>JAMKYM010000585.1:0-596072 GCA_026541065.1 Canavalia ensiformis
GATTAGGTCAAGGTTAAAAGAACAATTCAAAGACAAAGTTATGGTCACTATGAGTGTTGTTGGATTAAACTATGAAAAATAATTCAGGCAAAAAATTAGGGATCAAAACAAAAGTCCGTTAGGTCGAAAACCTATAAGGACGACTTAGGCAAAATTTAGGGCTAAAGACAAAAAAGCCCACTAGGTCGAAAACCTGCAAAGGTGACCTAGGCAAAAGTTAGGGCCAAAGACAAAAAAGCCTGCTAGGTTGAAAACCTGCAAAGGAGACCTAGGAAAAAGCTAGGGCGAACAGACCAAAAAGCCCGCTAGGTCGAAAACCCGCAAAGGCGACCTAAGCAAAAGTTAGGGTGAATAGGCGAAAAAGGTCGCTAGGTCAAAAACCTGCAAAGGCAGCCTAGGAAAAGGTAGGGAAAACAAGCAAAAGCCTGCTAGGTCAAAAACCCATGAGGGCGACCTAGGTAAAAGTTAGGGCCAAAGACAAAAAGCCCTCTAGGTCGAAAAACCCAAAAAGATGACCCAGGAAAAAGTTAGGGCAGACAAATGAAAAGGCTTGCTAGGTTAAAAACTCACAAGGATGATCTAGGAAAAAGTTAGGTTCAAAGACAAAAGCCCACTAGGTTGGAAACCCGCAAGGGCGGCCTAGGCAAAAGTTAGAGCAACCTGCTGGGTTAAGAACTTGAAAGAACAATCCAAGCAAAAGTTGAGGATAATAAAAAAGAGTGATAAGTCAAAGGTCCAAATATAATTTGGATTCTGCATATAAAAGATATATTTCCTAAAACTGGGATAAAATTTTTCCATTTCTCAAAATTCATTAATTTGATTATCAAAGTTATGCAAAACAGCATTGATATTTTTCATCAAAAGGTACCATTTGGAAATCAAACCTACATTGTTCATCTTTCTTCTAAATATATTACCATAAAACTCACTTATAGAACTCTCTATCTCCTCCCATTGACTATCCAAAATCACTTTGTGTACATGCCAAAAGGAGATATGAAAAATGTATAAATAAAAAGATTAATTTTGAAAATTCATGATGAACTGAATGAATCCTCAACCGTCACAACATGACATGATTGTTTCTAGAGAATTATCCTCCTTCTAGCAATAATGCCACTGGAATAAAAAGGAGTGTATCCTATTCAATAATTCTGATCATTGTTGGGTCTTAAGGATATTGTAAGGATACCGAAAAAGGAAAATTTCACTGCTGACCAAGAAACCCAGAAAGAGTCAATCCAACTCATCTTGAATCTTGATTCCACTTAAACATACTATAGGGTTGTTGATAAAAGAAAATATCAAAAAATTCGAAATAGAAGTGGAACAAAATAAAACCATCTAAATCATCTCATGGCATCATTCCAGTTCATGTATTAGATTAATTCATCCCATAGCATTCATTCTATGATATTTGATCAAGCAATCATTTCAAGCATCGTCAATTTTTATATTGAAAAAAAGCAATAAATGAATAAGAATCTCGTCATCTCACATTCATTAAAATAATGCATAACTCATTTCAATTTTATTTTTCAAAAATGTTAAAGCTGGGGCAAATTTTTGCCAGCAAAATTCAAAATGAGACAATCTCCAATTGCTAAAAAACCAAAATTCAAACTGGGGCAAATTCTTGTCCAGGAAACTTCAAATTAACATTGTTGCCAACCACTATAAAATCTAAAAATTGGAACAAATTTTTTTCCAGTAAAAATTCAAATTGAGACAATTCCCAATTGCTGAAAAACCAAAATTCGAATTGGGGCAAAGTTCAAGTCAGTTCAAATTAACATAATTGCCCAAAAATCTCAAAAAAGTAGGACAACTTTTTTCTCAAACCAAGTCCAAGTATTAATTATTGAAAACCAAAATCGGGGAAAAATTTTGCGCAAATTACTCCAAACGGAGGTAATTGTCAATTGCCTAAAATTCTTCAAAATTGGCGCAAAAGTTTTGCCCGAATTACTTCAAATGGAGGTAATTTTCAATTGCTTAAAATTTTTCCAAACTAGGGCAAAATTTTTGCCCAAACAATTCAAAATAAGGAAATCAGGATATTGCTTAAATTAACACAAAATAAAAATAATTGATGGCTTAAAATAACTCAAAACATTAAAGCAAATGAATCTGTACTTCTTTCCTCAGCTGTTCATGCATTAGGCAGTGTGCCTACATTTCCAAGTCACATCATTCCTCTACTGTTGATTTCTACAACGAGATGCGCATCCTTGTCCTAACAAGAATTTATTAACACTCCCATTCCATTCTCTACAATTACTCTTTTATCTTATCAGGATTTTTAATCTTTACATCTCGTATGTCTTAACAGATCCGCACTCTCCTATTTAATATGTCTTTCTCTTTCACCTTGCCTATCTTAACAGGTCCCTCTTCTATTCCTGTCTTAACTGGTCTTTCTCATCTCATCTTTCCTGTCTTAATAGGTCATCCCTTCTATTTCCTATCTTAATAGTTCTATTTTATTTCACCTTGTCTGTCTTAACATGTCATCTCTCCTATTTCCTATCTTAACAGGTCTTCGCCATTTCACCTGGCCTATCTTAACGGGTCATCCATTCCATTTCTTGTCTTAACAGGTATTCTCCATTTCACCTTGCCTGTCTTAATAGGTCATCTCTTTTATTCTGTCTTAACAGGTCTTTCTCTTTCACCTTGCCTGTCTTAATAGGTCATCTTTTCTATTCCTGTCTTAACAGGTCTTTCTCTTTCACCTTGCCTGTCTTAATAGGTCATCTCTTTTATTCCTGTCTTAACAAGTCTTTCTCATTTCATCTTACCTATCTTAACAGGTCATCCCTTCTATTTCCTATCTTAGCAATTCATTTCTTCTATTAATGATTTAATAAGTCCTTTTTATTCCACCTTACCTATCTTAACAAGTCATCTTTTATACTTCTCTCATGTCTTAACAGATCATCTCTCTTATCCCTGTCTTAACAGGTCTTTTCCATTTCACCCTACCCACCTTAACAGGTCATCTCTTTTGCCTTGCCTTAACAGGTCATCTTTTATACTTCTTGCTTGTCTTAACAAGTTTGCATCATTCTTGTCAACAACAGGACACATTTGCATTATTCCTGTCAACTACAGGACATTCTCTACATATCACCTATCTTAAATGGTTTTCATTTTTCCTGTCAACAATAGAGCATTTTCTGCATACTGTCTGTCTTAACAAGTTTGCATTATTCCTGTTAACAACAAGACACATTTTCATTTTTATATCAACAACAAGACATATTTTTCATATCACTTGTCTTCATAGGTTTGCATTTTTCCTGGTCAACGTAGGGCATCTTTTGCATTTTTCCTGTCAACAACAGGACATCTTCTGCATATCGCCTATCTTCATAGGTTTGCATTTTCCTATCAATAACAGGACATCTTCTACATATCGCCTATCTTAAGAAGTTTTCATTTTTTCTATCAACAACAGGACATCTCTGCATATCTTCTATCTTAACAAGTTTACATTTTTGCCTATCACATCAAGCCCTGCATGTTTGATTTCTACATTTCAGCCTATCACACAAGGCTTTTAATTTCTACATTTTGGCCTATCACACAAGGCCCTGCATGTTTAAATTCGGTTAGCCTATCACACAAGGCTTTACATTTTAATTTATGCATTTTGGCTTGTAACATCAGGCCCCTGCATGTTTAATTTCTGCATGTCAGCCTATCACACAAGGCTTTACATTTTAGTTTTCTGCATTTTGGCTTGTCATACAAGGCCATACATGTTTAAATTTTGTTAGCCTATCACACAAGGCCTTGCATTTTAATTTCTACATTTTGGCCTATCACATCAGGCCCTTGCATGTTTAATTTCTGCATGTCAACCTGTAACACAAGGCTTTGCATTTTGGCCTATCACACAAGGCCCTGCATGTTTAAATTCTATCAGCCTATTCACAAGGCTTCGCATTTTAATTTTTGCATTCTTGGCCTATCAGACAAAACCATGCATGTTTAAATTGTCAGCCTATCACATAAGGATTTGCATTTTAATTTTTTCATTTTTGTCCTATCACATCAAGCTCTGCATGTTTAAATTCTATCAACCTATCACAGAAGGCTTTGCACTTTAATTTCTTGCATTTTGACCTATCACACAACACCTAACATGTTTAAAATTATGATAGTCTATCACAAGACTTTTCATTTTGATTTCCTTTCCTCGGCTTATCACACGAGGCCTGCATTTCTCTTTAACGTATTACATAAAGCTCATTTAATTTTCAATCAAAATTCCAACATTTGGCCTAACACTCTCTGACTTATCACATTAGGCTCCTATAAAATTTCTCCCAAAACTTGGAACCCTCCTAGTACTCTTGAAGCATCTTTCTAACATTTCAAGCCTTCCACATAAGGCTTATACTCAGGGTTCCTCAGATTTTACTATATCCTCAATTGTCATCCCGGACATAATTAGTTCAAATCTTTACTCATTTCCTACCATGATAATCTAGAAAACCATTTCTCATATCATCTGGTAAGAAAGTGAGTAAAGAGGGGAAAACTATGAACATGTAATTATGTCTGAGATTAATTTTTTATTACTATTTAATTAATCTAATTTAGCAAATATTAAATTAAGAATAAAATAAAATAGAAAGCCTAGAATTACAAAATTTACAACTAGACTCAACCAAAATATTTTGGACCAAAACAAAATATAATAAAATAATAATAATAGTAAAAATAATAATAAATAAAATAAAAAAATTAACTGAATAAATTAAAAAGGATAAAAAGAAGCATTTTTGTCATGATGTCATTTTTTCTCTTCTTTTTTATTATTTTTTTAAAATGAAAAATCTTCTACAAGTTAGTTAAGAGTTAGTTAGAATATTTATTTAGGTTAGTTAAGTTCTAGTTAGGCTAGCTCATCTATAAATAACAGGAGAAAGAAAATTGAGAGGGACTTTTTTTTTTCATCTTTAGAAAATCAGAAACCCTGGGAACCTTTTCTTATAGGGAATCACGCATAAGAAATCTCGGGGAAATTCGCTTGCATTGATCAATAAGCTCTCAGACTTTGGCTCACCAAGGAGGAGAGGAAGCATTCATTAATTGTAACCCCAGCTTCACACAAACCTGCTGCATTTTGTTGAGCGGAGAAGAATAATTTTGTATCTCGGGTCAATCTTCTCTTGTAGGAAAAAACATAATAGCTTGAAAGCGAATCCATCTAATTTCATGTGCCTCTATGATCAAAATGAAGTTAGATGAAATTATCAAGAATGTAATCATATGAATCGCTACATTTGTGTTTGCATTTCTTCATATTGAATCATAGAAATCTGGATTCAGTTTTGTCAATAATGTGAAATTGCATAGGAGAACTTCTACTGAGAGGTCCCGTGGCCTGACTTTGTAGCTAAGAGATTTAAATTCTAAAATGATTATTTCTTTGCCTAAAATTTTGCTAGGATTAGTTTGCCTATAAACTCTTTGGTGTTTAGTACCCAAATACCGCAGGATAGTAGGATAAATAATCCATATAATTCCATTTCATTGCCACTGGTCTTTGGCTAGGGTTTGATTTACTATTCACATTCTGTAGGACTAGCATCCAAACCTATTGAGAGGAGAAGTATCGTTCTGATAGGACAGGTAACTAGACGAAATGGTGCAGTTAGCCATATCCAAAAGAGGTGTGAGGATTAGAAAGAGATTGGAAACTTTATGAATCTCTTGAAGTATTTGCAGTCCATAACTCCTGTGTCTTCTCAATAGTCGCCTGTAAATTGTTATAACTTGAGGAACCGGGAGAATTAGAATGATGTTTACTGTTAAAGAACCAATGCTAGTTCCAAATGCTGCAGTCTTTCGACATAGATTCTTCTATTGTTCACCTGGATAACATGGATTTTGATTATAACTATCTTGGTTCACATCTACATTAGGAACACTTTGCTATACATTAGACTCTAGACTCTGGATATGAGAAGCAATGTATTCCAAAACCTGTAAATAGCTCAAACCTGAGAACCTATGATATCATAGAACAACCATCATATCACCCTAAGTTCCTAGACATCGTTTCCTAAACATGCTTATCCACAATCACAGGGTAATATTGCCTTATCAAATAATGATCAACATAAGTCAATCTCAAAATGCTGCAAGAGGGATTTTAGGTCCTAATCAAGCAGGACATATACAACCAATTGTACAATCAACCTTCAAACTTAGAACATTGGTTCATAAAGCCCAATTCATTTCTTAATTTTCATGTTTTAATCCTAGATTTCACGTAATCAACTGAATTTGAATGTGCAGCATACCCTACCTTTCAATATTCATAGAATCATATGAGTCTTAATGCAACCTTCGTTTGCCTCAGACTCTACATATGTGGATCTGGGAAGACATTTAAATGTCATATCATTTTTCTAATCACCTTCAAAAATAAAATTTCCAAAATGTTTTAATCTTAGATTTCACACAATGAGCTTTGAATTTGAATGTGCAACATACCTTGCCTTTCAATATTTAGAGAGTCATATGAGTTTCAGTGCTACCTTCATTTGCCTTAGACTTTGTGCATATGTGAATCTTGGAAAACATTTAAGTATTATATCTATCACTCTCAAAAGTAAATTTCAAAATATATTTTCAAGCACTTTAAGATTTTAAATCTCACGTAATGAGCTCTAAATATGAACTGGTGACATACCCTACTATTCAATATTTAGAGATCATATAGGTCCTAGTACAACTTTCGTTTGTCTCTAACCTTGTGCATATAAGGATTAAGAATTTTTCAAAATATTCAAAAAACTTTCATACTATCTTGCAATTCAACATAATTCATACTTTTTCAAATATCTCCGAAGATCAAGTCTTTAACCAGAACTACATAGTCATGAGTTTCCCACTTCACCGGGGAATACGTAGGAGCAGGATCAAGTCTTGTCAAACTATCTTCATACATAAACCTATTTATTTCTATTATTATTTAAAGGATCAAAAAATTTTCAAAACATCAAAATCACACACTCAATATAGGGCACCGTTCTCGAAACGGGCGAGTAGGGTGCTAATACCTTCCCTACTCGTAATTGACTCCCGAACTTAGAACTCTTCCTCAAGTTAGAGTTTTTCCAAATATTTTTCCTTTAAAATAAA
Source organism: Canavalia ensiformis (assembly GCA_026541065.1). Classification (NCBI taxonomy): domain Eukaryota; kingdom Viridiplantae; phylum Streptophyta; class Magnoliopsida; order Fabales; family Fabaceae; genus Canavalia; species Canavalia ensiformis. The sequence goes on from JAMKYM010000585.1 coordinate 7,168, forward strand.
TTTGGTGGCGACTCCACTATCAAATTTAATTCTTTCTAAAAGTTTTAGTGAGTTCTCCATTTCGTTGTAATTACGGTTACAACACACATCATACTTATACATCGTTAATTCTTCAGAAGCTCTACTTCCTCCTCCATATCCTTTCACGATGCCTTACTATCCACCATTCCCTATCCAACTGCAAACATACCATAATCCATCTACATTTTTCCAACCATAAACACCCCCCTTGCATGCCATCATACGAACCTCAAACATGGAACCAAAGTCCAAACAGAGATTGAAGAAGACCTCCATATAACCATCAAAGAAAATTGGTGCATCTTAATCTGGTCCATATGTATTACAGAGAAATTCTACCTTACTCCATAATTCACTAGTCATCCTTTGTCTAGGAAAAATTATTAAACCACTATACGCAAAAGTTTTTGACCTAAATGATAAATATGATTATCACTCTGGAGCTGCAGGGTATTTTACTAAGAACTATAACTCCCTGAAGTACAAGATGCATAATTTAATTGATGCCAAATGGTTGAACTTTCAATAGAATAATCCTAATGTGGGTAATAACCCATTCACATGGAGGCTCCAGAGTTAGTGTGGTAGAAGAAGGATTAAGGGAAAGAATTGTAAGGAATGTGTTCGACATAAAAAATCCCATGAATGAGATTTTTAATGAAATAATTGAGGCAAGAATGATGCCATTTACAGTTAAGGATGTCAGCATAGATGTATTTGCACTTCACCAAAAGGATGAGCACTTTATATAAAATTTCTTGAGATTAGAAGGATGCTTCAAGAATTTTTAATAAACACTTGATCCAAATCAGTCATCTAAGTTGCGAAAATGAGATAGCCATGGTTAAGGAATCTCTAGCTAGTCCAAAACCATTGGTAATACATCATAAGAAGAAGGATCCATCTATGTTGTCCCTTGGACCAAAGCTGATTACAATTCAAGTTCTAATAACTTTCCCTCATAAGGATAACAAAGTAATTTCTATTTAATATAATTTGGAGGTTTGTGTTGAGGGGTTACGTAATGGTGTAAAGGAAGGTGAGAACCAAAAAACCGCCACGACAAACATTGCTGGGATTAGTGGAATGATTAGAAGTGGTTGAGTCTGTACACTTGAAGAGTTGAGAAGTAGAAACGAAAAGAAACAGTGAAGGATGGTGGAAGGAAAGAAAAAGCAAGAAAACAAGTGGAAGAAGTAAGAAAGCACAATAAGGAGGTATCTAATGATGAATCTTATTAGTTCTTGAAGATTATCAAGAAAAGTGAATACACAATGATCGATTAACTCAACCATATGTCTACAAAGATATCCATACTATCTTTAATGATAAATTCTGAACCATATAGAAGGTTGTTGTTAAAAATGTTGAATGAAGCTCATGTTTCTTGAATAGAAGTTTGGAGGCGTTGTTGGTGACATCACTACCCATAATAACCTCATATTCACTAATAAGGATATTCCTATTAAAGGAATAGGGCACAACAAAGCACTACACATTTGAGTGAAGTGTCAAGACTATACTTTGGTAAGAGTTTTATTAGATAATGGTTCTTCTCTAAATGTGATTCCAAAGACCATGCTTTCTAAGTATTTAGTTGATGGGTCTTATATGAGGCCTAGTGTTATGGTTGTAAGTTTTCAATGGATCTATAAGGGAGGTGATTGGAGATATTGAGCTTCCAATACAAATTGGACCATACACTTTTGATATTACCTTTTAATTATAGATATCATTTCAGCTTATAGTTTCCTTTTGTGATAATCATTTCTATTGAGGAGAACATGATGGTTACTAAGCCATCTTCTACCCATTACATTGAGGAGGAAAAAGAAGCATTTGAGACATCCTTTCAGTTTCTCGAGATCACAAATATCGTCTATGTGAAGGAAGGAAATCCAACCACAAGGTATCAATTATTTTGGACAACCAAGATGGTGGCCAAAATCATGATCAAAGAAGGATATTAACATAGCCAAGGTCTAGGAAAAAGTGAAGAAAGACAAGTCAAATTGTTAATATTACAAGAATAAGAATAAATTTGGGTTGGGGTATAAACCCATTAAAGAGGATAAAAAGAAGATTCCAATGGAGAAAAATGGAGAGAACCCAGGATTGAAAGGCTCCTTATCTATGACATCCATCAAAGCTTCTATAATGTTGGATTTTTTCTGACTAAATAACTATTGTTGGAGATCAAGCTATTGATAAGGATGCTGGTCTAGTCTATCGCTATCCCCTTAGCATGGAGCTAAGCAATTGGAAAATCATTGAATTTCCCATGATTTTTAGTTCCACATCAAAGAAATCTTGTAACATTAACCCTATTGCTTTGCATAAAGCTTTAGGATAATCATTTTGAATAATGAGCATTTGTTTATTCTCAGTATATGATAATCAATGAAATTTATTTTGAATATTCTCTAGCATCTTATTCTAGGGTCCTCGTACCTCATGCATCTTATTCCAAGATCCTCATACCTTTTAACATTCATGTCTAGGATCTCTATAGCCACATGCTTTTGAAGTTTTGGACTTCCACAGTCAACTACATTAATGTTTTGGATCTTTAAATTCAATTATCTTATCATGAATGTTTGTTACTTTTGTATATCTCGTGTTTTCATAATATCAAAATAGTTTAGAAAAAATTGATTGACTCCTGTACTAATATCTTTCCATGATTAGGAGCTTTCATGTGGACCACAAAGGAGAGAGGACTCAACTTCAAAAGACCCATCAAATCCTTATATAAGTCTTCAACAAGTAAGGTTTTTATCATACACTTTTTCTAAGCTTTAATTATTGTAATATGGCTTGTTTTCCTTTTCTTTTTGGTGGATCTTTCTCTAAATTCTATAGATCCCACTTGTTTGAGATTGAGGGAGTTCAAAACTACTCTTGGCTGTTAAAAATGAGCATCACCATGTTTTTAGTGATTGTTGGAAGTTAAAAGGAAATTTTGACGGATTAAAATGCTTTTTGGAACCTTTAAAGAAATTCAATCGGTTAAAATTTCTTAAAAATGATTTTTAGAAGTTTGGAAAGATTTGGTTTTTGTGAAAAGTTTTAAGATGCTCAAAGTAAGGGATGGATAAGTCATGGAGTAGATCTAGTAGATCTCCACTTGGTTTTCTTGAAAAATGTTTTCTTTTTGGCCATTATGATAAAAATTGTAATCTTGCTTATGTCTCCTCTTAAAAGCTTTAATCTTGAACTTAGACTTTAATAAAAGTATTGATCTGGACCTGTGTGATAATAATTCTAAAAGATTAAAAAAGTTAAGTCCCAAAAGTTACAAATTTAACTTCATGAATTAGATCTTAAAACTAGTAAGAACAAGGGTGAACTTATGGAGTAAAAGTTGAACAAGACACTTAAAATACTTCATGATCATGACCAAAGCTATGGAGCAAGGAAAAATCTTGATAGATCCAACAACAAATGATGTAACAAGTGCTAAAGATTTATGATACAAAAGTCAAGTGAAGAAATTGAGAAAATGACCCTAGCTTAGGCAAAGTGCAGATTCGACCACTTTCCATTATTTATAGGAAATTGAGTTTAAAATTTTGATTAAAATGTAAAGAGGAGCCTAACCATGTAGAATAAAAGAATTACATGTTCAAAGGAGACTTGATGATGGTTTGGGTAACCATTCAACCATACTTAGGAAAACTTGGTCAAAATAAGTTAAAACCTTGTTAAGATTTAAAAATGAACTCAACTATGCATAAGTTGGTGATTGGAAATCAATTATGTGATTGTAGGAGTGTAAGGACCATTCAACCATGCCTAGTATATAACAAGGAAAAGTCTTAAAAATTTCTAAGTTAGTTTAGTTTAATAACCTAAGTCGTAACTAATACCAATCATCATCTAAATGTAAGAAAAAAATGAACCATAGTGTTTTAGGGACATAGGGAGTAGATTCAATCAACCATAAAATAAGTGTGTAAAGTAAGTTAAATTTGATATTTAATGACATTTAAATAGAACATAAGTAAGAAACCTTGAATTCATGAGCTAGGAATAAAACAAGTAAGTTAATAAGTGGCTTAAACTTGATTAGTAAAGTTATTAGTCAAGAAAGTATGAAATTTCTAACACTCAAACTTGTAATAAGAAAATTATGCATAAAACATATAAATTGATGAACAAGAAGTAAATTAGCCTAAATAGGCGATTCGGATAACTACAATAAACTCCACCATTTCATAAACTTAAATAAAAAATATTAGGAAAACCTAACTTTTGAGAAAAGGAAAGGTTGAGAGATAACCTAGAAAGAATGAGTCACTAAGGTTTCCTATGAAAAATTTTATCATAATGAATTTTGAGTATGTTTACTCATATACATGTGTACTATAGGCTCTCTTTAATGATGCATGAAAATTGTGTGAATTACAATTCCATGAGTCGATGAGTTATATGAGAAATTAGATGATTTGGATGTTATTTATGCATGCCATATTGATTGAATATTGAGCATGCATGTTATCACAAAGACTTAAAATGAAACCTACATAGGGCTTGTGCACATATGGAGGTCATAGGACCTTCCATATAGAAGCCATACAACTTCAAGAAATTATGATGGTGACGACCATCCAGAATGAGCTTATATCTTAGAAAAGAAGGTAGAGTGTGAGGAAAGTGAAAGATATTTGAATAAGATTGTTAATGATATGCCTTAAATTAAATTGTCATTGAGAGACTGACTAAAGAATGAGAATGATTTATGATTAATGCATTAAGTGAGTAAGAGTCAAATAATATCTATGTTATGATGAGAAAGTGATATAAAGAATGGATGAGGTTTATGTCTATGAACATTTTTATGAAAAAGACATTTAGAGCATGTATGAGTTCTATGCTAGAGTTAAATTTAATTGTTGTCATTTAAAAGGAATCCACTTTAGAAAAGAATTTAATTGCATAAGAAATAATTGAACTTGCATGTCTGTTACCTTTTATAAATAAATTGAAGTGGCAAGAATACAACTGGAGTCATAAACTCTAGGGTAGACCCTAGTGAGAAATTATGATTTCTAATTTCCTACCTCCCACTCATCTTCTAGAACCCAATTATGCTGTTCACAACAGTAGTAATTTATCTCAAACTGCATAATATGGATCAACTTTGTAAGGCTCATAAGATGGAATAAATAATAAGGACAAGAGGTCATAAGTTCAAAAGGAGATACACCATGAATCACTATAGAGAATTTAGTTTTTCTTATATGTACCCTAAATGTTTTATTATGGATGACTGTAATGTAACAAGGTACTAATGCTCTTGTTCTAAGAGCCTTCGACATTGCGTGATGGTATGTGTAAGATAAATATAAATAATGATGTACATATAATGGTATATATGAATGTATATTAATTGCAATAAATGTATATCAGTTTCAAAATTAGCACGAGTGACGATATATGGTCATTTATTTTTCGCTGTGGTAGTTACTATGATGAAACTCGCATTTTCAACTAAGATTTTAAGAAAAATTTTTACTGTATTTTTAATATCAACGATTTCAAAAAGGATTCTACATCATGAAGGGATAGTTTAATAATGAAACCACAAATATAACTTAAGCGTAAAACGAGCTTTATTTTTAAGATGTTACATTTTAGTCCTCAAATCACAATACAATCAATGTTTTAATTAAAAATACATTTAACTACCATGTCTATCTTCTTGCGGAACCATTTAACTATGTATAATTAAACATATGTTTTCCCTGTCAAGGTTCCTCATTTATTTGAAATTAATTTCACTTCAGTTTAGGGCTAACATTTATTTTATACTTCTCAATCTCCCAAAAGTACTTTATAAAAAGGTATTTATTCAAAAAGGTCTTCAGGATCTATCTAAGAATGTGTGGAGAACACATCATCTAGGAAGCATCCTCTTGTCTAGTTCATCTTTGTCTAGTTTGATGTCATATCATCTAATCTAAAGCGGTCTAATCTTGTTTTAAGTGACTTTATCTGGTCTAAAATAGCATCGTCTAGTTACCACATCATCTTGTCTGAAAGAGACTTGTCTGATCATGTCATCTGATTTGTAGATGTCTAATATACAATGATCGTATTTGGTCCCTTGTAGCAATATCATATGGTCTACAACATCGTCTCGTTTAAACAAACTCAGCTAATCGTAGCGTCTGATATGAAACAAACTCATCTAATATGAAATGACCATGTTTGGTCAAAGGCTGTCTCCTTTGGTTTGAAGCAACATCGTCTGGTGCACAACATTATGTCATCTAAATAGCCTTGTTTGATCTGAAGTAAACTCATCTAAATTGAAGAGATCTTGTTTAATGTGAAGCATCCTTATGTGGTTAGAAACAGCCTCCTTTGGTTCAAATCAACGTTATCTACAAACTTTTCTACACACTTGTTTAATATTAACTTGTCTAATTTGACTCATCTAATTTGACTATTCTAATTCGGTTCTTCTAGTTTAACTCATCTATTTCGACTGATCTAATTTGATACCTTAGAACATTTAGTGCCAAAAACCCTATTTTAATATTCAAGAACATTTAATGTTCTTAGTTTATAAATTAAAGTGTCTAGAACCTCATAAATGGTTCTAAATAGAAAGAATAACATAAAAAAGGAAATTTAGATAAATTAAAAGAATAAATTAATAATTTGTATTCTAGAGTTAAGAGAAAACTCTAGACTACTCCTAGGTTTTTAGTTAAGCCTCCTCCCCCTTACATGAAAATTGAAGTTTGTTGTAGAACCAATAATGAAGGTTGAATTCCTAGAATGTGGTGTAGCTTACCCATTTAAATTTTCATTTGGTCCACACTTAGCAAGATACCCTAAGTGATATTAACTGAGGGTAGCCTGATCCTCATGACGTAGGCTAAATAAGAAAATTTCAAAATAATAAATAAAATATAATTAAGTGGTTTAATGATCTGACACGAGGAAATAGTCAACTATCGGTTTAAGGAATATGACCTGCTAGTTAGACCTCTTGCCCAACCATGAACATGAGATAACCAATTCATACAAAAATGCACCTAGGTTAAAGCATGAACTGAGGGGTTTCTATGAATTTGAATCATAAAACTTATAGAAAATATTAACAAGACAAGATTTCAGAAGAGGAAAGAAAAGATATGATTTTCACGATAGAGAAAAACTCTTATTCATATGAATAATATAACACCCTAAAAAAATGAATACCGATTTCACGCTTAAGTTGATTATTTGATTCCATTTTTAGTTTGTTATCTCATGATGCGGAATTCATTTTAGAAAATAATTATATGAAAATACGGTAATTTATTTTTAAAAAAATTGATTGATATAAACTGCGAGCCTCATTGATAAAACATGCATAGCAGTAAAATAAATCGTTAAGTGGATTTTTACGTATGTTTAAAACCTTAGGAATACTAAGTGTTTATGTTGTTCTTTCTGTTTATCATTTTCATATATTAGATACACAAGATTCAAGCATATCACACACATCACATAATAATTATACAAAACGTATCATATAGACCATAAGTTTTAGGCCCGTGAGCCTTATCATACAATTATTACAAACATAGTTAACCTTCCTTATTTATATACATATTTACTATATTCTATCACACACATTATATATGTAAATACATAGAAAATTTTCACTAACTAACATCTAGGATGTTTGCATCATTCTATTCCTAATATTCGTACGGTGTAAATAATCTTCAAAATAGAGTGCCTCGCATCCTCTTCAAGCATGTGATCTGCTACCGTGACAAACAACGTTGTTGCAACTGTAATTCCGACGAGACGACGAACTCGCTAAAATTTAAAAATTGAATTTATTGTTTATGTGGAGTCGCCACCAAATTTTTATTTAGGGAAAAAATTTTGGAGAAACCCTAACTTGAAGATAAGATTCTAAGTTCGGGAGTCGGTTACGAATAGGGAAGGTGTTAGGCACCCACTCACCCGTTCCGAAGAACGGTGCCCTTAAACCGAGTGTGTGATTATTTGAAATTTGTTTGATCCCTTTTATTAGCATGAAAATAAGTATTTGAGGGAGGTTAGCCTGACAGGACTTGACCCTGCTCCTACGTATTCCCCGGTGCAATGGGAAATTCAAGGCTTACGTAGTTCTAGTTGATTTGAAGGCTTGATCTTCGAATGGGGTTTAAATTGAAAAGAAAATGTTTTGTTGTTGTTGTTGTTTTTTTTGAAAACATTTAGAGGGTGCAATCCCAATCCACATATGCATAAGGCCCAAGACAACTACGGCTGTACTTGGACCCATACAGACCTCTAAACAACGAACAACAGAAAAAGCTACCAGTTCATCTTTAGTGCCCATTGCGTGAGATTAAGGAAAGCAAAAAGAGTTTTTATTTGTTTGGAAACGAGGAAAAAAAGAGCAATCCTAATCCACATATGCACAGGGCCCAAGACAACAACGACTGCACTTGGACCCATACAGACCTCTAAACAACGAACAGCAAAAAAAGCTACCAGTTCGTTTTTAGGGCCCACTACGTGAGATTAAGGAAAGCAAAACATTTTTATTTAGTCGTTTTCTTGATTTGTAAATATCGGAAGCGCGTGGGCTTAATCGGACACTTTTAGGGAAAAGGAATTGGTTGAAAAGAAATAGTTGACTCAAAATTTTATGAAAAATTAAACTTAATTTAGTTAGAGAAAGAGGATCTAAAATAAATTGGATTTGATTTGCGAAAAGGGGTTTGGTGTTATTTGGAAAGAAAAAAAAATGTGACAAAAAAGATGCAAATATGATAAGTTAAGGGGCTTATTAGCAAATATGATAAGTTAAGGGGCTTATTAGCAAATAGGATAAATTAAGGGACTGATTTGCAATTATAGGTAACTTTAGAACTGTTTTTCAAATTTTAAAAGGATTGAGAAAATTTGTGGGTATTTGCAAATAGGGGTTCTTCCCCAATGGCCCTCTCTGGTACCCCTATCTTGCTCCAGCCGGCGTCGAGCAAGTGGGGAGGCGGGTCTCGTTTCCAAAGGACCACCAGGAGCTGAGCCAGGCGAGCCCCGAACGTATTCCCTGCGCGCGGAGACCAGGCTCCCATCGTCGTCTTCATCGGGCCCGAGCTAGGGGAGTTGGTCTCATCGGAAGCCCTGGACCTGGAAGCTTGTTTCTGTCCCCATGGAGCAATGCGACATCCCCTTCCTTCCGAAAGGGATCTTAGAAGATCCCTGTATCGGGATTGAGCGTGGAGGGCGGTGCCAAACGGCGTAGGGTGCACAGTCGGTGGGAGGTCGAACGTGCAAGGTGGCAACTCCTCCGCGATGAGGTTTTCCGGCATCGGATCAGACGAAGGTCGCGTAGCGTCGGGGATGAACTCGGAGCGTGTAGGAGTCGTGAAGGATCCCGTAGCTTGCACTGAACTCGGCTCCGATGCGGCGGCGGCGGACGTGGTCCCATTAACTCCGAAACACAGATCAGGGGCTAGCATATGGCTCAATCGGTTCCTCAATCGTCCCCTGTTTCTACATCTCACTACCATTGGAAATGTATATCCCTGAAAACATATTGTCTACTCCATTTTTAACGTTGATTCCATTACCTATTATACTACATTGGTTTGTAAATGTTTCCGACTAGCGATGGGGGTGAATGAATTAAGCGAGTTTCATGTTCATTTAGACACGAATTTCAGCCAACAGACAACAGAATCGCTACGTTTTAGCAGCAGCGATTAAGGAATTGAGGGAGGACAAGTGCTAACCTCGATGAGCAGGACGATCGCGCATTGATAGAATCCGAGACGCACCCCACCTCTCCAGACTCTAGTGAATAATTCTTAGGGTTTTTTTTCTCCCCTACCAAAGATTAAGGCCCCCTTTTTATAATATTCGTATTTTTCCCATATATTATAATTTTTTATTTTTTATTTCATTACATACCCCCTTTGATCCTTTTCTTGGTGTCATTTTGTATTTTTACTTTTGTTCTTCATTTTTCAGATTTCTAATTATTTTTCAAATTTTCATTTATTTTACTTTTATTCATTTTCTTTTTCTAGATTTTTAATTTTATTATTATTTTTCCAGATTTTTAATTCTTTTATTTATTTTTCAGATTTTAATTTTATTATTATTTTTCATATTTTTAGTTTTGTTAAATTTTTTCAGATTTTTATATTTTTTTGATTTTTCTTCATTTTCAGATTTTTATAATTTTTATTATTTTTCATATTTTTAGTTTTGTTAAATTTTTTTCAGATTTTTATATTTTTTAGATTTTTCTTCATTTTCATATTTGAATTTTCTTTTTGTATTTTAAAATTTCTTACATTTAATTTTTTTTTCATATTTTTTATTATTTTTTTACTTTTTCGGATTTTTATTATCTTTTAATATTTTATTATTTTTGTTTTTACTTTCCGATTTTTAATTTTAATTCTTTTTCAGATTTTTTTATATTATATTTTTAATGCCTTTTTAGGTTTTTCAAATTTTAATTCTTTTTCAAAATTTTTTATTTTTTATTTATATTATTTTTTTAATTTCTCTTTTTTTCAGATTTTTCAATTTTAAATTTCTTTTTCAGATTTCGTTTTTTGTGTTGTTTTTTTTTTCCTTGTTGTTTATTTATTGTTTAACTTAATGCCGGTTCCTTGGTTAATTTTAACCACTGATCTAGAACTTGGGCCTCGGACATAATTAGGTGTTTACAAGCGTCCGGAATGTTTGAGAAGAAAGTGGGAAGAAGTAGGGGTGAGAAACTAAGTTTCTCAGTTGGCTTTCTACTTAGTTCTAATGTCATCACTTAAATCCCAACCACTTCAGTTTATATCAGAAAATTATTTCTTGCATAAAAGGTTACTTTTAATTCTTTGTAAACATTTCTCTGAAGTTGATACATTTTATTATCAAACATACATTTGAGTGCTTAAATATGCATTTCTCTTATCATTCATAAACTGTGGTGTCTCAACATACATTCTCATTAACATTCATAACTTTGGGATCACACATAAGATATCATTTGATATACAATTATTCTATGCTTTAAACTTCATTCTTTATTACTTATCTTTGTCTTTATCATTCCTTTGTCCAACTTTTGGGACACTTTATGAATCTTGTTTCACCATCTTAAGGAGAAACAATAAGACATAAACTTGTATTAAATTTGTCAAACAATATCTTCTCACTGACTCTACTCCCACCTCCTACTAAAAATTAAGGATATGAGCTCATTCTGAGGTGGTCGTCACCACCTTATAACTTGGTGAAGAAACTTAAGTCTTCATAGTAGAAGGATTTCTTGGAGAAACTTAAGTCTCCTAGAAGAAACTTTAGGCTTCCCTTCAGTAGAGCTTTTTAAGGCCCTCTGGATACTAGTACACATAAGGCACAAAGAGAGTAGCTTTACGTTTCCACATAATGTTTGCTTTAGTGATCCCTTAAATTATTTATGTTCATTTTAATAGCTTCCAGATAATTATACATGCTCAAACAAATTCCAACCAATATGGAATGCACATATAGGTTTTGAATTTTCATCTCAATCATCAACATATACCAATCTCATACATGATCATCTTCCTTTCTCATTCATGAGCATCCATCATTTATTCATTCATAGATAGTGAGCATTCACAACCATTAATGCAATTTGATTGGTAAATCACACAGCATAATGTCACACCTACACAACCAATACAATGCCTCAATTCGGTTTGATGTTGAAATCACACAAGGTACTTACATCACTCGACCTTCTAATTTATCTCTCATCCTTTCCTTTTCTCAAATATACATTTGTTCATTAAGATTTTTCATCTTAGAATCTTAATCTAGGTGGCCAAATGACACCTTTCAAGTCTTTACTCTTTGTGCTCTCTTTTGTTCAAGTCTTATGCATGTCCTAATTATTCAAGGTTCAAGTATTTAAGTATTTACAAACTTTTATAACTTCTTCTCATTAAGGTATGCTATGATCAAATTACTTAGTGAACTTCTAACTTCAATTTTAAGTCATATCCACCCTTTTTAATCATGCCTCTAATAAACCTTTGAAATATGTTACCTTGTGTTCTCCTTTTTACTACCTTAATAATTAGGTCTAATTAACTCTTAAACCTTTAAAGTTTTTTTTATTCTATGTAGAACTTAATTAATCTTCTAAGACAATTTATTCCTAAATGACCGAATGACCTACTTCCTCAAATTCCACCTTTCATACACCTTAATTATATTTTGCTTACATATTTAGGATCATTATTTGAGCCTAGTTAAGGATTGAAACTCATTCTTAATTAATTTAAAATATGATAGCTGAATTCCAAACCTCTAAGACTTAGGTTTCCAGAATTTCCTTTCTCATCATAGGATCATTTGCCTAAGAAAAAATCAATAAGTCTCTTTACCCTCCTTAAAACTTTTTCATACTTCAATTTCGTCCTATTTACATAGAAATGGTCCTTAACTAACCCTAATTGGAAATTAAAACCTCCTTTAAGTTAATTAAATACTAAGTGGCTGAATTCCACTCTTTTAGGTTAAGGGTTTCTGATATGATTCACTCTACGCGAATGAATAGGAATGCGGAAACGATAACGGAACCTGACACAAACCGCGACCTGCCGGAGAGCACTGATGTTATCAAGAGGAACGTGACCCTTACCGCGACCTGCCGGAAGAACCAACGTTATCAAAGGTAGTTCTTTGCCCAAGAACCAAGGGAATCAACTCACAGAGAGATGAAAAACTCTTAGAGAGAAAATAATTAATACTCAAAATCTGTCTTTTCACTGAATCCTTAACTCTTATTTATAGTGAACCTAATCTAGTAAAAAGATAACAAATTAGAAATCCTAATTAGATTGCAATTTGAATTGCAACCAATTTAAAATAAATAACTTCTAGATAAATATCATATCCTAATGTAATCTATAACAAATCATAAACCTTATCACTTAAGATCTTTAATGGTATGACTACATAAATTAACCCATGTTGGAATTGGGCTTGGATCCATGTAGTCTTTTTCTTCAACTTCGTTGATGAGACCTTCAAGTGCTTGTCCCATACGTTTGGTCCTATTTCTCGTCATAGAACCTTCCATTCCTTGTAGATAATCTCCTAGATGATCTCTTTTGCTTATCGTGGTGCCCACGTTCACATCATTCCCTCCTTCTCCAAGAGGATTCGTCCTCAAATCTTGATGGTCATCTGCATCAAATAAGGATAAATCAGAAACATTGAAAGTGGCACTCGCATTACCATAGCTACTTGGAAGATCGATTTTATAGGCATTATCGTTGATCCTTTCAATCACTTGAAATGGACCATCTTCTCTAGGATGTAATTTGGAACTTCTTTCACTTAGAAACCGCTCCTTTCGCAAGTGAACCCACACCCAACCACCAGGGTCAAAGATCATTTTGGTGCACCCTTTGTTTGCCTGCTGAGCATTCTTCTTCTCAATATTAGCGCGAACCTTGACATTGAATTTCTGCACAAATTCAGCCTTTTCCTTTCCACCCACATTAAAAGAGTCATTAGTATAAAATGGGTAACCATCTAAAGATGATAAAGGATTAAATCCATATACAATCTCAAAAGGTGAAAAGGAAGTAGATGTATGAACAACCCTATTATATGAAAATTCAACATGAGGTAAACAATTCTCCCAATCCTTTAAATTATTTTGAATTAGAGTACGTAATAAGGTGCCTAAATTTCTATTCACAACTTCAGCTTGTCGATCTACTTGTGGATAAGCCACAATAGAGAACAATAATTTAGTGCCCGACTTACCACACAAGGTTTTCCAAAAGTGACTAAGAAATTTAACATCTCGATCACTTATAATAGTTTTAGGTAAGCCATGCAAATATATAATCTCTTTGAAAAATAAATTATCAATATGAGTGATATCATTAGTTTTAGAACAGGAAATAAAATATACCATTTTGCTAAACCTCTCTACAACGATAAAATTACTATATTTTCCTTTTGAGATCCTAGACAGCCTTAGTACAAAATCCACAGAAATATCAATCCAGGGATATTCAGGAACAGGTATATAAGTCATGATGCATTACCTTAGATTTTTCTTGTAAGAAAGTAATATATTTTTCACTAATAAGTTTAACATCATGCTTTATTTTTGGCCAAAAATGATGTTCATGTAAAATATGATAAGATTTTTGAATGCCAAAATGTCCAATTAATCCTCTCCCATGAGTCTCTCTAATAAACATTCCCCTTACGCTACACTTAGGTACATACAATTTATTTTTCTTAAACAAATATTCATCTTGCCTAAAATAGTCATCAAAACCATGGTCAGAACACGCTTTCCACAATTGTCCAAATTCAATATCATCTGCATACATGGTTTTTAGTAATTCAAATCCAAGTAATTTGGTTTGTAAAGTCGTAAGTAATACATACCTTCGAGACAACGCATCCGCTACAATGTTTTCCTTTCCCTTTTTATACTTGATAACATAAGGAAACATCTCATCAAATTTGAGCCACTTGCGATGCCTTTTGTTGAGCTTACCTTGGGACTTTAAAAACTTCAAGCTGAGTTGATCAGACTGGATGACAAATTCTCTCGACCAAAGGTAATGTTGCCAAGTTTGTAAGGCGCTCACCAAGGCATAGAGCTCCTTGTCATAGATTGGATAGTTAAGCATTGCTCCATTAAGTTTCTCACTAAAATATGCCACAGGTTTGGAATCCTGCATTAAAACAACTCCTATACCCACTCTAGAGGCATCACATCCAATCTCAAAAACTTTATCAAAATTAGATAAATTTACCAAAGGGTCATTAGTTAACTTATCCTTTAGCAAATTACAAGTTTATTCATGTTTCTTATCCCATTTAAAATTAACATTCTTCTTAACAAATTTATTTAAACGGGTAGTTCTAGAAATAAAATTTTGTACAAACCTCCTATAAAGACTTGCTAAACCATGGAAGCTTCTTCCTTCATTAGCATTTGTAGGCGTGGGCCATCCTCTAGTTTCATTAACCGTTTCTTCATCAACATTAACTCCTGTAACCTTGTTGATGACTCTACAGTCCATGCACATGCGCCATGTTCCATCCTTCTTTGGTACCAAGATAACATGAACTTTACATGAGCTAAGAATTTTCCTCACAAAGTCTTTCTACATCAACTCCTCTGCTTGTCTTTGAATCTCCTTGGCCTCTTCAGGAACAATTCTATAGGCTAGTCGGTTTGGAATCGCAACACCGAGCATAAAATCAATTTGATGTTTAATACCTCTTATAGGAAGTAAACTTCTTGGTGGTTCTCTAGGTAATACATAATCAAATTCCTGCAACAAATATTCAACCACACTAGGAAAAGAAGAGTTTTGATTGTTAGTAAGATAAATATCCTTGTACATGAGTAAAAGAACTTGTTCCTTTGCCCTTAAAACACTCTCAACCTTCCTTTTGTGAGCAAATACACAAACTTTATTTTCTTTTTCTTTATTTTTTGAATTTTCTTTCTTTTCACTCTCATTCTTTTTCTGATTTTCTATTTTTTTTTCACACTCAATTTCATCTATCTTTTTTCTTTCTTGATTTTCTAATTCTTTCTCATTCTTTTTTTGACTTTCTACTTTTTCTTCACTCTCAATTTTATCTTTTTTTTTTCTTGATTTTCTAATTCTTTTTCTCTCATTTTACATTCTTTTGAATTTTTCATTTGGTCAAAATAAGCCTCCTCTAGTTTAGGACCTTCCTTCTCATTGGAATAATTAAACTTCGATGATGAATTAGAAGCATATTTGTGATATTTTCGAGTGCTCCTAGATTTGAGTTGTCTTTCCACCCGAATCGCTTTATGAAGCAATTCATCCATCTCCGCATAATGTTGTTGCTCCACCACATCAGCTATCTCTCTTTTTAGCCCTCCAATAAATCTTGCCATAGTGATTTCTTTGTCCTCCTCCACATTGGCTCTTATCATAGCAATTTCCATCTCCTTGTAATAATCTTCAACACTCATGGCGCCTTGAGTAAGACTTTGTAGTTGTTTTCAGTGCAAGTCCCTATGATAGTGACTTGGCACAAATCTTCTTCTCATGACCACTTTCATCTCTTCCCACGTTCGGATAGGTCTCTCTCCATATCTCCTCTTATTAAGGATAAACTGATCCCACCAAATATTAGCATAATCGATAAAACAAAAACTGGCTAGTCTTACCTTTTTCTCCTCCGAGTAATTGTGACAATCAAACACATGCTCCACTTTTCTTTCCCACTCTAGATAAGTTTCAAGTTCGTTCTTTCCTTGGAATGGTGGAAGGGATAATTTAAGACTCCCCAAGTTGTTATCCTTTTCTCGATATCGTCTTCTTTCTCTTAAACTTTCACTGTTTGATTCTAAGTTCTTCCTCCAATCTCCTTCTTCATCACGGTGAAATAATCTTTAGGGACTACTCCGATTAGAAACCCGAGACCTCCTTCTCTAACAACCCTCAATATCCTCCAACCTCCTGTTCAACTGTTGGAATTGATCTTGAACTAATTTTATGAATATTTTTAGATCCATTTTATTTTGATGGAGTTCACCATTCATGTTGGAAATGCTGCAAATTGAACAAAATAAATAAATTAGAATAATAAAGTCTCACCAATCACTCCCTTAGTGTTTGTCCTCAATATTGACGCTCTTCACTCGTGTTTACACTCAAATTGGATTTTTCTATAATTCTCTAACCAACTCTTGCCTTTTACTTCTCGATTATCCTTACAAATCCTTGAATCAAGAACTTCGCAAGTTAATCTTCCCACAGATAACGAACGAGTCACAGATACACAAGATGAATAAGGTAAGGAATATTGGTCAAGAATTAAGAACTTAAAAAAAATTATATTGAATGAAGACTGATTTTTTTTTCAATTGTCTTGAATTTCCTTTTTTTTTAATTTATATCACAATTTTTTTTTGCTTCTTTTTTTTTTCACAAAGCTTTTTTTTTGGTTGATGACAACTTTATCACGAGAAATTAAAACAATAGATAACACCTGATTCCAAGAGCCGAAGCTCTGATGCCAAATGATATGATTCACCCTACGCGAATGAATCGGAATGCGGAAACGATAACGGAACGTCTTGAGAATCAGGATAAGATAAGAAAGGATAAGGTAAGGTTAGGATAAGATAAGGTAAAGGAACCCGGCACAAACCACGACCAGCTGGAGAGCACCGAAGTTATCAAGAGGAACGTGACCCTTACCGCGACCTGCCGGAAGAACCAACGTTATCAAAGGTAGTTCTTTGCCCAAGAACAAAGGGAATCAACTCACACAGAGATGAAAAACTCTCAGAGAGAAAATATGATTAATACTCAAAATCTATCTTTTCACTGAATCCCTAACTCCTATTTATAGTGAACCTAATCTAGTAAAAAGATAACAAATTAGAAATCCTAATTAGATTGCAATTTGAATTGCAACCAATTTAAAATAAATAACTTCTAGGTAAATATCATATCCTAATGTAATCTATAACAAATCATAAACCTTATCACTTAAGATCTTTAATGATATGACTACATAAATTAACCCATGTTGGAATTGGGCTTGGATCCATGTAGTCTTTTTCTTCAACTTCGTTGATGAGACCTTCAAGGGCTTGTTCCATACGTTTGGTCCTATTTCTCGTCATAGGACCTTCCATTCCTTGTAGATAATCTCCTAGATGATCTCTTTTGCTTATCGTGGTGCCCACGTTCACATCAGTTTCCTTATTCCTAGCCCTAGTTGACTTAAGTTGACCATTTCTTAACCCTAGTTGACCTTTACTTAGGGGCCAAGTTTAAACTTCAGAGTTGACATATTATAAGGTCATCTTAAGTATTTTTTCCCAAAAATTAATGGCATGGCCTAATTTGACATTTACCCTTGCTTAAGTTATGGTAAATTTCCTAGTTACCCATTTTAAGCTTATTTGGGAATTTTACCACTTAGAAATTTTGAGATTTTTCCCTAAGCTTACCTAGGCCATATATTCTGAAACTTAACCTTTTAAATGTTGATTAAACCTACAAATAAGTTATTTACTTGTTGAAAATACTTTATTTTTCCTTAATCACATTTTAAGCCCTTTTTTGCCAAAATCTCTCTAGGATGGCCGAATGCACTCCTAGAGGTTTTTAACTCATTTTTGTTTTGTTTAACTTTGTTTAAAGGTTGATTTAGTTCATTTAAAACCTTATTTCAAAGCTTAAGTTACTTAGAAAAATTTTAACAAAACTAAAGCTTGCTTGGGAGTTGTGGCCGAAAGCCTTCCTTGGTTAGCCAAGGTAATTTCTTCAAATCTTCCATCTCACACCACCTTGGTTTAGTTGTGTTAGGCTTGAGCAGCCCTTCTTGCCTCTGTTCCATGCTTCTTTCATCCAAGTTTTGATGCTTAAGTGCTAGACATGATGAGTCTAGGGTGCCATACAAGGATTTTAGCCACTTTTGGCTACAAATTACATCATTTCTTGGTAGCTTTCTAACTAATGTCCAAAGGAAACCTTTGGAACTTATTACAAAACTTTATTCCAACTCTTAACATGCATACTCAGAGGTGCAGATCCAGCACAAAGGTCATACCAAACTCATCACACAAGAAAATCACTAGGTTAAAACTTAAGCATAAAAACAAGCATGAAAATAACAACATAGTATATTTCTTTTCAAGTCACAAAGAGTAGATTTTCATGATCTACTCCAAGATCCAAAAATCCTATTTCAAATAAGCTTCAAAAACCTTTCTCATGAGAGTATAAAACTGATTAAAGCTTCAAAAATAATTTTAAAACAAAACCTACTGATTAAATTTCGTCTAAGTGCCTTCGAAGCACCTTTAACAGAACAAACTTTGTTTTTCTTTTCGAAAATCACTAAAAATGGGTGGGGCAGATTTTGAATGGTTAAAATACAGTTTTAAACTCTCACAAGTGAAAACAAAAGAAGACAAATAGATCTTGGAGAAAAGATGCATGAAAGAAAACAAGCACACCATAAAAGGACAAGTTAAAAGCATAAAAAGACAAGTAGAAAGATCCTACTTGTTGAAGACCTCCTTAGTGTTTTGTGGGGATTTAAAGGCTGCCTTGGGTCCCCTCTGGTCTGCTCTGGATCTGGACAAAGGATGATGGTGGGGCTTTGGTGTTTGTGGCTTTAATCTAGCTTAAGTCTTAAAGATGAAGACTTAGGCTTAAAAGTGTAAGTTTTGGGTGTTTTGAGTTATGGTAAGCTTAGAGAGAATGGAGAGGATTTTGATAAGTTTCTAGGCTGACAAATCTGAAGAAAATGGGGTCCCAAGTGTCCCAAAAAATTCGGACTCTTATGGGCCAAGTGGAATTAGTTTTGAACTTAGGGGTATTTTGGTAATTTTGCCTAGATTTTTCCTATTTTCCAAAATAAATCAAAATTCAAGAAATTATCTTTTTAAGCTTAGATTAGTTTAATTAGGCTAATATTTCCTCTAATTATGATTAATTTACCCTAAGCATGCTTTACTTTTAATTAACCAAGGCTAATTAGTTTTAACCATGGTTAAAGGAATCTTTTTACTATTCACTTTTGTCTTTTTGTGGAAGACTTGATTGACATCACTTTGGTGACTCATCACCACCTTTCCAGCAGCTGAATTTCATGCACATTGGTGTCGGACCCACTCTTGGCATGCTTATCACATTATCCAGCCTTCCAGGAGCGTTTTTGTAATTTTTCTCAATATTGCCGGAAAATTTCCCAAATTGTTCCTCTGACATTTCTAAGACTTTTTGGTTTGTTCCCATGTTAATCTAAGGTTGTTTTCTATTTTTATGAGAACTGACTAGCTTTGTGCAAAAAGTACAGCTCCTAGGGATATTTTGGTCATTTTTGGGGTTTTCGAAAGGCGTTTTCGCCCCTTCTCAGGTTTCTAAATTTTTCTCACTACTTTTAACCATACATGATGTTTATAATCCCTTTAGGATGTCTTATACTTGTATTTCCTTTTTTCTAGCTCATTATTTGAGTTGCCCAAGTGTAAGGGCATTTTCGTCATTTGCACCAAACTTCCTAATTTTTCTGCTTTTGATTAGTAAATTCACCTAGTTATATTCTAGAAACTATTTGTAGCCTCAAACATTTATCATAGAAAATTGGGATGTTACAAATAAAAACTCTTATATGCATTTCATTTATCAATGAAAAGCTATTTATACCTGTATAATTACTAATATAAGGAAACAATAATTAAATCCTAATAGAATTCCTCAATCTCTAATATGAGAAAATTATGACCAATCCTAATAGAATCTATCTATAATATAATTCAAATCTTCAATATAATCCTAATTAAATCTTAACAAATCTTAGTCAAATAATTCTAACAAATTGAAAACTAAATCAATTAAAAATTAATAGAAATTGTAATAAAATAAATCCTTAATATTGTGGTCTTTTTTTGGAGATCTTCCTCATTTGTGTAAATAAAAAGCATGATCTTATTTGTCTCATTTCTTGAAAATATATTTAGGTGGATCCCAATTATCTCTTTTTCTCTTCTCATTAAGTCTTCTCTCAAAGTTACATTCTTCTTTATATAGGCTTGGTTATGCATGGTGGTACTTAGCTTCAAAGCACTAAGTCTACAAATCTTGGAGATGAACTTGAAATTTCATAAGTATAAGTTTTAGAGAGAAAGTATAGGGAATGAAGAAGAAAAAGACTTCATATTATTAACAAAGGATTTCTTTTGGACTAGGAGCAACAACACTTTACTACTTTTGGGTTCTTAGCACTTCGCATGCATTTAAATTGCCATTTATTTATTTTTTTTACAAAAATCCAACTGTTACATTTCTTCACCCCAAAAGAACAGATATATCCTTGAAATTTGTTTCCTTTGTTGTAAAATTCTAAGAGGACATTTCTCTTACCAAATAACAACGATCAAAATCATTCAACTATCAATCCTTAAGTGATTAGTCCATAACTCTTGGTTGATTAGTCCTAATTCTACATTACTTTACTTGAGAACCAATAGTTAATAATTCAATTAATTCTACCATCTATCTTATGCCCCATCTTTTGAAATCTCAACCACAAGTGTCTCATAAACGATATTAACATTTACTAGACAAAAGAGGATCCTATAAAGAAAAAGGATTCATGCAAAGAAGCAAAAGGATTTCAATAAATATTAATAAACCTTAAGGAGAATTCATTTTATTTAGAGGCCTACAAAGAAATTCTACAGTCAATGTGGGATCTAACATAGATTTAAGAAAATAAGGAAGTATAATCTCACAATGTGCAAGGACATTTTGAATTTATAAGAATTAGCATAGATCATTATCAGGATCCAAAAAAAGAATTCATAACTTGAGAGTAATCAAAGCTAATTTGTAGATTACCATGGATTTTACAAGTATCTCGATTTAATATTTAGAACATTCATGAAATCAAAGCATGGTTGATTTAATAATCGGTTTGGCTGAAAGATAACTTGTCATTTGGGAAGTGTGAAACGATTCATGTAATACAAAGTTTTATATTAGGAAAGTAAGAAACTAGATTCAACATAGGATTTCAATTCAAACATAAGAAATTTTTCAATATGTTGGAGAAGTAACAATAAAAGTGATTACGGAGGAAAAATAACACTTTAACATAATCAAAGGAATAAACAATCACAACTATCGTTCTAGACTTGCCATAATAAAGGAAACTAGTGCACCCAAGTAGCATGACTCATCATAAGAGACTATTCTAGAGATACTCACTTATATTAAGTTGTCTATGAAAACAATGTAAATACTTATTGAAGGTATGCATACATGTCCTTTGTCTTCTTATTCCCTTGTTTGGCAATCGTTTTCATAGTTATGTTTTTTTGTGATTATGATTTATACCATTTCCTTGTCCCTTGAAATTTACCTCATCCCAGTTACAACTTAAATATTTTAGCCTCATACACTTATGATAACTACAATTCTTGACTAAATAATTCCTTTAGCGAGCTAGACTTCTACAGTTGAAACATTGTAGGGTCAAGTTACAAGTTGATCTATTACTTTAACTCTAACAAATTTATCTTCTTATCTTTGATGTTCTCAAAGTTATTTTTTAGAAATATCTCCTTGAATAACTTTCAATAATCACTCTAAGACTTTCACTTATAATCTTCTTCCTTTATAGTAAAATGATGCTGACAAAGATGTTTAAACTTCCCATAGATATAGTGTGTATCTTCTTTGATAGTGTAGTCCTTGAGTATGGTAGAATCTCCTTGCTTATCATCTCTAAATGGGTGTAGTTTCTTAAGTCAATAATATTTGAGTAAAGCTTCTGAATTCTTGGTTATTTCTTTTCGTCACTAAAGCAAATTATAATGTAATCTTCCTTTTTCTTGAATTTCATTATTCCTCTTAGTGTATCATCGAATTTTGTATTCAAATTTGTCTCACCCTTAGTATAACAATTTCCTTGAATGTTGAACTTTGATCATTCAAATCTTAAAGTAACAAGTTGTGATTGGACTTTAATAATGCAACGACAAATTTCTTCCATAGGTATAGTTCTTTGTTCTAGGACAAATATCCAATTCTTACTTTTGTCGGTAAGTTCTTAGATACTTAGTTCCTTTAAAATAATCAATCATCCTTATCTCCAATAAATCTTTTCTATTTAATTCGTCTATGAACATATCTCTCTACACCTTATACGTTTCTAATTTGATTCCTTATTGTCCATAAAATTTCAAGCCTACTCATGTGAACACTATACTTATTTACTTAGAGATTTTCTACTTAAAATTCCTAGCCTCACAAATAGATATTATCTACCTAAAGTATTAGCTACTCCATTGAATCATTCTGAATGATATCTTAAATCATAGTTTTGAGTAAATTTCATCCATCTTATTTACTTCATATTAAATATTTTTGTTTAAACAAATATTTAAGACTCTTTAACTATTATAAATTAGAAACTTAACTTCAAACTTCCAAATTTCCAAAGTAACCACCGTGAAAGTCAATTCCAAATCATAGAAGGTTAATGTTTTCCTTATATGTACACATTTGTCTAGAGGAGTAAGACATGAATTTTCATCTTGCATCAATGCATGATCCAATCCTTTACTAGAAACATCATTATAAACCTTAAAAGTTTTAGTAGAATTCGGTATGGTCAAGATAAGAGTAGCTACTAATCTAGCGTCTAATTCTTAAAAAACTACTTTCACACTTTTTCTTTCGTGCTAAGGTCTTCTTTATCTAGTCAATCGAATTATACATAAATTTAATCATAAAATACCTCAAATAACTTCCTATAATATCCAACCAACAAAGAAATTTCTAACCTCAATAACATTCTTAGATTTTTCCCCACTTATTTATTGCCTTATTCCTTAGTAGGATTTACTAAAATTCTTTCCTCAAGAATCATGTGTCTAAGAAATTTCGTCTCACATATCCAAAAATCCTAATTCTTGAATCCACCTAAAAATTTCTCTTTTTATTTAACATTTAGAGTATTATCCTTAATATTATCTTCATGTTCCCAAATAGAAGAAATCAAAGTATCATATACTCTAGAAGATGGGTGTGTATCCTTCATGACAACTTTGTTAACTTACTTATAATTCATACACAATCTCTTACTATCATCCTTATCCTTAGGAAATAAAACTAGAGAACTCTAAGGTACGTACTAGACTTAATAACTTTATTTTCTAAAATTTCCAATATTTGTTTCTAGATTCTAGTAGATCTTTCAGTAGTGGATGATATTCTTAGCTTATTTCGAGTTATGAGATCCAATACATATAACATACAAGATAAGATCAGTTGAAGCTCGAGATTAATCTCTACAACTAAACCTCATTTTACTATCTTCTCTCGAAGATAATAAGATAATGGCATATGATCAAGCATGTTAGGCCTTTTTACTAGGCCTGTAAGAAGGAATTGCTCTAATACCATTAGGGTAACAATCCTTTAAATGACCTATGTAAATTTTAACTCATTCAAGATGTAGGCAATTTAGGTTGGTGTTACTAAGTTAGAAATACAAGATTTACCTAAACGATAGGATGCGACATAATGTGATCATCAACTATGGGCTTCTTATAACTTCTCGTCCCTTATGTCATAGGTTCGCTTTGCCATAGTTGTTTATGTGAATACCCAATTATGTTCAAGATTTTATAATAATAAAAATATAAAAAATTTTCAAAAGTTAGTTGACGGTTAGTTAAGATAGTTGCTTAAGTTAGTTAAAAATTAATTGACTCTTGAAATAAGGAAAGGGTTGGATTCATCTTTGAATTAACTAAAGGTTAACCTTTGAGAAATAAATGGATTTTTCCTTTTCTACTCCATAACCAGATCATTACATAAGCCTTACAGCAGAATCTGATGGGGGACTTTTACTTGTTTGGGAGGTTTTTTTTATTTTTTCAAAAAAAAAACTAGAAATTGAAATGGCCAATTTTCTCTGCTCTCGGGAACCTTTTTGGCATTTTTAGAAAAGAGATCAAGGGATTGAAAAAAAGCTCTCCGACGTTTCTCTCTCCATTGTTAGCCAATCTCATTCTTCATCACGATTTCAAAAGCACCGTGAGACGGGACTTGTTGATTCTAGAAGCATCAAGAAGAAAATCTTTGTAGAAAAAAACATTGACAAAAGGAAGGAAGGGATTTTTGGCTCTTCGAAGGGGAGATTCCGAGGTTGAAAAAAAGCTTTTAGATCAAAGGTTAGAAGAAAGAAGTACTCAAGCAAGACCTTGGAATTCTTTCCAGTGAAGAAATCTCAATTTTCGATCAGTTATAATAGTAAAGTCTTCTCGTCAATTCCAGGTATAAGCCTTAAAGAAAATCACATTTCATTCATGCTTAGAACTTAACTTTGAATCATGCAAATGATTTGATGATATTCGATATTCATTTGAACAATCCTTTATAAGTTGTTAGTTGAAATTCTAGTATAGATAATTATTAGTTTTTTCTTGTGATTCATGTAAATTTTACATCGATTCAAAAGTCACCAAATCTCGCAAACTCCAATAGAATTAGATGTCTTCGTTCTGCTTTAGCCCGTGGTAATAGAATCGTCATTGCCTTCTTTGGCCATTGTTTGGACCAATCCTTCACTAACCATCGTAAAGCCACCAACAGTCACTGTGGGAGCCATCAAAACTTAGGTGATAGCTATATTGTTTGGCCAGTCACTGCCCCGATTCAAGTTAATGGCCTCCCTTTCTCAAGTCCTGGAGTCCCGATTTTTTTAAGTAAATGGTCGCTTTTAGGCCCAAATCTTTGGTGTCAACACTTTTTTGGCCTATTAGGCTTTTCAAAGCCGAAGTAAAGTTTAAGGAATCAAGGTACTAGTTTTGTCTTTCCTTATTATTCGAGATATAGGCAAATTAATTAAGTCACGAGTATAGAGAGGGGGCCTGTCAATAGGTTTTATAAACTAGGCCCAATTAGTTTATTCTAGGAATAATTCTACATCATCAATTATTAACTACCCAATCTTCTTTCAATTACCAGAGCTGCTGATCCAAATAATCCAACACGCTGTGGGACCTCCTTAAATGGCATAATTCATAGCAGGTGGTAAAAATGAAAGTCCAAATAATTAAAATTCCATGCACTACCATGCAACACTTTATTATTAGTGAAATCCGAATTCATGGATGAATAATTATTAGCACCAGAACATCTTGTACTCCATCATGCCTTTATCATAATATATAATTGAAATTTCAATAATCATCATATTAAATTCAATTCAAATGTTAAAATGTCACGATTGAATACAATACATTAAAAATAAAAATATCTTTTCAAATTTTATCTAAAAAATATATTTTAAATATGTAGACTTAAAATATTTATAATAATTAAATATTAGTTACTTAAATCTTCCAATTAAATTTTTGTTATTTTCGATTTAAATTCCACTTAAATTTATCTTAATATTCAAAAAATAAATTTTTAAACACTTTAAAAAAAATTTCTAAAATTTGTGTAACGAGTTTTAATATGGGTGGGCAGCGTTCTCTACCATTCCGTATTTTAATTCGTGTAGATTCAAGCGCGACTTATGTCGGTTTGGATTTTGCAAGCATGTGATTTTAGAAAATTGTTGTTTTAACTAATTTTGTTTAAAGACGTCTGTTTTCAAATTTTCTGAAATTCATATAACAGGTTCTGATACGAACAGGTAGCATTCTCTACGATTCCATATTTTAATTCGTTCATATTCAAGCGTAGCTTACGTCGGTTGGGATTTTGCAACCATGTGATTTTAGTAAATCGCTGTTTTAACTAGTTTCGGTTCAAAAAACCGTCGCTTTCAAATTTTCTGAAATTCGTAGAATTGGTTCTAATATGGACAGATAACATTCTCTATTGTTTGGTATTTAAATTCGTACACATTCAAGCGCGGCTTACATCAGTTTAGATTTTGCAAACATGTGATTTTAGAAAATAGTTGTTATAACTAACTTCGTTCATAAAACGTCTGTTTTCAAATTTTCTGAAATTTGTGTAATTGGTTCTCATATGAACATAGCATTCTCTATTGTTCTGTATTTTAATTCATGCAAATTCAAGCGTGGCTTATGACACTTTGGATTTTGCAAGCACGTGATTTTAGAAAATTGTTGCACCAGTTGACCATCATAAGGCCATGCATAAGAACACTGACTAGCAGTAAGGACCAAGCTAGATTAGGAGATTAAAAACACATGTAGGTTAAGTATAACAGGGAATTTAGGAATAGATTCTGTATCCAGGATCCTTAGACTAAGTAGGAGGTAATTCAGCTGGGGAATGTTTTGGAGAAGGAGTTGCAGGCTGTCTTTGTTTAAAAAACAGGTTCTAGAAAACCATATTTAGGCTTCCTCAGAAAATTTGGTCTAGTCAATTAGGTTCCCAAACTTGTATCAGATGGCCTAAGTCAGTAAATTTTATTTCAGATCATTATGCTGAAATGGTTACTAAAACTAGTAGGTGCTATTGCAAAATTAACACAATTCTGATCATTAGTGTCATTGGCTTACTTCCTTTAGCTCATCCTTGTGATTACAGTATAAACCACAATGAGTAGGGACCATTTTCTTACTCATGGCTCAAGATAGCTACAACCTCACATGAAAATAGGAACCAGTTCATGCCTTAGGAACATTAGCAGGCTTTATGGGAGCATAATTTACAATAGGCCCACCTAAGGAATCAAACTAGATCAGATGGTTGCAGCAGCAAATTTAGCCCAATTATATGTGTAGAGCTTGAAATACATAAAAACTAAGCATGAAATGGTCCCCTGAGCAAATTCTGATTAACAGTTTGGCAATAATCCAATTCTGGGGTAAACTCCAATCAAGGTGAAATTGTCATAAGCACCTAATCCATGTCAGGTTCTATAGAAATAAAATTGTTACAAATATAGAATGTAGATTCCAAAGGGCCAAATAGGTGTTGTTATGTACAGGCCAAAGATCAGATTCTGCCTGCCTATTCATGTGAAGCATAGTTCCCTTTTACCGGTTCATGCAATACCTGTCCTTGTGTTTTGTTTTTATTAACTTAAAACTAGCTAGTTGGATCAGAACCTGAACCATACCACACCCAAATCTGTGCCAAGTAAAACCACAATAAAACCTATTGTTGTTAGTATGGAACATCGTGTTAAGCTTCACTAGATTACTCCTAGGCTGAATAGGACAAAAGTTAGCCTAAAAACGATCAAAAGGGACTAAGAACTGCCCTTACTTAATAGACCATTGGATCACATTCTTCAAGCCCATGATAGCAAGTTCTGCACCAGGCCATGCATTTGATTATGCTTTGAGCTAAGATTGGATGAACCTCCCCCAAAACTGGTTGGAAAAAGTGAATGACCTTTTGTCACAGCAGCACAATTAATCACAGTAGTAAGGTCTAAGGCCTGAATCAGCTGCAAATCTTTCACAGTAGCAAGTTTGTTCAGTGACCTAAATCACACTGCCGGCATATATCACAATTAGACTTAAAGATTTGTATATTGAGGTTCTTCATCTTAATAAAAAAAAAGAGAAATCCAAAGGAAAAGTTTGGTTAAATTGGATTTTCCTTGTACTTAGCAGGAGATAATTATCAAGTACTGTAAAATATTAATCTAAATAGTTGCATTCTAAGCTCCCTCTCCCACCTATGCTTGTGAGACTTCATTAAATGAATAGATGTAACTAGGGAAAGGTAACTTGGTACTCCAAATGCTTCAAATTTTGAATCATATGCTCTATGAACTAAATAGAAGTCAACTAACTAATAGGAAACTCAACCAAGAAACAAGATCGATTTAGAATCAAATAGGCATTAAAACTGCATTTTGAGACCAATTCAATTAAGATTCTAGAAATATACCCTCTTGAAAGTTAGCATGATCTACTATTTATTCACATATGATTTGTTAAGTGCCACTTTTCAAGATTGGATTTCCAAAACATCAAGACACTTCTGTAATTTTTCTAAAAAACCTCGGATTTCATGCAATGAGCTCTGGATGTGAACCAGTAGCATACCCTACTGTTCAACATCCAGAAATCATATGAGCCTTAGTGCAATCCTTGTTTGCCTCATACTTTGTGCATATGTGGATCCGAGGAATATTTGAAAATCCAAAACTTCAGGACACTTCTGTAATTTTTCTAAAAACCTCGAATTTCACGCAATAAACTCTGGATGTGAACTGTTAGCATACCCTACTATTCAACATCTAGAAATCATGTGAGTCTCAGTGCAACCCTTGTTTACCTCAGGCTCTATGCATATGTGGATCCGAGGAATATTTGAAAATCCAAAACTTCAAGACACTTTTGTAATTTTTCTAAAAAATCTCGGATTTCATGCAATGAGCTCTGGATGTGAACTGGTAGCATACCCTATTGTTCAACATTCAGTAATCATATGAGTCTCGGTGCAACCCTCATTTGCCTCAGACTCTGTGCATATGTGGATCTGGGAGTACCTTTAAAGATCAGTGTTTCAAAAATATGTCTTCAATTTTAAAACCTTGGATTTTGCGAAATGAGCTCTGGATGTGAATTGGTAGCACACCCTACTGTTTAACATCCAGAAATCATATGAGTCTCAATGCAACCCTTGTTTTCCTCAAACTCTGTGCATATATGGATCTGAGAGTACCTTTAAAGATCAGTGTTTCAAAAATACATCTTCAATTCTAAGACCTCAGATTTCATGCAATTAGCTCTGGATGTGAACTGGTAGCATACCTTACTGTTCAACACCTCAAATCATATGATTCTCAATGCAACCTTCATTTTCCTCAGACTCTATGCATGTATGGATCCGGGAAATTATTTTAAAGATCAAGAATTTCAAAATATTTCTTTTAATAATGTTAAGTCTTACGCGATGAGTTGTGGATACGTACTGGTAGCATACCCTCCTATTTGATATTCAGAAATCATATAGGTCCCAGTGCAGCCCTTGTTTACCTCAAATCCTGTGCATATGTGGACTAAGGGTTTTTCAAAAACATTCAAAATACTTTTAACTCATTTCTTGACACAATGTGAACCATACTCTTATGCCTTTGAAGATCAAGTCTTCAAACCAAAATTACGGAGCCTTGAATTTTCCATTGCAGCAGGGAATACGTAGGAGCATGATCAAATCCTGTCAGGCAGTTCTCCACAAGCTTATCCATTTCTACCCTATTTAAAAGGATCAAACAATTTCCAAAATATCAAAGTCACACACTCAATTTAAGGGTAACATTCTTCGGAATGGGCGAGTAGGATGCCTAATACCTTCCCTACTCGTAATCGACTCCTGAACTTAGATCTCTTCCTTAGGTTAGGATTTTTCCAAATGTTTTCCCTTTAGAAAATAAAATTTGGTGGCGGCTCCACAACGAATTAATTCTTTTCTAAAAATTTTAGCGAGTTTGTCATTTCGTTGTAACTACGGTTATGAAAATATCCTACCAAGAAAACTTCAAAGATTTTCCTCATGAGTTCTCAAAACTGCCCAAAGCATCAAAATGGGGTTTAAAACAATTCCCACAAATTAAATTTCTTCTGAGTTACTTAGAAGCACTTTAAACCAACCAAACATCATTTTATTTCTCAAAAATCAATAAAAAATGGTGATGTTCATTTTGAACCATTTAAATGTAGTCTTGAGCCATCACAAGTTCAAATAAAAGGAGATCCATGGATTTTATATAAATAATCTAAAAAAGAAAGAAAACAAACCATAAAAAGGTAAGTTTAAAGCTTAAAAAGACAAAGTAGAAGATCCTACTTGATGATGACTTAGTGTGGTGATGGTGGGACTGTGATGGCTGGTCCACAAGGTTCTATAAGTTAAAATGGTGGAGCTTAGTGTTTAAGGCTTAATTTTAGCTTAAATCTTAAAGATGGAGACTTAGGCTTAAGGTGAAAGGTTAGGGTTTTTAGACTTAGATGGATTTAGAGAGATTTTGGAGAGTTGGTTATGTGTTTTAGGAATTAAAAACTGAACCAAATGAGGTCCCAAGTCAGCCTAGTGAATTTGGCCAAACAGGGGCAAAATGGCATTAATTTTACACTTAAGGGTATTTTAGTAATTTTGTATAGATTTTCTCATTTTTCAAAATAATTCAAAATTCAAGGAATTATCCTTTAATACTTTGATTAGTGTTAATGGGGCTGATTTTTTTTACTAATAATTTTTAAATTAGCCTAAGCATGGTTAATTTTGAATTAATCAAAGTTAATTAGCCTTAGCCATGGTTAAAGGAATTTTAGTATTAATTATTTTTATCTTTTATGGGTTTACTTTGGTTTACTTGACTTGGTGACTCACCACCATGGTTTCCACATAGTAAATTTCATGCAGCCCATGTGGGGCCCACTCATGGCTTCTTCATTACACTTTTTTGCCCTTCATGGCCTTTTAGGGATGTTTTTGTAATTTTTCTTAGCATTGCAAAAAAAATTATCAAATTATTTTTCTAAAAATTATAACACTTTTTGGTTCATTCCTATGCTAATCTAATGTAATTTTCTATTTTTATCGGAACTGACTAGCTTTGTCCAGAAAGCAGAGCTTTCTAGGGGCGTTTTGAGCATTTTCGGAGTTTTCTAATGATATTCTTGTCCCTTCTTTGTTTTTTAAGTTTTTATTACTACTTTTAGTCATCTATGACATTTTATAATCCTTTAGAATGTCTTATGTTTTATATTTCTCTAATACATTATTTGGGTTGCCTAGGTGCAGGGGCATTTTTGTCATTTGTACCAAACTTTCTAATTTCTATTTTTGGTTCCTAATCCTACTTAGTTTCACTATTGAGATTATTTATGGCTTCAATAATTCATCATAGAAATTTGGGGTGTTACACAAAATAGTCATTGTGAGATGTGAAAGTTTTGCAACATCTACTACATGTGCATTGAATGCATGACCTTGGTTCAGGAGAAAGCAAGCTGCTTCTTGTCATATGTGTTTTATGCATCAACGTCTTTTTATCTTTTCCTTTTTCTTTATTATGACAGGACAATCTCTTTCTTTTATCAGCTAAGGTCTCCTATAAGGATAGAGTTTAATTGTTCTTTTTTCTAAATATTAGTCTAGAAATAACTTTTGTCTAAAAAGGATCAACTGGACAAACTTTGCAATGAACTTCTCTTTTTTTGTCGAGATAGTAAGATGTTTCAAGGTGTCTTAAGATACTTATGATTTTGTACCTATCTACAAGCATAAAAATTGTACGCATATTTTTGTCATTAATTAAAATATTTGTAAATTTATTTACTGTGTGACTTGGTTCCAACAATCCCCTCCTTTTTATGATAAAAAAATCCTTATTTGTCTCAGCTAATTTAGGTGTGATAGTTTCTATATAGAATATTTGTAATAGACTTATTAAAAAGATAGCATCATTTGTCCATAGTTTAATAGTGAAATAGGATTAAACAAGTTTAATTACATAAATCCATAAATATTCAAATTCTCCTTTAGTTTTTCTAATCAGAACAAAAAATAAACTATGATGAATATACTAGTAAAGTTCTTGATGAATGAGTTGAAAAATCTCATTATACAATTCTTTGAGAATGTGATTGACATGGCATCTAAAGTGGAGGAGTTCAATCCGCATACTTGTCTGAGTCTACTCAAGGCCCTACATGTGGCGCTAATTGCAGTGTTGTTAGGCCTCAATGTATGCAAGATGGTTTGCATAATGGTCTTCAAAAATACGTTGGATCTATTTGAAGGTTGAATGTGGTTCTCAGAGAAGAACCAGGGGTAGATGATGATAGCAAACAAGCAAGGGTAGGGGATTATATGCAATACTAGGAAAAAACGGGAATGGCACAACCAAAGCAGAGGGTGAAGATGGAGAGTAGATAATCAAAGTGGTCGACTGAGACGAAGAAGAAGAGGGCCTATCAGTGGTGAAGAAAAACAGGACAAAAGTTGTAAAAACCACTAAAAGAAGAAGATAGATAAACATAAAAGATACGAGAAAAGATTATAAGTGGCTAAAGTTTACGACGACTGATAGAGCAGATGAGCAAATAGATTTTGATTCTGATAGTGAGGCTAGGCATACCACTCATCAAGGAGAAATATGTAGTATTGACCTAGCAGTAGTAGGTATGCATCCACCATGACTGCTCAAACTCTGTTAAGCCATCTCAGCCATGAAGCAGATCTTGCAAGTTGTCACAACTGTAATTCCGAAGAAATGACGAACTCACTAAAATTTTAAAATAGAATTTAATTTATGATGTGGAGCCGCCACCAAATTTTTATTTAAGGGAAAAAAATTTGGAAAAACCCTGACTCGAGGAAGAGATTTAGGTTCGGGAGTCGGTTACGAGTGGGGAAGGTGTTAGGCACCCCATTCGCCCGTTCCGAAGAACGGTACCCTTAAACTGAGTGTGTGATTTTTGAAATGTTTGATCCCTTAATTAATGTGAAAATAAATAACTTGATGGAGGTTAGCCTGACAGGACTTGATCCTACTCCTACGTATTCCCTGGTACAATGGGAAACTCAAGGCTTACGTAGTTCTGGTTTGAGTTGAAGGCTTCACCTTCGAAAGGTGTCTGAATTGAAAAGAAAATACATTGCGAATATATTTTCATCTTTTTTAAAAATATTTTAAGGGTGCAATCCCAATCCACCTATGCACAAGGCCCAAGACAACTACGGCTGCACTTGGACCCATACGATTTTCTAAACAACGAACATCGAAAAAACTAACCAGTTCGGTTTTAGAGCTCGTCGCGTGAGATTAAGGAAATAAAAAATGAGATTTTTATTTATTTGGAAACGGGAAGGGCAGTCCCCAATCCACATATGCTCAGGGCCCGAGACAACTACAGCTGCACTTGGACCCATACGGACCTACAAATGACGAACAGCAAAAAAAGATACCAGTTCGTTTTTTAGGGCCCGTTGCGTGAGATTAAGGAATGCAAAATGACATCTTTATTTAATTGAAAAAGGGAGGGCAATCCCAATCCACTGATGCACAGGGCCCAAGACAACTACAGCTGCACTTGGACCCATACGAACCTCTAAACAGCAAACAGTAGAAAAAGCTACCAGTTCGTTTTTAGAGCTCGTCGCGTGAGATTAAGGAATGCAAAATAAGATTTTTATTTAATTGAAAAAGGGAAGTGCAATCCCCAATCCACACAAGCACAGGGCCCAAGACAATTACGGCTGCACTTGGACCCATACGGACCTCTAAATAACGAACAACAGAAAAAGCTACCAGTTCATTTTTAGGGCCCGTTGTGTGAGATTAAGGAATGCAAAAATGAGTTTTTATTTGTTTGGAAAAGGAGGGGCAATCCCAATCCACATATGCACAGGGCCCAAGACAACTACGGCTGCACTTGGACCCATACGGACCTCTAAACAACGAACAGCAGAAAAGCTACCAGTTCGTTTTTAGGGCCCGTTGCGTGAGATTAAGGAATGAAAAAATAAGATCTTTATTTAATTGAAAAGGAGAATGGCAATCCCAATCCACATATGCACAGGGCCCAAGACAACTACGGCTGCACTTGGACTCATACAGACCTCTAAACAGCGAACAGCAGAAAAAGCTACCAGTTTGTTTTTGGGGCCCATTTGATATGATTCACCCTACGCGAATGAATCGGAATGCGGAAACGATAATGGAACGTCTTGAGAATCAGGATAAGGTAAGATAAGATAAGGTAATATTAGGATAAAATAAGATAAAATGAGATGAGATAAGGTAAGACGAGATAAGATAGATAAAATGTGATAAGATGGGTAAGGTAAGATAAGGTGAGATTAAATAAAGGAACCCGACACAAACCACGACTCACGGAGGAGAGCAAGTTATCAAGAGGAACGTGACTTATACAAGCGACTTTGGGAAGAACCAACGTTATCAAAGGTAGTTCTTTGCCCAAGAACCAAGGGAATCAACTGACACAGAGATGAAAAACTCTCAGAGAGAAAATATGATTAATACTCAAAATCTGTCTTTTCACTGAATCCCTAACCCCTATTTATAGTGAACCTAATCTAGTAAAAAAGATAATAAATTAGAAATCCTAATTAGATTGCAATTTGAATTGTAATCAATTTAAAACGAATAACTTCTAGATAAATATCAAATCCTAATGAAATCTAAAGTAAATCCTAATGTAATCTATAGTAAATCATAACTTTATCACTTAAGATCTTCAATGATATGACTACATAAATTAACCCATGTTGGGATTGGGCTTGGATCCACGTAGTATTTTCCTTGAACTTCCTTGATAAGACCTTCAAGTCCTTGTTCCATACGTTTGGTCCTATTTCTCATCATAGTATCTTCCATTCCTTGTAGATAATCTCCTAGATGATCTCTTTTGCTTATCGTGGGGCCCACATTCACATCACCATTGCTTGAGATTAAGGAATGCAAAATAAGATCTTTATTTAATTTTTTTCTTGATTTGTAACTATTGGAGGCGCGGGGGCTTAAGCGGACTTTCGGGAAGTTTAGGGGTCAAATCATAAATATGGGGAGCATTGGGGTCAAATCGTAAATATCAAAAGTTTAGGGGTCAAAATGTAAATATAATAAGTTGAGGGGTCAAAATATAAATATGAGAAGTTGATGGACCAAAATGTAAATACGACAAGTTTAGGGGTCAAAATGTAAATATGACAAGTTGATGGGCTTGATCGTAAATTCTGGAAGTTGAGGGACCTACTCGCAGTTTTAGAAAGTTCGAAGCATTATTTAAAAATTGCACACAGGGGTTCTTCCCCATTGAAGCGCCTTGGGGCCCCTGTTTTGCACCAACCAAACTTGGTGGCCTATGAGTTATCACTGACCATTCCTGCTCGGCTTGCCGTTGGCCCCGGCTCTCGTGACCCCTGGGTTTGGTCGCGTTGCAACGCACCCTCCTATAGGCTTGGTGTTACAGAACGTAGTATGCCCGACTCCAGCAAGGGATTCCTCTTACTCGTCCCTCAACTTGGACGCTAAGATTGACCCACGAAGTCTGACACCGCCTGGTCCCACCGCAGGGGCAGTGTTCGTCGGGTCTTCGCCTTTGCTTGGATTTCCACAGGATGCAAGACAGCACCGAAGATGCACACATCATCGAGCCCCATGTCTAGATTCAATAAGGTCGTTTCTCTTTGGGCTCCTGTGCCTTCTCGTAGGCGTCGCGGTGTAAGGTGGTTCACGCTCTCTATATGTCCCGATTGAACGACGTCGGTGCATTGCTGCCACCAGAAAGGATACGGCATCTATGTAAAGGCCACCGAAAGCTTGGTGCGAGAGTGGTTGTGGTTTGAACGCGGCCCCTGTTTTGATCGATTAGGAAGGAGCAAGGCGAGATCTTTTAGTTGATCTCTTTGGCCGGCCTACTACTCTTAAACATTTGGATGCACCACAACTCAAATTGCAGCGGGATTTTGATACGGCGGCAACACGCATACTTCTCATAGTTCCGGATCATGATCGGAAGCTAGCATCTGGGCCGATTGGTTTCGCGATTGTTCATTACCTCTATAGCTCACCACTTATTCGATTATGAATTCATTAAACATGCTAACTACCTTAACACTTACTGGTGATTCCAAAAACTATCCTACTGCTTGTTCACACCTACTTCCGGCTAGCGATGAAGGAATGGGCGAATTAATCATGATTTATGCTTATTTAAACATGGTTTTCAGCCAACAAACAACAGAGATGCTATAGTTTCGTAGCAGAGATTAAGAGGTTTAGAAAGGACAAGCGCTAACCTCAATGAGCAGAATTATCGGACGCGAGCTAAAATGCCCCAAACATGATGATTCTCCACTAGATCTCCTGCAATAGTCGCACCTGCAGAGAGTTGAATCAGTGGTGGAGAAGAGCTATTCTCGCGTATTTGAGGTTAGGAACGGATTTTGGCCTCCACCGTTGATGAAATCAGAGGCGCACACCAAACTTCTGGAACCTCTGCAGAAGCTCTTTTTGAGGGCTCTTCCGATTCTTTTCTTTTCTTTTCCCCGAAAACCCCAAAGATTAAAACCCCAAAAAAAAACTCTCTTGCCTCCGAGCGCTATCCCCCTTTTTATAATTTTTATGTATTTTTATATTTTTTATTTTTATTTCATTATATATTATCTTTAATCTTATTTAATTATTTACTTATTATTATTATTATTATTATTGTTATTATTGTTATTTCATTTTTATTTTTTATTTTTTTATTTTCTTCTTTTCTTTTTTTCCGATTACCTACGTTTTCATTTTAATTTTCTTGTTCATTTCCCTTATTATTTTTAGTTAGCTTTATTCTTACTTCCCTCCTTTTCTACTTTTTATTTTTGTTAGTATTTTTGCACTTTATTTATGTTTATTTTTATTTACATATTTTTCTTTCGTCTTTTCCTTCTTTTCTTTCCCCCTTTTTGCTCGCTTATTTTTATTTTCTTGTTTCCTTTTCGTTTTATCTTTTAGCTTTTGATTTGTTTTTACTTACTTTACTTTATTTCCCCCTGCTTTGGTATTTTCTTCTGTACCTGTTTTCTGCTTTTGTATTTATTTGTTTTTATATCCACTTATTGTTTGAATTAGGGTCACTTCACCAATTAATTTAACAAGGGGAGACCTCAGACATAATTGGGTGTTTATAAAAGTCTTCAAAGAAAACCCTAGGGACCAAAGGCGTGCTAGAGGGAACTACTTGAGCCTTGAAAGTAGTAAAGGGCCCAACAGACAATCAGGGAGCTAATTGATCAAGGTGAACTTTAATGTTGTTGAATAGGATCATGTAGGAAGTAGGGTTAGGGTGCCAATTCACAATGTCAACAGCGTAGTTTTTGACTTGCTAAGGCTTGCTCCACCATAATATGGTTGAATACCTCCAGCTCGTGAGCAATGAGCCAGGGAAGGATGTCTCCAGTCACATCAGTATCTTAAAAAACAAAGGCAAGTGGAGGAAAGGCAGAGCAAATGTGTAGTTTGTCATCCAAGAAAATACCTATGGGAGATGGTGAAGGAAAAAGATAGAAGGAAAGATATGGGACTATCAGAGTGGGGAAGAGCCTTCAGGAGGATATGGTTTGGGTGCAGGCTAAGAGGTAGTTGGTGATCAGAAATGATGGAGGGTTGGGGCCAATAGGAGGCAGAAGTATTTGCCAAGGAGGAAAGAAACTCTACACACTGTTAAGAGGTAGCAAGTGCTTCATTAATAGTGAATGGAAGGCTAGTGGAGCGTTTATAATGAGGAAAGGGTTTGGAGGTAGCAGTGTCTAGCCTACATTTTGTGCGACGCTCATATGGCTCCCCTTTAAATGGAGCAGGGCATTTTGTAGAGGGAGTGGGAGCATCATGGTTAGACTCAGGGCTGATTGAGGCAGGTGATTATGATGAAGAGGAGGTGTTGGAAGACAATGAAGAAAACTTCAATTTAAACTGACTAAACTTTCCTCAGACCTCCATGTGGAAGGAGTCTCCTGAGGAGGTTGGGTGAGGAAAGGAAAGCTTCATTTGTTTCGCCTGTCTTAAGCTAAAGAAGATGGTAGGAAGATGCATCATGTGAGGTAGATATTCAGTATAATTCACCAATAGTCACTCTAGAATCCTTGGGATTAGGTTCCAATAGGGAACATTTTTAAGTTGTTCATCCACAATTTTGCAAAAGTGGGTAAAGAGAAAGGCAAGGAGATTGATCTTGTCCTTTTGTAGGAGGTGGAACATACAGAAATGATCCACTGTATTGACTTGGTTCATGGATCTTACCTAGGGTAGTATTTCACTATGAAAAAGAGCATGAATGACCCAAGTAAGGTCAGTCATACTAGAACTATCTCTGGAGACATGAGAGAGGATGGTATAGAGGGTAGCATTAACAATATTGCCAAGGTTTTCTTCCCATTTGTGATGATAGGCGACACCTTTCGCCTTCCATTTGATGGGTTTGTAGATAGGCTTAGGAGTTTGTCATATGATTCCCAAAGACATTCATGACAATGAAGGAGGATTCTTTGGAAGTCTTGATGAAGACGTTCTTCCAGAACTCTAGGGTCATATCATCATACCATCCAACATCAATAACATCAAAGAATGGAGCCCAAGCAGTAGCAATAGGATACATACCAATGGGTATTCCGTCTTCCTCTAGAAATGACAAGACAATAGACTTGTAAGGAATAACCTTGTGATTTGCTTGATGGGAAAGAAACTTTTTGAGTGCCATTGGTAGAGCAGGAAACAAATGATAAAAAGCATGGGGGAGAACGCTCAAAGAAAAGGTGAGACAGAAGAGTAAAGAAGCTGAGGGGAGAGGAAAGGTTCGCATAAAATATGAAATATCCAAGAAAAAGGGAGTTAGTGGGCATATAGGTGCACAACCGTGATCAAGAGATAGAAAAATGCTTTTCCAATAAATTAGGAATCATGAGAAAATTCCTTTTTCAATTGTAAAAAAAAGGCACAAACCTAAGGTGTTAAAGCAATTATAGCAGTAAACACGTGGCATAATGGGAAAAATAATTTTGGTTTAAACATATATAATTCTGATTAGGATATTAGATCTCTTATAAGATAGTATAAGCATAAGACACATATAACCCTATGAAGATTTTGGTAGATACAAATATAGGTCATTCCTAGCATGTTTCTAATAAATACAAATTGTTCTTCAAGTAGGTATTTAGTTAGAATGTAAGCTCACTGATGCTTGGTATCTACAAATTTAATGTTGAAGACACCTTTTGCACATAGTCTTTTATGAAATGGGGTCTTACTTTAGTATATATTGTCCTAAAATGTTGAATGAGGTTTTCAGAGAGACTAATTGCATAAATGTTATCACAAAATATGGGAATATTATTTTCAAAAATATTATAGTCTTTTAATTGATATTTTACCCATAGTAGTACCAACCAGGTATCAAAAAATTCTTTTTACCTCCTTTACATGGGATTCCTTTGGATCATTTTGAAAACATGCATAGAGACAGACACTAAACATGATGTCTATTTTGCTTACAGTAAGGTACAAAAGGGATCTAATCATTCCCTAGTAGACTTTTTGATCAATAAGTGGATTGTCTTCATGTTTTGTTAAGACAAATGGTGGATGATAGGGGTTGGCATAGGTTTCGATCCGTCCATCTTGTACTTGTTGAGAAACTCCTTGGTATAATTTTGTTGATGTACATAGATACCTTCAGCTTCTTGTTTGACTTGTAAACTAAGGAAGAATTTGAGCCCATCCATCATGCACATCTCAAATTCATTTCATATCAACTTAGCAAAATCATTGCATAGTTTGGCATTAGTAGCACCAAAGATAATTATATATTTGAACTATGATTAAATCATTCATATGACTGTTTCTAAATATGCTAGTGTCTACTGGCCTCTGGTGAAATTATTTTTCATAAGGAAAGAACTTAATCTATCATACTAAGCATGAGGTCCTTGTTTAAAGACTTATTCAAATCTATCATACACATGTTTTGGAAGAGATTAGTTTATAAAGCTAAGGGATTATTTTTCAAAGACTTCTTCGATTATTCCATTTAAAAAGGCACTTTTAACATCAATTTGAAAGAAAGTTATATCATGTTGAGATGCATATGCAAGAATAATCCTAACAACTTCTATTCTAACTACAAGGGAAAAGGTCTTAGTATAATCAATATCTTCTCGTTGATTGTACCCTTACACCATTAACTTGAATTTATTTCTAGCCACTTTACCATCTTGATCGAGTTTGTTTATCAACACCCACTTGGTTCCAATGATGGATTTTCCAATAGGTTTGGGAACAAGAATTCATGACTCATTTTTATCGAACTAACTTCTTCTTTCATAGTTGCAATCCATACATCATCCCTAAGTGCATCATCTACTATTTTAGCTTCTAGTTCAAACAAAAGGGAGATATTTCATTGATCTTTAAAGTTGGTTCTAGTTCTGACCTTTCTTGAAGGTCCTCCCAAAATCTGATCAGGTGGATGATAATGTTTGAACTTTAGATCTTTTGTAACTTCAATGTTTGATGAATCATTTTGAGATTGGTTAGAAGATACAAGGTAAGACACTTGCTGATTAGACACTTCATCCTTTGGTTCTTGTGTTAACTGATTTTTGTCATTCTTACTACTTATGTCCATACTTGCAAGATCCTCTTCTAGATCTGATAGATTATTATCAAAAAAAATTTCATCATTGAATCTAACATGTATTGATTCTTCAACAACTAAAGTTCTAGTGTTATAGAAACGAAAGGCTTTAGATATTTCTGACTAGCCAAGCAATATTCCTTTATCTACCTTAGAATCAAATTTTCCAAGATTTCCATTCATGTTTAGTATAAAACATTTACACCAGTGAAAGTAGGTGATGTTTGGTCTTC
The DNA here is from genome assembly GCA_026541065.1 of Canavalia ensiformis. Lineage (NCBI taxonomy): Eukaryota > Viridiplantae > Streptophyta > Magnoliopsida > Fabales > Fabaceae > Canavalia > Canavalia ensiformis. Next base: position 48,100 of record JAMKYM010000585.1, read on the forward strand.
TTCCTTTCCACGGTTCATATGAAGTCTTATCTAGACATGGTTTTATCAAAAATGCGATTCTGTATATACCAAGCAATACTTATAGCTTTTTTCCCAAAATTATTTTGGAAGGGAATTTTCTCATAGCATTGTTCTGACCATATCCAATAACGTTATATTTTTCCTTTCAATGACTTCATTTTTTTGAGGTTTCCTTGGAGTAGAAAATTTATAAGAGATGCCATGCTTATTGAATTTTTCATTTTCAAACTCTTGCATGGTCATTTCTTATTGATGTTATGCAGAATCCATTTTTATTTTGAAAACATTATAAGACTCATCCTTGTGTAATAGGAAGTATACCCCAGTCATTCTAGAATATTCATCTACGATGACAAATCGATAAATTTTACCACTTAGACTTAGTCCATATGAAGTAACCCAAACGGTCTAGAAGTAGAGACAATACTTTTCTTTTTGAAAAAGGTTTTGACTTGTTTCCCTTGTTGACACACTTAACACAATGTACTTTTTGAAATACACATTTAGCATTCCTTTGACTTTGTATATTAGTAGGTACAAATAGATTCATATGAAGCAACTCAAGTGGTCTAGAGATCGAGACAAGATTTTTTTTTTAAAAAGGTTTTGACTTGTTTCCCTTTTGACACACTTAACACAAAATGTCCTTTTTGAAAGAAACATTTGGTAGTCCTTTGACTCCATATTTATGATGTTTTGAATTGTGCTTCATATTTATGTGTCCTAACTTCAACTAACACAGTTTTATTTTCATTCATGGCTTCTTGAAGCTCTTTTTTTTTTCAAAGAAATTCTTTTTCAAGAAAATATATTTTGTTAGAAGAATATTAAGGTTACTCAAAATATTTTTATATGCATTAGTTTTAAGGTTCAGTTGTTACATTAGGGTTAGTATCTGTCATGAAGCATATCTGTGCTAACTCTATGGCTTCATGTTCTTAGCGACTACTCTTTAGGTCATCTTATATTGAGACAAGACCTTTTTTTCTTCTTGGCTTAATAAACCTTTTCTCTTTCTTGAGGTCAAGACACTCAGCTTTCATGTGTCCTAACTTCTTCCATTCATAACAAATTATATCATACTTTGGATCATTATTAGAGGAAAATCTTTTACTTTTGCTTGTTCTATAGGGTTTTACTCCCTTGTTCTTCTCATTCATTAAATTGTTCAGTTTTTTGGATATAAGTGACAATTCTTCATCTATTCCATCATCATTATTTATTTCATCAGAACTAAACATTTCTTTAGCATTTATGACCTTGGCAGAGGTGCTTTGGTCATGGAGCTTGGATCTTAGGGCAAGACCTTTTCCTTTTTTATTAGGTTCTTCTTCATTTAATTCAATCTCATAGATCTTGAGAGATCCTAAAAGTTCATTTAACTTGAGTTTGTTCAAGTATTTAGATTCTTCTATGATCGTTTTCTTTAGCCTTGATCAAGGTGGAAGACTCTTAACAATATTTATCATAGTGTCCTCATGATGATAGGTCCTTCCAAGGGTTTTAAGCCCATTTGTCACCAATTGGAATCTTTCAGTCATCTTGTCAATGGTTTCTCCTTCTTTCTTCTTGAAATTCTCATATTGGGACACAAGATAAATTTTCTTGGATTTTTTTACTTGATTTGTTCCTTCATATAGTAATAAGACTGTCCCATATTTGTTTTGTAGTCTTACATCCAAAGACTTTGTTGTACTTGCTTTTGCATAAGGCACATGTTAAGAGAATCTTACCTTAACATTATTCTATATTTTCATGGTCTGATCAGCAATCTATAAATCTTTAGGTATTTCCACACCATGTTTGTTTATAGATATGTAGTCACATTTTTTATGACACTCCAAAGATTGTATTGAGTGGACTTGATGTACATCTCCATTCTATCTCCAATAAGGATAATCTTCTCTAAGAAAATCTGGAAGACGAGTAACAAAAGCTCCTTCAAGGATAAGTTATTTTCCTAATTTTACCATTGATCGTTAGTTCCTCTTCACTAGTTTGCATGCTCAACCAAAGAGGTTGAGCTCTGATACCAAATGTAGAAAATGAGCGATACACAAAAGAGGGGTGAATGTGATGTCATAGAAAAACTAAATATTTTTCTAAACACAACTATACTATAAGACACTAGATGTCTTAAGACATTTATCAACAAAATGTTTAAGAAGAAAAAAATTCATACCATATATTATACTGGTTCATCCTTATTAAGTTAAGGACTACATCCACTTTCTACTACCACACAATGGATACTTCCACTATAACAAGAAAGTATAAAGTTCAAAAATACAAACCCTAATACATCATAGTGGAGATGGATAAGTAATTCTCTAGACAAAGGTATAGATCTTGGTTTCTCCAAAGTCAATCCTAAGATTTTCTCAAATTCTTTCAATATAGGTGTTGATTGAAAATTTAGGAAAATAAAACATCTTAAGACAGGGTCATATGGTATTGTGTTAAGGTTGTAATTGCATCTTCTTGAGCGTTTACTTTTTTTCAAACTTAATATATTTTCGAAAAAGGTAAGTTATTAAGTGTATTAAGCTTTCTCCTATTATTGCAGAAAGAAAACAAACGTTTTTAAATAATTTTAAAGAAATGATTGATAATATTTTTGTGTAATGGATTCAATAATATTTTAATTAATAAAATAATTCACATTACAGAAAACTTAAAGTAAGGACAATTATGCATAAATTCATAGATTCTTATAAGGGATGAATATGAAAATTTTATACATCTTTATTATAGTTTGTTACATTAATTTAAAATAGCATACCAAATTTAAGGTAACAAATTATACATAAGTTTTTTTTTTATTCTAACAATGTGAAGATAAGTTTTTTTTTTATTCTAACAATATGTGAAGATAGAGCAACCGCATATCCACATTACAAATTATTATATTACATTATATGGAAATACAAATTTTAGAAGAGAAGCATGCAACCCATGGTAACAGAAGCTACACCAAGATCCTCTTCATCCGAATAATGTGGGAAAGTAAAGCAGCTAAATATTTAAAGATCAAAATAACAAGATAAAATAATTAACAAAATAATGATAATATAAATAAATAAAAATAGTCACAACTATAACAAAATTAACAACAAACCAATTGCAACAATAAATAATAATGTTCAATAGAGAGGAATAACAATCAAATTAATTGCAAATTAATAATATCATAATATATAAAAATTAAATCTATCCATATTTATAAATATAATAACTAAATAATAACAATAAAATAAAATAGAATAATAACAAAAAAATAATTAATTTAATAGAACTTTAAAGTTAAATTGACACATGAATAGCTATAATGAAAGATGACAATAATTAATGAAATAAAATAAATAAAAAATTATGAATAATTAAAATTTATCCACATTAAAATAAAATTTTAAATTTTACTAATCATTTATATTATTTGCTTTTTAAAGAAATTATAAATAGAAAACCCTACACATTATATTTGGTATTATATTATTATATTATTATATCATTATATATCATATATTATATATTATATTATTTTATATTATAATAAATTATATTATTCTTATTATTATTATTTTATCATTTAATATAATTTACTAAACTGATCCTTTGTTTTATTTATTTTTTTTATAATTTTTCTTCTATTTTTTAAATAAAAATTAAATGTAGGGTAAATGAAAAGGTAAAAGGTAGCAGAAAATAAGAGTGCAAAGGCTTTAACTAAGATAAAGAGAGCTAAAAAGAGAAGTTAGAAGAAAAGAGAGTTATAGAGATAGGAGAAAGAAAGGGAGATCCCACCATCGATGGGAAGGCGGAGTCAAAACGACCATGGTTTCGATGAGGGTTAATGGTGGTCATGGTTCTAAAAGAGTTGAGCAGTTCCTCTTACGATGGTGGTAAGGGGAATTAGTGGTGGTTGCTGAAAGAAAAGGGAGAGAAAAAAAAAACTTGAAGCATTATGGTGATCGGAGATAGAGGCAAGGGAGAACAAGGGGCTAAGGGTTCGTTCTTGTGGCGGCCATGGTCATTGCAGGGGTGACTATCGGAGACGGACGAGGTTGTGGGCACCACGGTGACAACCAAACCCTTCTCCCAATTATGTTGCTTTTTTGTAAGTTTGATATATTATTGTAAAGGTGAACTGTATTTACCTCTCTTAGATCAACTATGTTCTCTTCTTCCCCAACCTTCTGTACAAATTTGCTGCATATTTTCTAAAAAAAAAAAATTGGTTACGAGAGATGAGAGTTGAGTTCCTTTTTCGTTGCTTTTTTTTTTTATATCAATGTGTTCTTCAAATTTTTATTTCATTCCTTAGGGATTTTTTTCAATGTATTTTCAAATCAATTTTCTATTTAGCTTGATTTTGGTTGCATTGTTATTTCAAATCCATCCTTTTTCTCGAGTTTAGGTTGTGTCATTAGCCTTTTATTTTTTCCATTTTTACTTTCTACAATTTTAAATTTGTAGGAGTTGGTCTAATTTTATTATTTTGATAATTGATTTTGATGAATTAATTTTAAATTTTAATTTGATTTTAGATTTATTAAAGTATTTTTGTATTTTCTTAATTGGATAAAAGGAGAAAGGTGGAAATAAAATAAATTAATAAAAAGGGAAATAAATGTCTAGGTAAAACCGTTATTCACAACTATACCAAAAAAAATATTTTTTAACTTCTCATAGAAAATTGGCATCCAAACCAATAACTTAGTTACTCTGAAAAAAGTAAATACGATAAAAATACTAAATTTTAAATGCATTTTAGATATTTTGTTTTGATCACTGCTACTTGTTCAATTTTCTTTTTTTTGAAATACTTATCTTAAAAATGTTCTAATAGAAAATTAGTTATAAGTGTTGTTCTTTAAGTTTTTCATACATTAAATGTATCTTAAATTTTGTTTTAAGAGTCATTATGATGTTTGTATGATTTTGGATCGGTTTATAATACTTTATTTATTTTGCTAGTGAGACTTACTATTTTAAGGTAGTTTTAATTATTATTTTTTTCTAAACATCCTTATTGTCAAACAACATTAAGATAATCTTATTTTTTTTTCGATTAAGTTTCATTAGATTGTTAATATTTTACAATTTTATATGTAAAGTATCTTTCTTTTTTTTTATGTTTTTGAACGGTCATTCTACAATTTTTATGAAATATCTTTTCCTTTATGTATATTCTTCAATAGTGTATAAAATATTTTTTTTTATAAACTATTCAATTGTCATTGAAGTATTTTTTACTAATATTCCTCAACAATTTGTGAAATATGTCTTTCCTTATCCAACCATCTTTAAAATATTTTTTATATTTTTTTATATTTTTATTCATAAATTTATTTGAAATATCAAATATTATTAATTATTAAAATCAAATTTTTGGTAGCAAAATTTTCAACCTTTTTCAACGAGTCGTATTTCTAATAAATAAAAATATATTAAAATAAAAAATTATCATAATCTATCGGAACTAAAATTTTATTTAAGGCAAAAATTAGGTTAGTATTAGATTCAAGTTTGCATCACATTTTGGCTTGGGATGCAGTATATGAAAGCTCCATTGAATGTGGCATTACATTCTAGGCTTAGATGCAGAATGTGCTTCCACATACGTGTACAAGAACCTAAAATTCTATTACATTTGTAGTGTAGGCAATAAGAAGTTGTATCTTAGAAAATGAGAAAATAGGAAAAATGAAATGAAGGATAAGTGAACAATATATGCAATGAATATATCACTCAATTTGAATACTTACAGAGTTGAATTCTGTGTAAATGAATTATGCTATTGACCTATATGAACAGTATACAAACGAATGAAATGAAAGACTAACAACTCACTAAAATACTAAAGACACATTGAATTCAACATTTTAAAAAATGAGACATTCAATTTAACTAGTCTTTTGCGCAATTAAAACATTTTCAAGCTTCAGGTCTTTCGAAGCGGATGTAGTCATACATAACTCCCTGGAAAGGGCTGAGACCTTTGGCCTGTCTGAGATAGATAGTGTTGTTTCCTTCTACCAATAGATAGCTAGGTACTTCAATGCTGTAAGGCCAGTACAATCCATGAATACCATGTCTTGCTATGGCATTGTCTTGGCCTATTGATCCCGTTGAGAAGTGTGGACGAATCGCCACAGGGTTATTGAACCGAACCTAATTAAACAACCATCTCATTAGTGTTACTCAGCATAATAAATTAAGCTCCACAACTATAAAACAGTCATCAATTAAGACTTTCATCATTTACCACCAAATTAGAACGTGTTGCTGCTGCCAAGGCTAGTTGTAGTGTATAGCTTCCTCTTATAACAAATGGAAGATGAAACCTAATCTCCCATGTTGTAGGGCGAAATGTGTTGTTCCCTATGTTCCTGCACGTATTACAATTTATGGTCAAAATCTAAAAATTAGATTTCATCAATCAATTGCTGCATAATTAATATTAGATCAATACATTTGATTACATTACCTTGGAACCTGGGCATAAAACCAATCTTTACTATAATCATCAACATCTACATTATAAACAAGGTTCTGATTTGGATATAACTCAGGGTAACGTTTCCATAATCCATATTGTCTAAAGCTGTCAAAACAGAAAAACTGAGTTAAGAGAAACTGAAAATAGTATGAGGATCAAAAGCATTGACAATTTTTTATTGAGTTTTTGACTAACTTGTGTTTTGGTTTCCCAATGTATAATCGATTTATGAGGTTAGGATAAGGGTCTGGAACATAGAACTCTGCTGCAGACCGATCTGGGATGCCAATTTCCCATATGGTGGGTCCATTTCTTGGAGGATTGAATATTAATGAACCCAATTGGATAACACATCCTACAATGAAAATTGCAAACATGTGAATGTGAAGGTTTACACTTTTTAGAATGATTAATCTTGTCACCTATTGGTGTTGTCTTCTGTTTTATATTTCAAGGTTAACTTATAATAGCAATCTTATGCTAAATTGATGAAAAATTTTGTACCTGGTGTGATGGTTATTGTAGTGTTGTATTTATAATCTCCCAAAACTCCAGGAACCCATGCATATAAATTGTAGTCCCCTGGCACAACATTCTCAATTGTGAAGAGGCCCATATTGTCAGCTTCGGTCCAGAATTGGTAACCCTGTGAACATTTTCAATATCAAGTTTTCTCATTCAAAGGAACATGTTAACAATTTCATAAGGAAAAATAGTATTACCTTGCTTTGTTTTTGCCATGATCCCAAATCTCCAGGCAGAGCTAATCCAACATATGCTTTGTTGCCATATACAAATCTCCCTCCTTCAATGTGTCTGGGGTAAAGGAAAGGTACATTTATTAGATATTTTAATTTGTATTAATTATATCGTAAAGGATTATAAAATAAAATAGATAATCATATACCGGTCTTGGACAAGTAATTGTCCTTCCAATCTTCCACGTTTATTAGGTGGGAAAAAATCTTGAGATTTAACGAAATCATATGGCCAACTTCTGATTTCCTCAGACAACTAAGTGAATCAATTTTAGAAAAAATTTGTCAGTTAAACAAATTTTTAATCATTTTCAATGGTATGCTACCATTTAAGTGCTGTACCTGTCGAACAGCATCAGTCCATAGTGCTTGAGAATCATGGCCACTTGAAACTGAGTTGAGATAAGCAAAAACAGGACCATAAACTTTCCTGAAAGGTTCCCCTTCTTGAAATGCCATGGTTACCTCCTTCCCGGCGTAGTGGGTGGTATGAAGGATCTAGGCATCAATAAAATTCATCAAAAAAAATAGTGCAGTGTTTTTTGCGATGCATTACGCTATTGGATATGGTTTTCAGGTTTTACAATTTTCAAATGAAGTGAGTATTTTGTAGCAATAAAATGTTGATTGTGGGTTTAAATGAGAAAGGATTAATTTAGACATACATTGAGAGTAGTAGGGCCCACATGAGAAGTGAGGCCTTGCTTGATTGGGCCACCACTACGGAACTCATTACTTGGTGTTATCATCCAAAACCCCACTGACTCATTGGCCTTGGAATCGAAGTTAATCCATCCATTAAGTTTGTTATCTTTGTTCTCACTCGAGTATTGGTATTTGTCATCCACCTGATCACAATCCAATCCAATCCAAACAAATTAATCACATTTTCCATTACATCAAAATCAACCTAAAAAAGTTACCTCTCCTTGTAGCTCTGGATTACTTGGGTTTGTTATTAGAACAGCTTCATCATAATCAAGGCGTTGACCTATCGATCTATCTTCGCCCGTTGGCATGAGTCGTTGTCTATCATCTGCTATCGCCATGTAATGGAACCTGTGCCAATGAGAGCAATGAATTCCGCATTTTCCATTTGCATATTTTTATTGTACGGTAATGCTTTTCTATTTACCTGTCCTTTTGTAGCTTGAAAACCATCCTAATGTGATCAATCTCCAGGGCTGGAAAACCTTGGGGACGCTCAAATATACCGTAAATGTATAATCCTGAACTCCCTCTTCGAAAAATATACCTGCCAAATTGAACACATTTCAATACTTCACCTACATTTATCCAAGTTATTGTGTTTATTTATCTTTCATTTACTTGTATATAATTCGAATTTATATTGACTATAGACATGGCATGAGTCAGCAAATAACCTTGAATTGCTTGGCTCTGAACGACCTGACCAAGAGCTGTATGTCCCTGCCTGATGCTCACTACAAACTGATCAAGAAGGAGGGGAACTAGCCACTTAAATGGATCTTAGCAGATGAAGTTGTAGGGAGAGAAGCTTGCAATGTCATCTTGATCGCCAAGGAATAGGAAGTTATACACTTGTAAAAAGGATAACATCAGTAGTCCTAATCTCAGGCATGCAACAATGTCTTGAGGCCAATTAAAGAACCCTTCATGCCTTATTACCAAATATGCAAAACCTGAAGTTAGGGGGGGCTTATGAAGTGGACCTTTGATAAATTACCTGTGTGAGTCAAACAATATGCGCGAGAGCTTGGCTTAGTGGCGGGAGAAGCACTGTCCTTAAATCCTCGACAAGGGGTTCGAGTCCCCTACAAACCATTTTTAAGAAATGTTGGATTGGGTTCACTTTATAGGCATAATGGGCACAAAGTCAAAAATGTTGGATTGGGTTCACTTTATAGGCATAATGGGCACAAAGTCATAAGTATAATTGGGAAGTGGTTCAGTGGCTTGACACACCTCCATGCATCCTCTGGGTCGAGAGTTTAAATTCCACAATACTACCATCTTGACCTTGGGGAATTATGCTAATCTAGAAAATTTATAAAACATTCTAAAAATCCAAATAAATCATAAAAAATTTTAAAAATCCAGAAAATTCATAAAAATTCTAAAATTCCTAAATAAATCATAAGACACTTAAAATTTCTAATTAAGTTCATAAAAATTTCATAATTGCTAAAGAATTACATTAAAACCCCAATTGCCCCAAAAGTTAAAAAATGAAATTTCTTCCATTAAATTGGAGCTTTCTTTTACTCAAGGATCAATATCATTTGCAAATTAATTCTTTTTCGAAAAATTTAAAAATCTTTTTCCAAATGTTTTGGGATTTTTAAGTCTCACGCAACAGACTCTAAATGGGGATCTGGCGGTTTACCTGCTGTTCAACATTTAGTAATTCGTATAGGTCCCTATGCTGCCTTAGCCACCTCGGGCCTTGTGCATGAGTGGACTTGAGGTCCTCTTTAAAAATTTTAAAAAAATCCTTTTATAAATATTTTGGGATTTCTAGGTCTCACGCGATGGACTCTAAATGGGGAGCTGGTGGTTTACCTGTTGTTCAACATTTAGCAGTTCGTATAGGTCCCCGTGCTGCCTTAGCCGCCTCGGGCCCTGTGCATGAGTGGACCAAAATCCCTCCCAAAGATAAAACTTTCTTAACACAAAATCTTCAAATACTCTTTTCAAGCCCCTTCGAAGGTTAAGCCTTCAAAACAAACCAGAACTACGTAAGTCTTGAGTTTCCCATTGCATTGGGGAATACGTAGGAGCAGGATCAATTCCTGTCAGGCTAACCTCTCTCAATTTATTCATTCTCACACTAACAAAGGGATCAAACTATTTTCACAAATCACGCACTCAGTTTAAGGGTACCGTTCTCTGGAACGGGCGAGTGGGGTGCCTAACACCTTCCCCACTCGTAACCGACTCCCGAATCTGAATCTCATCTTCGAATTAGGATTTTTCCAAATCTTTGCCCTTCAATAAAAAAAATTTGGTGGCGGCTCCACACATATCAAATCATATCCATTTTCTTTTTTAATTATAGCGAGTTCGTCGTCTCGTCGGAATTATAGTTGCGACAGTCCTAAATACCAACTAGTAGCTCTTCCTACTGTTCGGTGTTTAGGAACTCGTATAGATCCCTGTACAGTCGTAGTTGTCTGGGATCCTGTGCATATGTGGACCTTGAAAAAGCTTTTCAGATAACAAAATCACCTTCTATAAAATTATTGGTTTCACGCGACGAGTCCTAAATACCAACTGGTACTCTTCCTACTGTTCAGTGTTTAGGAACTTGTATAGATCCCTATACAGTCGTAGTTGTCTGCGATCTTGTGCGTATGTGGACCTTGAAAAATCTTTTCAGATGATAAAATCGCATTCTATAAAATTTTTGGTTTTATGTGACGAGTCCTAAATACCAACTAGTAGCTCTTCCTACTAATCGGTGCTTAGGAACTCGTATAGATCCTTGTACATCCATAGTTGTCTGGGATCTTGTGAACATGTAGACCTTGAAAAATCTTTTCAAATAATAAAATTGCTTTCTACAAAATGCTTGATTTCACACGACGGGCCCTAAATACCAACTGGTAGCTGTTTCTACTGTTCGGTGTTCAGAAACTTGTAAGGGTCCCTGTACAACCTTAGTTGTCTGGCACCTTATGCGTTTGTGGGATTAAAAACTGTGCAAAATATCAATGCTGCTTTTTTAAAACTATCTTCCCAAATTTCTCTTAAAAAACCCTGAAGATCAAGTCTTCAAAACAACCAGAACTACGTAGCCCTGAGTTTCTCATTACACCTGGGAATACGTAGAAGCAGGATCAAGTCCTGTTAGGCCTTTTCTTGTACAAACTTAATTACTTTTGGCGGTCAAACAATTTTCAAAAGGTTCAAGATCACACACTCAGTTTAAGGGTACCGTTCTTCGGAACGAGCGAGTAGGGTGCCTAACACCTTCCCTACTCGTCACTGACTCCTGAACTTCTAATCTTATCCTCAAGTTAGGGTTTTTCTAGATGTTTCTCCCTTAAATAAAAATTTGGTGGCGACTCCACAAATTCGAATACGATTCTTATAAAATTTTAAGGAGTTCGTTAGTTTTTTGCAATTATGGTTGCGACAAATGGCAACTCCGCTGGGGACCTTCAGAGTGTCAGGCCTATTTATAACTGAGTATGCATAATCAATCCCTTTTCTATATATTTACTTGTCTCCTATATTTATTTATTTATTTATCTGCCACATTTATTTGTTTGTTGTACAACCTTAGGGTAGAAGAATAATAAATTGCCACACATGTTTGTTGTGATTTCCCCAAATTGCAGGTATCTCAATTGCGTGTGTACCCCCCACACACAACACTAATACATTTATCTCATGAGTGGGGCCCTATACCCGGGTCTGTGTGCAACTTAGGATTAGAGGGATCTAGTGGTGTCACTTTGGATGTACGTCCTATTTGACTATCATGAAAATCCCGGCTAGAGTGCGTCCTATTCATGTGCCCTGCAACTGGTAGTTTTTTCTACTGTTGTAGCAAGCATTATGGACTGGAACTTGGCTCTGGTGACCACCACACCTCAGGATTACAAACTGCCTTATGAGAGGTTCATGCACTAGAAGCCTTAGACCCAAAGGATAGGACCCTATATAGGACATAAATGGGGGTATGCTGCTTCCATGAGATTCTATTTATAAGCATTTGTGAAATTATCTGTCATGAAGGGAGGGAATGAGAATCTTAAAAGAAAAGAAAAAAGAAAGAGGAAAAAGAGAGGGAAGTCCGTGCAAAAAAAAAGAAGGACAAAAAAAAAAGAAAAAAAATGGTCATATTTATTGTTTCAGCTCATCATTCATCATGCATTAGTCCATTGCGTCAAACATCTAACATGTTTATTTTTGTTCCTTTTCTTTTTCCTTTTTTATTTGAGGAACCAGGTTCTCAAAGATTTTCCAAAGAGGTGAAATGGAAATTAATATGGAATCCGGACAGTTGAGGAAAAGAAGACGTGTGGGAGTCAAGACGATGGACCTTGCTAGCTTGGAGAGGTTTGGTAGCAAGCTGTCAAGTATTCAACAGATGTCATTTTCCAAGAAATACGGAAATATTCTGAAACTGTTGAAAGTCAAAGTACAGGAAGGGGCCCTCACGGCGTTAGTTCAATACTACGATCCTCCCCTCCGATGCTTCACTTTCTCGGATTTTCAGCTGGCACCGACTCTGAAGGAGTTTGAACAAATTCTCGACCTGCCACTGGAAGGATGCAGACCATACAACCACTTGGAGAATCATTCTTCATTTCGAGTTGTCACACAGGTTCTAGGCCTACAATCAGGAGACCGATTGGCTGATTACTAGGGAAAGAATCAAGCCAAGGGGTTTACTAGACAGTTCCTGGAAGAATACATGCAGCACTTGGCCAACAGCAACCAATGGGTTATTTACATGGATGTACTGGCCCTCACTATCTGTGGGTTAGTTCTTTTTCCTTGCGTAGAGGACTTCGTCGACCTGAATGCAGTAGATATCTTCTTGGCTAAGAAAAAAAAAGCAGAAAATCCTATCACATCCCTTCTAGCGAACGTCTATTGTACACTAGATTTCTGTCACGAGAAAAAAGGGAAGAAATTGATTTGCTGTCTACCCGTACTGTACATTTGGATAACGGCTCATGTCTTCAAAAGGGATGTGAAGGTGCGATGCCCCATATCAGATCTATTGAGCTATCAGATAAAACCCATTAGCAATGAAGAATGGGCGACTCATTTTTTCATCTTGACGGAGGAACAAGTTAGGAGGCAACCCGTGTGGCAACAAAGAACAAATGTCATCTATCACTGCAAAGGTTTCCCAGATGTTCCACTAATAGGAGTTAGAGGTTGCATCAACTACAATCCTATACTGGGGCAAAGGCAATTGGCTTATCCTATCAAGGAACCCCCATCAAAAGAGCTTGTAGCCTTTTTCCTTTTGAGGTATAAAGGGGAATTTGCTGAGGGTCTCCGAAAGGTTCGAGAGACGTGGGAGAGTGTCACCTGCAGAGGAAAAGAACTGGGAGTCCAGAGTTGCGCCGCTAAAGCAGAATACAAGCAGTGGGTCAGGGAAAGGATGCAATAGATCAAGTTACCGTTTAAGCCTCCAGCCACCCCATTTGGGAGCCAATCTACACCGATGGTGTTTGAAGATGAAGCTGTTTAAGATCTGAGCGAGAAATTAGGCCATGACCAAGAAGAATAGTAAGTTCGAGGAAGAGCTGTTGAAAGCACATCAGGAGGGTGCTGCACTCAAAAGAGAAGATCAAGAGAAGGATGCTGTTATGGAGAGGATCCGGGACAAACAAAAAAACGAGCATGAGCACGCCTCCCGAATCCACCTCAGCTTGCAGGTGGCCAATAAGGAACTCGGGTTGAGAGTACAGGAAAGAGACGTCGCACTCCAAGAAAATCATCAACTAAGAAATGTTCTGGAGCAGATGAGGTCCAGAATCCACAAAATCAGGAAGGAAAAAGATGAAGTCCTGGCGGAGAAGAACAGAGTTCGAGTAGAGATGGACTATGTAGTCGATGAGAGAAACGACTTGCTGGAATGAGTAGAAGACATGAAAAAACAGATCCAAGGTTTACTTGTGGCATGGGAGAATGAAGTAAACCAAGAAAAGTCGAATGTTATAGAAGTCATAAGGATGAAGCAACGAGGAATAAGCGACATATAGGATGAAAACCAATGGTATAAAGACACTGCTAATCATTGGACTAAGCGTTTCGAAAGGCTGGCAAGCCTAGCTAACATGGCGATTGAAGAAATACCAATCGCTGCTCAAAAGGGCGGAAACATCGCTACATCCTCTCAACACTCCTCCTAAAGTTGAGAACTTTATCTTGTTTTGTAAAAATCTGATCCTGAGAATGAACAAATACATTGTCTTAGCCAAATAGGAAGAACAAAATGTACAGTGAATTGTGTTTGTTTGAATAAAATGAGTTTTTCCCATACGCGATTCCGTATTAATTTCCATTTCATGCTCAGAATGCTAGAAGCACGCCCGACTAGCGATCATACTCAAACGGAATATGGTCCCTTAACATTTAGTTTACATCTAACCTTTTTATTTTTATTTCGTTAATAACTAATTAATTCAGCTTCGTACAGATAACAAAATAGCAGACTCACGACTCCCTCGACACTCTTATAGCACTAGATCCAAACTAAAATCATGAGTGAGCTGGAGACCTAGAATGAAGAACTTAGAAACGAAGTGGCGGAGCTGAAAGATCAAGTCGCCAAACTCATAAAGCTGCTAGAGAAAAACACAGAGGGACCTACAGGGACGAAAGCACCGCAGGCCGCCAATGTGTCGATGCCTATTCAGGTCGTCTCTAAATAGGAATGGCCATATGGGCTACCACCCAGCTATGAACCCCCCTATGGGCCAAACTCTCAAAGTGCTCCCATGGGTGAAAACCCTGTTGTGCATCCATTACACATAACCTTTGCTACTCACTAACACCACCCAAACAACCCTGTCTACCCTCCTCATGCAAACCCATCCACTCATCCTTCACAAACAAACCAATCCACTTACCCTCACCAAGCTAATCCTCTCGCCTACATCCCTTACACAAACCCACCGGCCTACCCTCATCATACAAATACCGCGACTACCTTCACACCGCATGTAAACTCATCACTCCCTTACTATTCCTATCCTCCGACTACCTACACCCCTAATATCAACCCAGACTACACCCACATGAACACCACTATCACTGAAAACCCAACATACTCTGTCCCCATCACAATTCATCCTATGAACTCACACCAACCACACCCTTACAGTCAGGCCACCAGACCTGAAGGACCATACACCTCACCCCACCAAATTGGCCAAACTGTGAATGAACCATGGCCAAGGCAAACCAATCAACAAACTAACTTTAGTGGAAAGTGGCAACATTTGGAGAAAAGGGTTAGGGCCATCGAAGGAAGTGGCTATGGAGCAGTAGAAGCCTCTGATCTATGACTGGTGCCTGATGTTGTCATTCCCCCAAAGTTCAAAATGCTAGAGTTTGAGAAATATCGGGGAAGAGGTTGTCCGAGAAACCACTTGACCATGTATTGTCGTAAAATGGCTTCTCATTCGCATAATGATAAGTTGCTCATTCATTTCTTCCAGGATAGTTTAACTGGAGCAGCAACCAGCTGGTATACTCAGCTAGAGAGGTCATACATCCATATCTGGAAGGATCTGGCAGATGCCTTCCTGAAACAATACAAATACAATATGGAGATAGCTCCCGATAGGACCCAACTCCAGAACATGGTCAAAAGAGAGGAGGAATCCTTCAAAGAATACGCTCAGCGGTGGAAGGAGCTGGTGGCTCAAGTCCAGCCACCGTTACTGGAAAGAGAGATGATCAACACCTTCATGGAGATGCTGCCAGCTCCCTTTTACGACAAGATGGTGGGTAGCGTATCCGCCAACTTCTCCAACATGGTGCTGATCGAAGAACGAATAGAGAGTGGCCTGCACAGGGGGAAGATCGCGCATAACACTGTGATAAGCATAAATTTCATGAGTAATTATCACTCACTTGTAGCTCATTAAGACTTCTTATATGTTCAATTAAGTGGTCTTTGTCACATTTTATGAGTTTCGGTTCATATGGAGTTTAATTGAATTTCTTTGCTTAATCGATTAAAATGACACTATTATAGTATTTTGAGCATAATAGGAGTTTTAGACATCCAAAAGTCATTAAATCTGTCTTTAATGAAAGCTTAAAGAAGTTCCCACAGTTACAAAGCAAGATCATACTCTAAATGGGATGTATAGGACTTCGAAATTATCTCAAAAGATGAGATAGTGTTGTTGTTGCTGAACCTGAATAGTGTGCAAAAATCTAGCCATATCATGAGATAAAAAAGTCATATTGAGATGAAATCAGATCCGTTGGAAAGCTAAAATCCAGGGCTACAACCTTTGTTCAAACCTAAAGCTCTAATTCGGACACATGAATATCCGAAATGGCGCTGCAATCAACGTCAAAATTGTTGTGCTGATTGGTGACAAAAAGTCAAAAGTGTTTTGCATTTTCAACAAAGCCCATGTGAAAGAAATAAAAGGATGGAAAAGTAAAAAGTTGGTTGGTGACCTTCTGAAGATGATGCCTCAAAAAAATCCTCTATAAATAGAATGGTTTATAAGAGGAGAAACCACACCTTGGATATTAACTCTAATACCATTTTCCATCTTTCTTTGTTGTTAGTTTGCCTCCTTCATGGAACGCTAAGTTTTTCTTTGTTGTTAGTTTTCCTCCTTCATGGAAGGCTAAGTTTGTAATTTCAATTCAAGGATTCAAGCTATTTTGATTTTAACTTTGAGGTCTTGATCTTTACTTACATGCTTATTAACTTTGTTCGGTTGACGTATTTTGATTAATGCATAATTGATTCCTAATTGGTTTTTGATTGGTAAATCATTTTTCAAAAGTTTGAAGAGTAGAAATTAAGTAATTGAATTGAAGGTTTTCATTTTATTACTTACTTCAACTGAATTCTAATTATGAAATTTGTTTAGATCTAATGAAAGATTAAGTGGTTACTAAATCTTGTTGATCATAATCAATTGAATCCTGAGAGTTTTCTCAGTAGAGAATTCAAGGATCATTTTAGGGTTCCAGATGATCCTGGGTTGATAAACATAATGCATGATTTTAGTGATCAATGATTAGTTAAGAAAATAGCCTCTGAATTCCTTGAGTTGATAATCGTTGAGTCAAATTAATTTCATTCTATATTTTGTATTTAGAACTTAATATCACATCTTTACAAAATCCCCTTGTTCTAACTTTCTCCTAATTTGCTTAAGAATCTGAAATGGTCTTTGGGAGGTGACCTAGGTTGTACCTTATACTATACTAATAGTTGAGGAAAATGTAGAAATTATTTTTAAGCGTTTGCGACGAGCGTGTCACACTGTCAATAGTGTGAACACAAAAAAGCCAACAAATATTTCCTGGAAAAAGAAGGAAGCTGAAGCGCATTATGTCTCTGCCAACCCGAACCGTCCCGTAATCTCGCCACCAAATTACCAACTACCATACCACTCACAATTCCCAGCATACCCACACATGGTGGCCACTTCTCAACCTGCATATCAATCAACCTACAGCCCCCCAACATCATTCCAACCGAACACCTCTTTCACCTCTCCACCAACACAAACATTTCCCCAACAACCACCAAGGCCCTGGAACCAAAACACCAACCTTAGCCAACCTCAAAGAAAATCAAATGAGAGAAAGACTGTCCATTTTGATCCCATCCGAATGAGCTATTCAGAACTATTACCCCACTTAATTTCAAACTCCTTAATAGCCTTATGTCCTATGAGGCCGTTAGAGCCCCCATACCCTAAATGGTACAATCCGGATGCCAAATATGAGTATCATGCAGGAGTTGCAGGACATTCCACGGAGAACTGCCAAGCTTTGAAACATAAAGTCCAAAGTTTGATCAACGCCAAGTGGTTGAACTTTGAGAAGGATACTCCAAGCGTGACGAGTAACCTACTGTCATATCAGGGGTGCCCAGGACCTTATGTGAATTGCATCAAGGCTGAGGAAGAACTGAATATGTTGAATGAAGCTTCCCCTAGGCAGCCTAGGCCTCTAGTAATTCGATACACTGAAACCCCGGCTCTACCAACTCCAAGTGGGATGAGACCTGTCACGATTAAGGTCCTGGGCCGTTCCGATATCAGAGCAACAAAGAAATTCCATGGAAGTATGGCGTAGAAGTACTTAGGGGAAAAACGAAAGAAAAGAAGTTGGAATACCTGCAATGTCGCTCTGAATGTCACAAACACAGCCGGAGTAGGAGGCATGACCCGAAGTGGTCCCATCTATGCCCCTGCCGAGGATATGAGGAGGCAGCTGGCCGCCAGGGATAGAGAGGTTCAGGCCAGGCTAGAGCCTAAGAGTAGTAGAAGAGAAGAAGAGAAAGAGATGAAAAAGGTCGTTTCCTATGAGGAGGCCTGTGAAGTTTTAAAACTCATCAGTCAGAGTGAGTATACGGTAATCGAGCAATTAAACTGTATACCCGTTAAGATCTCTTTGCTAGCGTTGATGATGAACTATGTGCCACACCGAAAGGTTCTGCCGAAGATATTGAACGAGGCCCACGTGGTGCATAATATATCAACGGAAAAGTTCGAGGGAATCGCCAATAATATTACCGCCAATAACTTCCTCACTTTCACTGACCATGAGATTCCGAAGGAGGGGACCAGGCACAATAAGGCGCTGCACATATCGGTAAAGTGCATGGACCATATCCTAGCCAGGGTGCTGATAGATAATGGTTCATCATTGAACGTGATGCCTCAAACCACATTGTCCAAGTTGCCACATGAAGGGATCCACATGAGGTTGAGCTCCATGGTTGTGAGGGCTTTTGACAGGTTAAGGAGAGAGGTTGTTGGAGAGGTTAACCTGTAAGTCCAAATTGGCCCAGTCGTCTTTAATATAAATTTCCAAGTAATGGACATCCAACCTACCTACAACTGTCTGTTGGGGAGGCCTTGGATTCACTTTGCTAAGGCAGTGCCTTCAACTTTGCATCAAAAGTTGAAGTTTATCACAAACGATAGGCTAATCATCATCTTAGCGGAATAGGACTTCCTCGTCAGTAAACCCATTAACCCCCATACACTGAGGTCGGTGAAGAAGCTTTGGAAACACACTTCCAAGCTTTGGTAATACAACCCACTTGGGAGGAGGAGGATGGACCTAGTTGGAGGTGGAATTGAAGCTCAAAATTCTGAGCAGTTTTGGAGCCCCTCAAATTATGTTCAATATAGCACAAAATTGTGCATAGAAATGAAAAGACAATGAAACATAAAGTTGCAGAATGTAAAGAGGGAATTGGGGAAGGTGATTGCAAGAATTAAAGGCTAGAAATATAGTGTAGAAATAGAAGAAAAGGAAAAACAAAAATGACCAAAAATTAAAGGGGAAAGGGGCTGAAAATTAAAGACATAAACTAAGAACCAGAATTGTAAATTGCAAGAAGGTAAATGGCAGAATGTAAATTGCAGAAAAATAATTCCTAAGCTAGGCACCACTCCACTTGCTAGAGGAAGCTAGGAAGATAAGCCAAGTTCCACCACATTGGAGGCTCCAATGATAAGGAAAGGGGTCTTGACCTCAAGAACAAGCAAGAGGAGAAGAAAGAGAAAAGAAAGCTGCTCTCTCAAGAGAATTCTTGGATTCCAATAGTATAGAATGACCAAAGGTACCATTTGCTTACATTAAGCCCTTATTTATAGGAAAAAAGGAAGGGGGCTGCTTGGTTTTGGGTATGGGCTGCTCCTAGCCAACCAAGCCCTTAAGCTAAGCCTATTCCTATTCTAAATAGTCTAATCTTATCCTATGTTGGAATAAACTATCCCTACTTTTAAAAGTTAAGAAAAATACAATCAAACTGAAATTACTAATTTCAGATTTATTCTTCCTAAGCTAAAATTTTGAAATCCACAATTTTCTTGAATGATAATTCCATGGATGTCATTTCTTCATGATATTCCTTCCTTTTGAGAAGTAATGCTCTCTTGTTGAATTCTCTTGGCCCTTGACCTAGTGGTTGGTCCCTTAATGGTGGTGCTCACATCATTTGGAGATCGCCGATGTAACCACCATCAGAGAGGGAGAAGTGGTGGACCAAAAGCGACCTTCTGGAGCATTAATGATGATGGCTCGGGTGATGCTAAGGAATAGGTTCAGGCCTGGAGATAAACTAGGGAAAAACGATGGAGGTTTGTCCCAACCACTGGAATTGAGCGAGAATAAGCACCGATTTAGGCTAGGATACAGGCCCACCGAAGAAGATATGAAGAGGAAACCTCCGTGTCACATCTCTCAAAGTTTCAGGAGTGCTGGGTTTGGGGCCCAGATCTGATGGCTGCCATAGAGGGAGAAGAGATTACAAACACTGAGGAGCTCGTGACCCTCTATCCCTTGGGGAGAGAACTGAACAACTGAAAGATTATTGAATTACCTATGACTTTTAATTCAGTTCCAATGTAAATTTGTGATTATCATGATAAAATTTTTCTTTCAAACATAGCATTTTGTACATATTTTTAAAGAAATGATAAATACACTTGGATTATTCACAATTCATTCCCCTTTCTTCTCTAATACCATTTACAAATTGCCTTATTCTCTTTCCACATTTCCCAATATGAGACCCGACAAAAATCTGCCTAAAGATGACAGTACTAGTATTGTATTAGGTGATTTCAATTATCTTGTCAATCAGGCTAATGGGGAGGCAGAATTTGAATGTGAGCCAATAGAAGAAATGCTCAGACTAGTAGAAAAGGTGTCCAAAATAATTGAACCTCATCAAGAGTCCATTGAGCTGGTAAATTTGGGGACTGACGAGGAGAGGAAGAAAGTTAAGATAGGCATGCTTATCATGGGGAACAATAGCATGCGATTGGTTTCACTATTACAGGATTATAGTGACGTCTTCGCCTGGTCTTATCAAGACATGCTAGGCTTAGACACCTCTATCGTAGAGCATAAGTTGCCTATGAAAATTGGGTGTTCGCCAGTTAAGTAGAAATTGAGAAGAATGAAGCCTGAAATGTCCCTAAAGATTAGGGAAGAAGTAAAGAAGCAGTTCAATGTTGGCTTCTTAGAAGTGGAAAATTACCTGGAATGGGTTGCAAACATAGTGTCGGTCCCCAAAATGGATGGAAAAGTCTAGATGTGTGTAGACTATCGGGACCTCAACCGAGCCAGCCCGAAAGACGACTTTCCACTCCCTCAGTTTGATGTGTTGGTCGACAACACCACCCAATTCTCCTACTTTTCATTCATGGACGGTTTCTCAGGCTATAATCCGATCAAAATGGCGGAAGAAGATAGGGAAAAAACTACTTTCATTACAGCCTGGGGAACCTTTTGTTACAAGGTCATGCTCTTTGGATTGAAAAATGCTGGGAAAACTTATCAGAGGGCCATGGTGAGATTGTTCCATGACATGATCCATAGAGAGATAGAAGTCTACGTGGATGATATGATTGCCAAATCTCGGACTGAAGACGACCACCTCACGGACCTGCAAAAGTTGTTTGAAAGGCTCCAAAAGTTCAAGTTGCTATTAAATCCAGCTAAATGCACCTTTGGCATAAGGTCAGGAAAGTTATTGGGCTTCATTGTCAGCAAACGAGGAACTGAAATAGATCCTGATAAAGTCTGGGCGATTTTGGACATGCCAGCCCTGAAAATGGAGAAAGAGATACGCGGGTTCTTGGGAAGGTTGCACTATATCTCTCGGTTCATCTTCCAGTTGATAGCTACCTGTGAGCCAATCTTCAAGCTCTTGCGCAAGAATCAACCTACAAATTGGGACGAAGATTGCCAGGAATCTTTCGAAAAGATCAAGATATACCTGAAAAATCCGCCGATTCTAGTACCCTCGGTCCCCGGAAGACCATTGCTTCTATATCTGACAGTGACAGACCAATCGATGGGTTGTGTGCTCAGTCAACATGATGAATCCCGAAAGAAGGAGTGGGCAATATATTACTTGAGCAAGAAGTTTACAAATTATGAAGCCAAATACTCCTCGTAGAACGAACATGTCGCACCTTGGCATGGGCAGCGCACCGCCTGAGGCAGTACATGCTGAGTCACACTGTAAACACCTAATTGTGTCTGAGGCTCCCGGTTGCTAAATTTATTAAAAAAGTGACCCTAATTTAAATAATAAATGAATATTAGATTTAACACAAAATAAACAAAATATATACAGAAAAACAGGCAAGTAGAAGAAAATGATAAAGCAGGAGAAAATGAGTAAAATAAAAATAAAAATGAAAATGGAATAAAAAGGAAAAGGGAGAAAAAATCCGAAAAGAAAATTAAAAAATAAAAAAAATATGAAAGGAAATTAAAAAAATAAAAAAATTTGAAAATAAAATAAAAAATAAAAAAATCTGAAAAGGAAATCTGAAAATAAAATAAAAAAATAAAATCTGGAAAAGGAAATTAAAAAATAAAAAATCTGAAAAGAAAATTAAAAATTAAAAATTTGAAAAAAAATTAAAAATAAAAAATCTAAAAAAGAAAATTAAAAATAAGAAAATCTGAAAAAAAAATTAAAAAAAATCTAAAAAATAAAAAATCTGAAAATAAAATTAAAAAACTGAAAATCCCAAAAATAAAATTTGAAACTGAAAAATATCTTAAATGAATATAATTAAAATATAATAAAACAAAAATGAAATATGTAATGAGTAAAATAAAAAGGTTGTAGGTAAAGTGAATGAAAATAGAAATAGTAAAGGTAAAAAGAAAAAAGCCTGAAAATAGAAAAGAAAATAAAAATAATAAGAAGGAAAAGGGGAAAAACAAAAAAATAGAAATAAAATCAAATCAAATAAAAAAGAGGAAAAGAAAATAAGAAAAACGAAAAGCTCGAAAAAGTCCTTGTAAATAGGGGTGAGGGCAACCAAATGGGTTTCCCTTTTTTTTTTTGGAAGGAAAGATTTTGCTGTTTGAGAGAGGGGTTCGAAGGGTTTTCTCTCGAAAATTCTCAATTCTCTCACAAGAGACCTTTGGAAGCAACAAGTAGGTTCACAAAACCCTTGGAAATCGATCTTAACTCAGCGAGCTCGCCAAGAATTCGAGGATGAAGAACCGAAGGTCGTAACTCTATCCCTTCCAGGTAGGCGATTGTTCTTCGTGCATTTCTAAATCCTTGATGAT
Organism: Canavalia ensiformis; assembly: GCA_026541065.1. Classification (NCBI taxonomy): domain Eukaryota; kingdom Viridiplantae; phylum Streptophyta; class Magnoliopsida; order Fabales; family Fabaceae; genus Canavalia; species Canavalia ensiformis. The sequence goes on from JAMKYM010000585.1 coordinate 71,161, forward strand.
AAGAACAATCTATTTGCATTGCGTGAATCCTGCATAAGTGATAAATTCCTTATCAGTTGTTGTTGCTGCATGTGCATAAAGATCTACAACTTGATTCTAGGAAATAGAATGTTCGATGAAAATCTGCTCGACTATCCGATTCGATTTTGTAATTGGATGTGAACTTTGTTTAATATAGTCAATTTCTGAGGTTATTGGTGAATAGTTTGCACTCTAACTCGTCATAATACCCATTCCGCTTAAGATTCAATACAAGCATAACTGTGAAAATGAATTCGATTAAGCGTCTTCGTCTGATCCTAAGTTGAACCTCCACACAGAGGTATGAGCTAGCCATCGTGAACCTCCGAGCACAAACCGGATGCATGGCGAACAACGTCTCCGCCGCGAGTAACGCTGCTGCGCTGCACCATGAGCACGCCTTTGGTAGCTCCAGGGCATTCAATCCTTCCCACTAAGGTCGATATCTCTCATAGTAACCGATCGAAGCCTTGAGCATAACAGACTCGAAGGCATTTGCTCCGTCCAGCTAAGCTCCTTAGGTTCGTCGTAGGCCAAGCTCTCCATGAAGGTCCCCTATTGGTGCGGAATCCTCTTAGGCTAACGTCGAAATCTACGTTTGTTGTGTTGCCCATGTAAGGGCCCTTACTGTTAACCTTGGGAGGGATGTGAGTACCAAGGGGGAGGCAGGCCGAACTAAGAAACCATAAGAAACCATCCCGTTTCGAGACGCGGAGACACGGACCTCTCCTCGGCTCTAAGGTGACTGCACGGTGAGGCGGAAGTGCGACGAGCTGTGGTTCCTTGGCCAGGCTATAGCTTCAGAGTGTACGTATGACACTATTATGACTCCGAAGGACCTAAGGACATCCAGGATATGGCCATGGCACAGGCCAGAGGGAAAGGGCGAGGACGACGAGCGTCTGGACCATGTTCTTCCATAAGTTCAGCATATGAGGTATGCCTTATCTTAAAAGTAAACAAAGGGTGTTATGAGACCAACTAGGCACTTGGCCTAGTGGCTGGTGCATCCACCCTGCAGGTCCCATGTCTTGCCTTCTAGCCCCAGGCCCTACCCTTAGGCTCCCTTTTTATTATTTTCAACTTCCTTGCTAATAGATCCTCCCACCTCCTCCAAAATTCAGAATAGGTCCTCCCAAGTCTCCTAAATTGCAAACTGACCTCGTAACTCTTCATAATTAGAGTTTCACCCCCTAATTCTCCATAATTAGAATTTGACCCCCTAACTCTCCATAATTAGAGTTTCACCCCCCAAACTCTCCATAATTAGAGTTTCACCCCTAATTCTCCATAATTAGAGATTCACCCCCTAACTCTCCATAATTAGAGTTTCACCCCGAAAAAATTTCAATAATTCAAAACTAACCCCGAATTTTCCATAATCGAAATCAACCCCAAAAAAAGATTCCATAGTTCACAATTAACCCCAAAAAATTCCCATAGTTCAAAATTAACCCCGAAAATTCCATAATTCAAAATTAACCCAAAAAAAATTCCATAATTGCAATTTAAACCCCCAAATTTCCTATAATTCTAATTTTACCCCATACTTCTCCAAGTCTCAAACAAAATTTCTTTATCTTCAAAGTCAAGCTCCTTGTCCAATACACAAAAAAAAAATTCCTTTTTGACCCTTTTCTTCAAATAAAATTAAATCAATATTTTGGGATCTTTGGTCTCACGCGATGGGCTCTAAATGGGGAATTGGCGGTTCACTTGCTGTTCCATATTTTGTAGTTTGTATAGGTCCCCGGGCTGTCATAGCTGCCTCAGACCTTGTGCATGAGTGGACTAAGAGTCCTATTTAAAATAAAGTTCTTTTTCAAATGTTTTGGGATCTTTTGTCTCACGCAACGGGCTCTAAATAGGGAACTAGCGATTCACCTGCTATTCAATGTTTAGTAGTTCGTATAGGTCCCCGTGCTGCCGTAGCCGCCTCGACCTTGTGCATGAGTGGACTAAGGGTCCTTTTCAAAATGAGTGGACTAAGGTAAAGGAAAGGCTAAGTAACAAAAAAGGGAAAATAAAGAGTTGAATCGTAAGGAAATGAAATAATAGTAATGCTTATAAATAATAAGAATGAACGTTGAAAGAAAGTCGGAAACGGAAAGGGATGAAAATTAAAACAAATACAGGAAAGGTTGAAAAAGAAGAAAAAGGGAATAAAAGGAAAAAAAGAAAAGAAAAGTAGAAAATGACAAACGAAAGGACGAAGGAGGATGAAACAGAAAAAAAGGTAAAAATAGAAAAGCAAAAGGGGAAAAGCTTGATTCTAAATTATTCACACACGCAAAAGGGGAGGTGATTTTTGGATTTTTAGGTTAAAGGCACTCCACATCTTAGAAAAATGAGCCAAGGAATCTACAAATATACATTTGGCAACATTAGGAAAAACTTCAAGTAGGAAGTACAACTACAAGAGATGAACCCTACGGTTGTTTGGCTTACTTAGTTGCTAAGTCAGTTTCACCCCACCTCGGCGATGGGTTTTTTATTATTTGATTTCAGTACGTATTTACTTAAAACACATCTGTTGTGGAGTAGAATGAGGTTGGAATGCATATTTTGTTTGCTGAATGGTCATATACTCTCCAAAATATATTACATTAGCACATGAAATGAAGTGAACTTGCTGGTGGAAATCCCAATTAATGTGTTTAAATTCTGTACAATAAAAAATCGGATTAACTAAAAAATAGATCGGCAATGAAAGGAACTAGCTGAAATTATTGGTTCCCGATCAAAGCATCGATCTATAATTCCCTTGCATCTTTGTCTCTGTTTCGGGAATAAAGGGTGAGGCCCTCGAAAGGATGATAGGACTTCAGATAGGCCAGAGGAATAGCTATCATAAGAGGACGTCATTGAATTCACCCATCGGCCGAATTTGGTGCTATGTTCTCACTCCCCCTAGATTTAGTCTTGGTAAGACAAGAGCACGTGTAGCGTAGGTCCAGTAGTCGTCTTGGGCTAGCCTAGCCGTCGATCCTTAAGATGCATTGAATAATGAACTTCTTTGCTGTGGAAATATCTTTGTCTCCTTGTGGCCTACCTAACGCAGCTAGTAGGATCAATTTTTGTCCTCTGCAGGGGTTATGAGTTTGTACACACTCTAGGCCAAACTCTCGAGTAGGACCATAGGAATTTAAAAGCAAACCAACACCCAACGTTAGCTAGTCAATGATAAGTAAGACGCTAAATAGGTAAGGCAGTATTGGGAAATTGGGGTCGTTCAAACGTTGATACTATTCTACAAAATTACAGGGGCAAGCTCACGACCTGGAGGCTTCAGTGAACCATGGCCTTCTATATCCTGAGTCACATTAAGAGTTAGGAGGCCTCAAGGCACGGGACCTCGGGGGATTGCCGGCTTTTGATTGGAGATCGTGTCTCCATATGATCACTTACAGTGAACATTACAAACGACACTCATATAGTGATCGACGAAATCGGTGTTTGAGACTCATCCCCTAGGGAGGCTTGAATCTGGAAGGTTTGAGGTGGTGCATGGGGAAGTTCATGGCACAAGGCACCCTTTCCAGCAATTTCTCCAAAATCGATCAAAATGAGCATGGAAGAAAGAATTATAGGACCAGTGAAACACATGTGCTAATTTGGTTGAAACTCCAGTAAATCATGGCACTGAAAGGTTGACATGGTTCGTGCGGATGGACCTATTTGAAGTAACCATGATGAAGGAGACGCATTTGCCTTTGACCAAGCAAGGCCTCAAGTCATCTTCTGGCTGAACCCGAGATTGTAGCATCATACAAATGTATCTCTTCCTATATAAAATAGTTAGCAGCACCACCATTCATCAACGCCAAAGGTCCCTTTAGTGCTCTCTCTATTGTCGTCACTTCTCCATCATCTATAACTCACCGATAGAGAGTTAGGTGAGTGGGTGAGGCATAACTTGTTCTTTTTCTTTTCGGAGGTTCGAAAAGCAGAGATGTTTGGGGCTATAAAAGCCTTCATTGGGGATGAAGTGTTGACTGTCTTGTGGGCGTTATGTTCCTCCATGTCGGGGATAGCTACAGGGACCATAATCAGAGCCCTTCATGTCCCAAGACCCCTTTTACAAAGGTTCCCACTTACCTTTACTCTGATAACTATTACTGCGTCTTCGTTGTAATCGACGAGCGTGATGCTTGACCAGCAAACATCATTTTGGTTGGGTACAGAAGGAGAAGCAGATTAGGGGCTATTAGAGCCCATAGTTGGAAAGGACATGCCAAAGCGAGGATTTACGACGACCACTAGCAGGGTAGTAGTATGATGGTACGGTCTTTGGGAAGTTCGTCATGCAATAAACCATACGAAAGGTCATATGCATTCCAGCCATGCTGACTCGGATGGCTCCAGCTTGATAGCCGGTCAAGGCGTTGGAAATACTGAATGGGGGGGAGACCATGCTAACCACAGATAAAGGGGCTGGTAAAGGCTTTGTGTGAACCACTCAAGAGCCATGTGAGCCATGCATATATGGGCCTGTGGGGTCCATAAAAGCTACATCAAAAATTCTTGTGCCTGTGGATACGGAAACTAGACGTATTGTACTTAAATGGGCCGTTTTGGTTAACAAAATAATTGGCAAGGGAATTAGTTCAAATTAAGCCTAACAACGACGACCATGGGGTTGGAATCGACGATATAAAATTGTATTTTAAACAAAAAGAGTAGGGATATATGCCGACATTCCCCGTTTGAAAAATAATAAAATATAAAACATCAATAATTAATTTTTGGTCGGCCCAAGTGCTTTTCAAAGCCTTAAGGATCCTTTTTTTCTTCGCAAAAGGGAGGCCATGATAATAAATGACAATGAAAAACACAGTAAAACCATTTCTGAATTCTCCTTCAATTGAAAAACAAGTTTTTATTCAATTAGCCCCGTCGTTAAGGCCGTGCCAAATATTTCTACAAAATTCATGGTTTCGCGCAACAAGTCCTGTATACCAACTGGTAGCTCTTCCTACTGTTCGGTGTTTAGGAACTTGTATAGATTCCTATACAACCATAGTTGTCTGGGATCCTGTGCATATGTGGACCTTGAAAAAGCTTTTCAAATAATAAAATCGCCTTCTATAAAATTCTTGGTTTCACGCGACGAGTCCTAAATACCAACAGGTAGCTCTTCCTACTGTTTGGTGTTTAGGAACTTGTATAGATCCCTATATAGCTGTAGTTGTCTGAGATCCTGTGCATATGTGGACCTTGAAAAGGCTTTACAAATAATAAAATCTCCTTCTATAAAATTCTTGGTTTCACGCGACGACTCCTAAATACCAACTAGTAGCTCTTCCTACTGTTCGGTGTTTAGGAACTCGTATAAATCTCTGTACAGCCTTAGTTGTCTGGGATCCTGTGCACACATGGGCCTTGAAAAATATTTTCAAATAATAAAATTACTTTCTACAAAATGCTTGATTTCACACACCGGGCCCTAAATACCAACTGGTAGCTGTTTCTACTGTTCGGTGTTCAGAAACTCGTAAAGGTTCCTGTACAACCTTAGTTGTCTGGGACCCTATGCATTTGTGGGATTAAAAACTGTGCAAAATATCAATATTGCTTTTTTAAAACTATCTTCCCAAAATTCTCTTAAAAAACCCTGAAGATCAAGTCTTCAAAACAACTAGAACTATGTAGCCTTGAGTTTCCTATTGCACCTGGGAATACGTAGGAGCAGGATCAAGTCCTGTCAAGCCTTTTCTTATACAAACTTATTTATTTTTGGGGATCAAACAATTTTCAAAAGGTTCAAGATCACACACTCAGTTTAAGGATACCATTCTTCGGAATGGGCGAGTGGGGTGCTTAACACCTTCCCTACTCGTAACCGACTCTCGAACTTTGAATCTCATCCTCAAGTTAGGGTTTTTCCATATGTTTTTCCCTTAAATAAAAATTTGAGTGCGACTCCACAAATTCGAATATGATTCTTTTAAAATTTTAAGGAGTTCATTAGTTAGTTGCAATTACGGTTGCGACAATCTTGATGGAGAAGCTTCTACCTTTAGCAATGAGAAATACACTTCCTACACAAGTGTCTCAGTGTTTAATTGATTTGTGTTCATTTTTCAAACAATTGTGTGATGGAGTTTTAAATCTCAATGAACTTAACCAATTACAAAACAAAGTTTTTGTCATATTTTTCCATATGGAAACGTTATTTCCGCCTTTATTTTTTATGGTCATGGTCCATTTGATTGTGCACTTAGTTGAAGAAGCCAAACTTGGAGGTCCAGTCCAATATCGATGGATGTATCCTATTGAGAGGTACCTAAGAAGATTAAAGTCTTGTGTGCGTAACAGGGCTCAACTTGAAGGCTCAATAGTCGAGGGCTATATAACTGAAGAGGTTTTAACTTTTTGCTTAAGATATTTAAAGGGAGTTGAGACTATTTTTAATCGACTAAATCATGTTGATGATCAACCTAATATTGCTCCATCTGGTGCAAACACTTTGATTCCTCTGATTGGAAAACTAGTTGATGGTTTTAATTACTTCACTTTATCTTCAAATGAGAAGTTACAAGCACATCGTCACATATTGACTAATTGTAGATATGTTGATCCATTTCTTCAGTTATCTTAATTTATAATTTATTTTCATTGATCTTCTCTTAAACTATAACTATTCAATTATTGTATATATTTCATGTAGGGAATTTAGAGATACTTTGCGGAAATAATTAAGAAGCCATACACGATCATTTGTTGAGATAGACAAAAAGGTTCATAAGGGGTTTGTAGAATGGTTTTCTCATCATGTAAGTATATCTACACCTTTGAGGTTTAGTCCCTTTGTATAATTTTATCCTAATGGTTTTTCTTTGTTTATTTTATATAAATGGATCAAATAAGCTCCGTTCAGAAGATCTAAAGTTCTTAGTTATGGGTCCAATCGATTGTGCAAAGTGCTATAGTGCGTATAATGTTAAAGGATTCAAGTTTCGTATCTTAGAACAAGACCAAGGGCTTAAAAAACAAAATAGTGGAATATTTGGTTCATTTGGGACAAGAAGCTATGCAAGTAGCAAAGATAATCAAATGTAGTTTGGTGGTGTGCCTTATTATGGAAAATTGGTAGACATCATTAAGATAAACTACCATGGTCAATTCTCAATTACTTTGTTCAAATGTATGTGGGCTAATACAACTAGTCATAGAGGGATTATAACTAATGACTTAGGATTTACATCAATAAATTTTTCTCACTTAATACACTCCAGTGACCATGAAGATAATGAGTCATACATCCAAGGGTTTTAGGCTCAAATGGTTTATTATGTTGAAGATGAGTTTGATAAAAAAAATGGAACATACATGTACATCTAAAGCCACGAGACTTATACGATATGGGTAGGAGTGATGAGGAAACTTTTCATGAATGTGAGCCATATCAACAACAAAACTTGGAAACTTTATTTCTAGATATGCAAGGGAATATACCACCAATGAGGTGTTGCTTTTAATTTTCATTTTATTTACTAATTTTGATTTATTATGACATATACATTAACTTTGTCCACATTATCTATTAAATTATTAATTTAAATTGTATCTTTTTTCTTGAAGATGAAGCGATTCTCCAGCAAGAAAGCTAATGCACCATCATTAAGAACTCAGGGTGGCTCCTTTAACCAAGTTCTTGCCACCCTTAACTTTCGCAATACTCAACCTCCTCTTACATATGTACCTAAGTCTAATATGATGCCTCCACATGCATCTCAACCAAGTACGATGCCTCCACATGCACCACAACCAAGTATAATGCCTCCACATGTACCACAATCAAGAATGATGCCTCCATATGTACCACAATCAAGAATGATGCCTCCATATGTACCACAACCAAGTACAATGCCTCCACATGTACAACAGTCAAGCATGATGCCTCCACATGTACCACAACCAAGTGAAGATGATGATGGATATGATAATGAAGGTGATGAGGAATCTGAAACACCACTACAATATACAACACACAAGGCTTGGCTTGTTGATGTAGTTGGTGAGCATTTCAATTACAAGATTATATAATGTTTTTAAATTTTACACTCTTATATGTTCATGCAATATTTTTCTTACAAATGAACATGGGACAAAAAAGATCAAACAACTTGCTGCTAATGATGTTTGGTCACTTCCTTATGGTGAAAGAATTGTCTTGCAATGGAATAATGAGGGCCAACATATTGCCAATAATGGAGCATTATTAAATAGGTTCTTAGGTCTTGTTGGGAGAGATCTTAAACTATTCCCTATTTACTATACTAGCTGGAGAAAAGTGCCTAGAGATTATAATAAATATGTAATGAAGAACACTATTCAAGTAAGATCTTTCATTTGTACCCTTATTTCAATTATATCATAGGTGTTTACTAACTATTATATTCTAATTTGAAGGTTAAGTTTGATGTTGAGTTGGACCTTCATAAAAGTTACATCCTAAAAGTATTTAACGCAAGAAGGAGAGAGGGTAGACAAGAATTGTGGGAAAAAAAAGATGATAAAATATATACTAGAGATGAACTTATTGCAACGACCCCAAAAGGAGTAGATAGAGATCATTGGAGTGCCTTTGTAGATTATTGTTGTAATGCAAGAACTCAAGTAAATCTTAATTTGTAATTTTGATTATCATTCAATTGAAATTGTAATGTTTTTTTAATCCTTTTCAATGATTAACAAATTGCCCAAAAAAATAAAGATAATAAAAAGGAGCAAAAAATTCCTCACACAAGTGGATCTAAGAGCCTTTCACGTAAGAGAGCAGAAATGGTAATCTCAAACTTTGAATAATGAATGTATACTTTTGCTATTAGCAAATATGTCATACTATTATTGGATTTTGTAGGAACTAAAGTGTGGTCGCAAAGTTAGTAGGGATAAGTTTAAATAGCCATGCATAAGCATAAAAATGGAACATATATGAACATGAGGCTAGAGAAATTAGTGTAAGTTCAACTTGTATGGTGAAGCATAATCTATGATAGTATGGATCCTTGTTGGCTAAGTGTTTATGATCATTATGTTTTCTCTATGATATTTTTACAGGAAAAAATTCAAGACTACGAATCAAGTTCAATATGTCTTTCACAAGATATATCAACACAAGATTCATTGGCTCATGTTATAGGAAGTCAAGAACATTATGTGTTAATGCTGAGATTGGGTCCTTTGTCCATCCCCGAAGTTTTGGAAGTTTCTCGTTCATATGGTGGGATGACCTCCTTCCTATGTACACCTTCTTATAAGGAGTTAGAAAACCAAGTTTTTGCATTGAAGTCATAACTGAATAAGCAAAATGAAAAGCTTGATAAACTTGATGAGCAAAATCAAAAGCTTCTTGAACAGAATGAAAATGATCAAAATAAAAGTTTGATGCAATAATAAACTTTTTTATGCATAACTTCCATGGTCAAGTTCCTTCAAACGTAGCTATGTTCCACACTTCCTTGGTAATATTGATAGGTTGTATCGGATTTATATTATGTAATATATAATTTTAATGTTTCTAATTGTAGCTTACTTTGTATTTTAGGCATCAAATCAAACAATAGTACATCCAACTAAATTAATTGGTGACTCTCCAACAAATTCTAAACGTAAGAAGTAGTTCATCTGTCAAGTTTGGTAAAATCACTATAGTTCATGTTTATCTTTGTTGGATAATTTGTAGGTTAAGTTAGTTCATATTGAGTTTAAAGATGATGCATTATTTCTATCATCAAAGAATGCTTGCATTTAAATAATTATGGACTGAGCATGTGATACTAAAATGTTTCCTTAAACAATTATGCTCATTCTCTTTATTGATTTTCTCTCATATATGAAAATAAATTCTTATCTATCTTTGACTAAAATAGTATTTACTTTTTCTATTATAAGGTGCTAAAAGAGTTTTGGTTGAACAAGTGGTTGTTCTATCATTTTTTTTTTTTTGGATTAGGATATAATAACATGTGGTAGTATAATACCATATAAACAAGATCTGATTTCTTTTTTGTTGTTGCATATTATGATACTAAAATGTTTCTTTGAATGATTGTGCCTCTTCTCTTTATTGATTTTCTCCCATATATAAAAATAAATTCATATCCAGCTTTGACTAAAATGTTGCTTATATTTTTTATTGCAGGGTGCTAAAAGGGGTTTTGGTTGAATGTGGATTAGGATATAATAACATGTGGTAGTGTAATACCACATAGATAGGATGTGATTTCTTTTGTGTTGTTTCATATGGTAGTGTAATAGCACACAGATAATGTTGTTTTATATGGTAGTGTAATACCACATAGACAAGGATTTGATTTCTGTGTTATTTCAAATTATGTTAAGTGAATGTTGAGTTTAAGTACTTTTTGTAATAACTTTATTGTGGATTATGATATAATAACATGTTGTGTAATACCAAAGAATTTGATTTCTTTTATATTCTTTCATATTATGTTTAGTGGATGTTGAGTGTAATTACTCTTAATATTTAATTGCATTTATAATGTTGATGTTAGATGTTATAATCTTAGTTTAAATAATTACATTATGATTTGAGACTTTAAAAAGTGTTAATACATATTGAGATAATTTTTTCAATTCTTAGTGTTATTACCATAGAGACTTCTAACCATGAAAATACTTTGTACCATAATTTTATTGTGAATACTAATTTTCTTCCAATATTTTTTTTTATTCTTTAACCTTCATTCTGATTTTAATTAAGTTAAAATAAAAGGATAAAAACAATGGCTTTATTGATTTAAAATTTAAAGTTCATATTTTTAAAAAGAAAATGGCTGAAAAGAAAGACAACGTAGAATAGCTGAAGTTATGCAGTGGAAGAGTAGCCTAACCAATTAGAATGGAGGCTCTTGCAGCAAAGAAAAGCCATTTTTCATGGCTAGAAATTGGGGAATTGTTCCTTGTACCATTGATAAAAGGCTAACAATAGAGAAAAGGGGGAGGCTTTTTTTTTTAAGCAAAAGATTGAGAGAAGGCATCATAAATACATAAATTTGGAAGAAGTGAAGGAGAAGATTTTGCTAGAGAAACAAAACACAAGAGTAGCAGAGTAAAGAAAGGGAACATGAAGGGAATATGTCAAGTTTGGGGTAGAATTGATATTTAACCCAGTCGATTCTCTTTCTCTTTCTTATTAAGTTGTCCCTCTTGTCTTGTGATTACCTTCATCTATATTCATTATACACTAAAAATTGTTTGAAAATAGTAAATAAACCAAACGTAATCCGGTAGCCCAAGATTTAGATACTACACACAAATTAAATAAATAGATACAAGATGAATGTAACAAAGGAGGGTAAAGCATAAAAAGTCAAAAGAAAAATTTTAACACATCTCTTTCACTTTAAAGATAAAAAAATTTTATCACCAAAACCACCTTTCACCTTATATCTCTGCCACTAAAACACAATCTTTATTGACCATTGAAAAATGGAGGTCACAGTTGAAGAACCACAAACCTTCCTTGCGTGAGCTTAGCTGTTGAAGCATCGATCACCGAACATGCAACTTTGTTCCTGAGCCTATCTCTTTTAATCTAGCTTCCTTGTTTGCCCCTATTTTTCTTCCTTCATTTTCCTCTCTGCGTATTCTAACTCCCCTCATTTGAGTTTTAGTTTTAATTAGATTATTAACATAATTTTCTCTTCTTTTCTTTTTGGTTGTTTTATTAAGTTTTGATATATTTTTTTAAACATTAACCATTAACTAGGCTTTCTATTCATCGGACTTTTGTAGTAGATTACAATAAGCTTTCCTTATAATTTCTACCCTTAATATTGTCAATTTAAACCTTTGTCTTAACATGTAACTTTGTCTTAACAGGTAAATTTATATAGCAATCCTAAATCAATTAGTTTTTTTTATAAATTATATATTTCAAATGCATTCCATTAACTTTTGTTTTTAATATGTATATCTCATCAATTTAGTTTTTTTTACCAGCGTCCTGTCTCTTTTCTTTTCTTAAATTAGCCTTCCTGTCAATTATATATATATATATATATGAGCCAAGATACGTTGATATCAGGTGTTAAATTTTAGATTTACACCAAGTTAATAACCTTATATAGAATGAAAAATTCACTAATTCAACCGTTAAATCATGTTATAATATCTTTATGATCTTATATATCAAAGTTTAAAAAATTTGAAAATGTGTAGATATCTTATTCAAAGTATTTACATATATTTAAATAATATATGACCCGTTAAAAATAAATTCCGAGATGAAATGCCTATCAATTTTTATTTTGTATGAAATTTTATATTCATGATCTACTTCATAATAATTTTTAAATCAACGATTAGATTGATAAATTTTGCATTCTATATATAAGATAATTAAGTTCGTATAAATCTAAAGTTTGACAACTGGTGTCAACGAATACTGATTCTCTCTTTTTCTCTCTCTCTCTATATATATATATATATTTGACATTTTTAATTTTAATTTTAATTTTAATTTTATTTTTCTTTTCTATTCTTTTATGGATGGTATGATTTTATTTTGTTAGTATTTTTATTGTTTCTTGGTTGATATTTATCGTGAAGGATAATTAAATTAATAGGTCATACTAATTTGTTACTTTAATAAATATGATATTATAATTTGTTTAGTTTCAATTAAAATTAAAAAAATTGATGATTAAATTATCTTTTATTAGTGTTTATCTTATTTATTAAGTTTTTCAACTTTGTTAATATTTAATAAATATTCTTTTATTATTATTATTGTCTTTTTTCTCTTTAGTGTTTGTCTTTAAAATTTGTTATTATTATTATTATGATTTTTTTACATATATTGATGTAGAATTTACTATTATCAATTGTTATTTAATTATTTTATGATTCTTTTTATTAATATATTTATCTTGTAAATTTATTTAAAATATTATTTTCATAATTAACTTTTTAGGTATATGTTCTAGTTTAGACACAATGGATGATATGAATAGAGTAGTTAGATACTACCTTCATTGATATTTTATGCATAAGAACTTATTCATTAGTTTTATACTAACTTAAATTCTAAGTAATATAGATTATTTATTTAAAATATATTATATTTTAACCCATTTTTTTCATTTGATCTTTTTTTTTTTGAAATATCTCATTAATCTTTCTATTTATCTTAAAATAAATTCGATCAAAATTAATGCTAATCTATATAATAAATAATGACAGAGATTAAGTAATCTACGCTATCTTCATTGTCATTTTAATTAAATGGACTTACTGAGTGGGCTGTATGCTACCTTGAAACTAATACAATATAGTTTTATTTTAATAAAAATATTTTTTTTATTTAACTTCTATTGATTCATAACCTCTATTTCTTTTCACTTTTCAAAATTAAACAAATCAAATATACTTTAACCCGTATAATATTTAATAAGAATGATTGAGTAGTAAATGCTACTTTCATCTTATGTTTGAGATTTATTGAGTAGCTTTAAGTTATCTTAAATTTCTCAAGGATGTTTTTTTTTTCTAAAAATAATATTAAAGTTATCTTTTCTCGTTAAATAAATTTACACAAAATTATTTTATAGAGAATTACGTGATTTTGAATTCCTTATTACATACATAGAAGCAGGAATTAAACATCAAGTCAAAATTAATTTTTACAATATTTATTCTCTTTATTTATATATTTATTCGTTTACTTATCTATTTGTTAAAAAATATAATTTTGATTTAATTTCTTCTTATGTTTTAAAAGTAATAAAAAATTATTTTAAAATTATTATTAATTTACACAATTCAATTAAAGGTAACTACCTTACGGTGAATATGTTAGGGTTAAGTATCCACCTTTCTTTATGCATAATTGACTTTGGAACCTATTTTGTTCTTATATATATTTTGTTTTAAAATGAAAAGATTTTTAATATTTCTTAATTTAAATAAAATTGGTGGCGTCTCTCTTTTCAAAAATATTTCTTTTTAAAATATATTTCTTTATCCTGCCACCTCCGCATCATGATCACGGTCGTGACATTTATGATGTGGGTCAAGATAAATGTTGATAATCTTTCTCTTCGATCAAACAAAGCTCGTAGGAAGACGAAAGTTGTATCCCTTAATACATTAAGTTTTGCGCTCTTTCCGGTCTATATTACATGGTTCTCTGGATGAACCTTGAATGATATGAAAGGATGGGGTGGTTCTGATCTTTATAATGTAGGTTAAATAAAAAACTTACAAATAATAAAAAAAGATAAAATAAATGGTTCAATGACACCTGACAAATAGTCAACCAAGTAGTCGCGCTAGTAATTAAATCGAGAGACGATAAACCCGCTAAAATTTTGAAAATGAATTTTTATTTGATTAATATGGAGTCACCACCAAATTTTATTTAAGGGAAAAGATTTGGAAAAACCCTAACTTGAGGAAGAGATTTAGGTTCGGGAGTCAGTTACGAGTGGGGAAGGTGTTAGGCACCCCACTTTATTCAAAACGTATATAAAGCGAGTGTGTGATTATTTGAAAATTGTTTGATCCCTTTAAATAGTGTGAAAATAAATACTTGATGGGGGTTAGCCTGACAGGACTTGATCCTGCTCCTACGTATTCCCCGGTGCAATGGGAAACTCAAGACTTACGTAGTTCTGGTTTGTTTGAAGGCTTGACCTTCAGAGGTGCTTAAAAGAGAGGTGATGTTTTGAAGAGGTTTTTTTACTTTTTGGAAAGACCTTTAGTTCACTCATGCACAAGACCCGAGGCGGCTACGGCAGCATGGGGGCCTATACCGACTACTAAACGTTGAACAGCAGGTGAACCGCCAGCCCCCCATTTAGAGCCCATTGCGTGAGACCAAGGATCCCAAAATATTTGAAAACAAGAGCTTTTGTTTTTTGGAAGGACCTTTAGTCCACTCATGCATAAGACCCAAGACGGCTACGGCAGCATGGGGGCCTTTACAGACTACTAAACGTTGGACAGCAGGTGAACCACCAGCCCTCCCATTTAGAGCCTATTGCGTGAGACCAAGGACCCAAAAATATTTTGAAGGAAAAGTGTTTTTGCTTTTTGAAGAAATAGGAATCTACCCGAAGCAGAGAGTGCTTTTTGAGAAGGAAGCAATTTTATTTGAGGTTCAGGGATTTATTAGCAATTATGGACTTTTGGAAATTAATTAGCAATTACGGATTTTTTGGGGATTAATGGACAATTAAGGAATTTTTTGGGCTAGTGGAAGGGCAAAATGGTCATTTAAGGGTGAGGGACAATTTAGGAGTTTTTGAAAAAGTGGAAGGGCAAAACGGTCATTTGAAGGGCAAGGGACGAATTTGGAATTTTGAAAAAGTAAAGGGGCAATTTGGTAATTTGAAGGGCAAGGGACGAATCTGGAATTTTGAAAAAATGAAGGGGAAAAATGGTAATTTAAGGGTAAGGGATAATTTTGTCATTTTTGGGAAAGGCAAGGGCAGAGTGGCCATTTTGGCTTTTAGGGGCAGAATTGTCATTTTTGGGAAAGGTAAGGGCAAACTGGTCATTTTGGCTTTTGGGGGCAGAGTTGTCATTTTAAGAATTTAAAGGGGCAAATTGGGAATTATGAAATGTGGGAAGGCTAAACTGAAATTAATCGGGGGATTCGAAGTGAGGATTAGGGAATTGCCAACCAGAAGCTCAACCACTTGGGCCACCCGACTCTTATTGTCTACCCTTCATTTGATCAATATGTCTACACTGGGTGGAGCCATCTCACTCTCTCAAGTGGCTTTGGTTGGTGGGTCCTGCCCCTGTTTTGGTCGTTCGCTTTGAACGTATACGTGCATGGGGGTTGGCACAAGCTGCGTTGTGATTTCTCCAGAAATAAATGCTCACTTTGGAAAATACAAACAATATACAACCCAGGTTTTGGTGCGTGCAGTGGTTAAACTGAATATGCTGGGCCTTTGCTCACTATTACTCAGATTATGATCGAACCGCCTTTGACTCAAATACTGCTCACTTTTCCATCAACTTGCCAGTGTAGTAGACGCTGATCTCTTTCCCAGATGCAGCAATTTTGCCATCTTTTGTCCCTTTCCTTAGCTCTTGAATAACTAGTCCATTTGATAAGATTCCAACTTGGGAAGGATTTGCATCAGCCCTCTGATTTTTGTCCTCCCTCATCTCAGTCTTGCCACTTTGCTCCACAGATACAGGCATATCAAAATTTACAACTTCTACAATGCCCTGACTTTTACTCTTTTTCCTCCTTTTTCCTTAACTTTTCTATCCTCGGATTGATTTCCACCGAGAAAGTCATGAGCACTGTCATCCACACTCTTCACATTAGCCAACTTCTGATGCTGCTCTTTTTCTTCAAAACCTTTATGAATCAGATTATGGGTCCCAGCTTCAACTCTGTTGGCTTTGTTTACTTGGATGATATCTTCATGGTATCCATTGGCACCTTTGTTGACTAACTGCATGCTGTTTGTTGTGTTCATTTCCTTGAGGCAGATTTACAAGATTGTCATGATAAACGTCGGTAGCAATTGACCGTTCTTTCCTTTTCTTCTTTGGCTTTTCACCCTGTCCATGATCACACTCAGAGGAGGGTAGTATTTTATCCGTGGTTTCACTTTCCTTATCATTTGCATGCTGCTGGTGTTGTTCATTTCCTGCTACAAAATCCTGGGTCATTTTTTCCATGTTTAGCTCATCTCCTATGCAGATCACGCTCACGGCCCAATTCCACAGCCCTCGGTATGTGTTTTTGAGCTATTCTCCTCTTGAATCGAACGCAGTGCCACAACTTGTGATCCCAGAGCATGCAATGCATTAGTTTGATTTGACTCTGTGTCAGCATAGTCAGGACAAAGCTCTATGGACACTGGACATTGATCTATCGTCCTCTACGACCTACTAGCCATCTGGTAAATATGGCGAGACCTCTAGATGCACGAATTGAAACTGTTCTGCGTCAACGCGGTTTCAAATCTTAAAAGCATGCATACAGGGGCCTAACATAGAAGGCTATGAACCACGCTCTGTTCTTAACCAAGAAATCGCCTACCACATGGTCTTAAATCCTCACAAATCAGTTCGGTAGGTTTCAAAGATGGGCATTGCATATCTTTTGGACATGACCGAGCTAAGGATTCACTCATATACGCATTAGTTCTCACAGGAATAAAAAATGAAAGCATTTCACAGGATTTCAAGAGTTCAGACCACACCACAATTGAGTCTAGATCTACTTATCATTCATTAATGTTCTGAATTATTCAAAAATGTAGAAGTCAAGCAATAGGAGCACTAAACAACAACTACAGAGAGCGATGTCATCAAATGAAGTAAACTCTATGAGATTTAGAGAACTCACACAAGATCTTACTCATCTTTCGACCATGCTCTACTTTAAAATAATAAAAGGCACGTATAAAGTAGTGAAGTTTAGGAACTAAATCAACGAGGATTTATGTACATTTCACCTAGTGAAAGTGAGCAAAGAAGAAGAATATCCTGCTGGAGATTGAACCTTCTGTGAGGAGTTTACTCCCGGTGCTCTGTGAGGGTGAAAATGCCAAGTGATTTCCCCCGCTTCGAAGATCTTGAATCTGTGGCGGATGTGTGATCCTAGAGGATGAAGAGGTACCCCGAGAGAGTGCTAGAGAATCCACTCTCTCTGGAAGCCCCTGAATTTGAGAGAGAAGCCTCCTTTTATATCTTGGCCCTTTTTTTCAAACTCTCCTGAACGAGCCTTTTGTCCTTTTCTCTTGGCAGGAGCCATACTCCTTCAAGAGTTCCAAGAGTCATCCCCTAATCTCTTTTTCCTTTTTGTAATCTCACCCTTTTTCTTTTCTTTTTTATTTTTGGTTTATTATATATATATATATATATATATATATATATATTATTTTATATATATTTTTTCTTTTCATTTTTTTTTTTCATTTTAATTCCTTTCTTGGTTTCTATTATATTCAGCGAATTTTTATTTATTTATTTATTATTTATTATATATATTTTTTATTATATTTTTTTATTTACTTTTTCATTTTTTATTGTTTTTAATTTTTATTTCCAGATTTTTGTTTTTATGTATTTTTCAATTTATTATTTTCGATTCTCCCTTCATTTTTATTTCTTTCTATTTTTCAGATTTGTATTTCTTATTATTATTATTTTTATTTGTTTTTCTTTCCCCCTTTTATGTTTTATTTGTTTTTCTACTTTCTGTTTCTGTCTATATATTTTTTTATTTTTTTATTTTTTTATTTTTTATAAAATTAGTATTGGTTTCTTGATTAATTTTAATAATTGGGGGGTCTCGGACATAAATGGAAGTTTACACCAAACGTGACTTGCTACTTAGACCTCTTGCCCAACCACGAACACGAGATAATCAATCCACACAACAACGCACCTGGGTTGAAGCACAAATCAGGAGTTTTTATGAACTTAAATCACCAACCTTATAGGAAAGATCGACAAAACAAGGTTTTATAAGAGTAAAAAAAAAAAAAAGATAAGATTCTCATATTAGAAAAAAACCTGTATTTAGATGAATAGAAATTCTGACATATCATTTTCATTGCTCGTAAAAGAGCTATTTATATTTGTACTATTACTACTATAAGGAAATTAGAACTAAATCCTAATAAAATTCACCAATCTCTATATGAAGAAATTATGATTAATCCTAATAAAATCTATATATAATATGATTCAAATCTTCAATTAAATCTTAACAAATCTTAGTCAAATAATCTAACAAATTGAAAACGAAATCTAGAAAAATAAATAACATATTTTCTTAAATCTTGTAATCCTTTCATGAAGATCTTCCTTGTTTGTGTCTACAAAAATTGTAATCTTATTTACCTCTTTTTCTTAAAAGTAAAATTACGTAAATTTCAATTATCTCTTTTATCTTTACCTTCCTCTTTTCAACCGATCTTTTCTTTAAGTTATGTCTTTTTTTAGGTTGTTTTGATCATGTAAGGTGATATCGGAATTCTTATCATTGAATTATTTTGGAACATAGATTTTCTATATGCTATCATGTAACTGTGTGTGAACTGTATCTATGGAGTGCATCATCATCATAATTTTGTAGCCTAATTTTGTTGAGTACTTTCTTGTCGGCTCTAAGGACCATTTCCATCTTTCTATACCGATCGTGAGGCTAACATCTTGTAACGATTCTACCTGTTCAGCTAGCAGGTCTTCTTCGCATATATATAATGAGTGTCTCCATTTAAGGTTTCAGCTAGGTGTACCTTTGATTCCATAATAGAGATACAATAATGTTTGTCCTTTGTCTTTCGAAATCGAATATAACCGTGGGTGTGTTTCCTTTAATGATTGAGAACCAATCCACTTATCTTCCCAAAACTGAATGTAGTCACCATTGTCAATGATTCTCTGCATGTTTTTCTCCAACAAATTATAGCCATTTTGATTTTTGATTTTGCACAAATCTCTCCACCATTGAGATGAGTACCATGTGCAGGGACTTTATCTGATTCTATTGAAGGATGGCCATACCGAGAGAATTTTCTTCCACAACATCAGCTCCGGTATGAGCAATCTCCAGAACCATTTCATCAATAGTGCCATATTAAAGCCCTATGTGATTGTCACCATCCCATAGGAAACATGTATTCATCTACATAATTGCTTTATTCATTGCATGAGGGATTTTGTAAAAGGAGAGGAAATACAATACTTGAGAGAACGAAGCTTAGGAGTGTGATTCTCCCTACGAACGACAAGTGCTTGTTGCGCCATTGGTCACCCACATATTAGCTGAGGTTTGTGCTCCCATTATAATTGTATCATCGGCGTAATGGAGAAGGGACATTGGTACACCTTCAATATTAAATGATTCAAAAACATTTTGGTGTAGTGCATTTTTCACTAGACCATGAAGCCCATTGACTGCAAGGAGAAACATAAATAGGGCTAATAGATATCTCTGTTTCAATCCTTTCTGAATGAGGACTTTCTTTGTTGGACTCTCATTCAGTAGGACTCATAGCTGACCAACAAAGATACATCTCCAGAACCAACGTATCCATTATGTCAACAACCCAATACGGTGCATAAATATTTAAGATAGGATTAAGACACACAATCATATGCCTTTTCAAAGTCAACCTTAAATAAGAGACAATCCTTTCCGTTTTTTCTGACATAATATATAGATTCATTAAGTGCAGCTAACCTGATCAATTTTTAACGATTTAAAGATCAACGACCAAAATTAATTTGTTGCTAATTTGATCATTGTTTTATACATTAATCGAAACCATCAACAACCAATTATATTTGGTGACTATCTTTAAATTTAATTTTCTTGCCATGTTCTATTAAAGAAAAGGTATGTGATTCTATTCGATAATGAAAATAAAACATAGCGACTCATTAACAATAACTAGCGACTAATTGCGATTGATTTCTTCTTTTTAATTTTATTTTTCAATTATTCTATATTTTAAAAATTGAGAATTGATTATGGTAGGTGCTAAATATAAAATTAATTTATCTGCTAATGAAATTTTAGTTTCATTGCAAATTTTAATCATTTGCAACTAATAAGTGTCACTAAATAGCCAATTAGCTTAACATTTCAAAGGGTAGCGATCAAATTGATTACAAATTTTGGTCAATATTTTCTCTTTCAATTGATCTATTAATTAGTTGCAGTTTTGATCATTAAATTACAAAATAAATAAAAAGTGGTCGTGAAATCCGATGGGTCGTTAAATGATCAATAGTTAGATTGGTTGTTCATTACTAAATTCAATTTCTAAATGTGATCTTTCATATAATAAATCCAAAGGAAAATAAAATATAATAAAATTGTTTCTAGTTGAAATATGCTTTTTATTTTCGAAAATGAGACAATTTTTTGTTTTAATTTCTACAACTCTCTTCTATTTTCAATTCTTATATTTAATGAAATTTGTGATATTTTTAGTTTCTTATAAAGAATTACAAGTATATAAATTTTATAATTTATAAGGATTGAAAGAGAATAGTTTCTTTAGAAACTAAAACTAAAAGATATATTTTCAAGAATAAAAGTATTTAAGTAATGTGCAGAAATAATTTGTTTATTTTATATACCTGATATATAGATTAAACAAATCAAAAATAGAAAATTTTTAGTCTGTGATCAATGTAATAAATTTTCCTCCTTTAATAAAATTTTTCTATGCATGGAATTAATTTTATATTTATAATTTTTTAGCCTATATATCAAATAATACATATGATAAAAGAAATGAAGAAGAAAAATTGTAAAAGGAAAAAGAAGCACATGGGTTCAAAAAAGAAATGTTAGTTACATGTTGGTGAAGCTTGTACACTTTGTCAGAGACATGATTAGGAGAACCGAAACTGAAAATGCAATAAATAATGTAATAGAAAGAAAGATAAAGAAAAATGAATAAAGTAGAAAAATAAAAGAATAAAAATGATAAAAGTATATAATTAAATTGCAGAAAAAAAGGAATATGGAAATTAAAGAAGCACGTGGACAAGAGGTCAAGAACTGAAATGATGGGTGTGGCGGAATGGCGGAGGTTGTCTTGTGCGGGTTGAATCCCTTTACTCCAAAATCCAAATCCAGTGGCCAAAATAGTGTGAAGAAGACAAATTTGGTGACATAGACGAAAGCATTGTTCTCGTTCTCTGATTGTGGACGGCGAAAGAGATTCTAATCTAAGAGCAGAATAAGGGAGCGTTATATTTAGCTTAATTATGGGGCCATGATGCATGAGCATGATGATATGACATGCATGTCTGTGGCAACTGTAATACGTATACTTCAGATACTCTCCTTCACATTCCACACAAACACATGGTACAAAAATATATATAGAGCTTTCTATTATATGTTTATATATAGCCTGGATCAGAGAATCTTGATAAAATTGATATAAAAATATAATAAATTGATAAAGAAAACCAGAATTTTGGCGGTGTTTATGTTTGTGGTCTGGTCATACATATGATTACTTGCAGTTGGCTAGTGGAGGAAACTATCAAGTGATCAAAGATGGTGGGGCCAGAAGTTTCGGTGTAGGAATCATGAGAAATTGAGAATTAATAGTTTCTATGAGATAGTTTAATGCATATGTCATGAGCTTCTTGCAGTTTTGTATGTTGTAAAATGACAGTTTGAGCCACCAACAAAAAGGAGTTTCTATATCTGTTGCTATCACGTTAATCACGCACCCTCATGTCATGTTTTTCATTTATCAAGCAACCCCCTTCTCGTCTTCTCTATTTCTCTTGCATGTGACCCATGAGTCATTCAACCCACATATACACAATTACAACACTTTTTAACTGGGTTACAATATATATTTTTATAATTGTTTTTATCACATTATCTATTTTATTATACAATTTTTCCCCTACCTTTTCTATGGTTATAGATATTTTTTTATTATACAGAAACAGGTCCCCTCTAGTAATATCTTTGGACAGTAGTGTTATACACATTCATGTGCGCGCATATTATAAAACAAAAATTATTTTACTGATTTAATTTACCAAATTTTATTTTTAAAAAATTTATGTTTATAAAAAATATTTATTAAAATAAAATATATTTTAGTAACAATTCAAATGTTATAATTGTAAGAAAACTTTTGTAAAAATATTATTTTTTAGTGTGTATATATATATATATTTAACATCAATTTAATAAAAATTTATTTAAAATTATTGAATATAATTAAAATATATGTATAAATTAATGTAAATAATTTTTTATTGAAATATGTATTTTTTTATTAAAGATGTGAGAAATAATTTTTTAATATAAAATTAAATATATTTTTATTAAAATATTAAAAATATTTTATTATGTAATATAAAAAGTAACGAGATTCAAATTTAATATTTTATGTAAAAAAAATTAATCTTTAACCTTTCACTGTTGAATCAATTTTAATGGCTTAAAATGTTAAGAATATATGTAGTTATTTTATCATTAAATAAATTTTATGTATATTCAATTAATAATAAATTAATATAAAATTTGATTATGTTTAAAATTTTTGCAAAATCCATGAAATTTAATTAATGATAAAAGTATGCTGAAATAATAATAAAAATGTATTAAAAGAGAAAATATTAAAAGCAGTGTATTTCCTGAACGTAAATAAAGAAAAGGAAGCAGTAAATTCGTATAATTTAACTTTACAATGATTTATTGTTTCTCTCGTTATCAATTTACCTATCTTATTCTACATTCTTCTCAATTTTTTTTTATTTGTAAAAACTTTTACTTTTAATTTTATGAAAATATAATGCAATATATATATATATATATATATATTATATAATTAGAATGAGAAAATGTTAAATTTTAATATTTATATTAATTTAATAATTTTATATAAAATATAAGATTCGTTAATTTAATTATTAAATTATGTTATAATATTTTTATAATTATATATATTAATTTTAAAAAAATTTAAAAATGTATAAGTATGTTATTCAATTATTTATATTTACATATATTTAAATAATATATGAATTGTTAACATAAAATTATAAAATAAAATATTTATCAATTTTTATTTTGTATAAAATTTTATATACATCATTTATTTAATAATAATTTTTAAATTAATTAAATTAATAAATCTTATATTTTATATAAAATTACTAAATTATATAACAGTTAAAATTTTACACTGTCAACCAATTTTAACTTATATATATATATATATATATATATATTTATATATATATATATATATATATATAAAGAAAGTATATAACTTTAAGAGTAGTAATTAAACACATGCAACCAACATTTATTTGTTTTGATGGAGGCAGAGTTTGCAATCAGTGACCTTTCCTACTGAATCATGAGGCAAGGAAGGCTGTTACATGCTACCTTGTCTAAGGAAGACGATTTGTTAATGCCTCTCATGTTTTAGCTGCTTTGAGAATGAAAGCAAAGACGTTCATTCCCTTTATATAGAGGTTATATAGAGGTGACACAGTACACAACTTTGCGTGCCATTTTCACTAAATATATTCCAGAAAACAGATTGGGGATTGTTTTCTATTTGCATGCCCACCTATAATATATATATATTAGAGTATGATATATGATGGGAAAAAGAATAATGCTAATATAAGCTGCTTTTAAGCATCGGTGGGGTCTGTTTTTTCTGGGTGAAATAGTGAAAGTAAGGAATAAAGATGACGGAGGGAAGGAAAAGCAAGCCTTCAATTCCTACTTTCGCTTTCCCGTTCTGTGACACGATACAGAATTGCAATGAGCGTTGATGCTCAGTGGCATTTAGCACGGATTTGAGGGCTCACTCTCCAACAATCATAAAGCTAAACATAACCATTTTGTTTTTTACTTGTGAAAAATAAAACCCAACCCTAAGCTTTAGATGCCACATTTTTCTCTCTCTAGCTCATTCAAACATTGACAGTGTTTCATTAAACTTACTTTCAAACCTCCACTTTTTCAGATACCAAATCACAACACACTGCCACTAATTATTGCGAATAGCCTTAGTAACATGGAAAGAAAGAGGGTGAGAGAGCAGGGCTATACTTATAGAGGCTTTGATTCTGCACACTAATTAACCAGCAAAAGCTACACCCACTCACTGCTACTGCTGTAGTGTGTTTTATATATATTGCATTGATGAGTACCTGAAGGAACCTGAGACTCAGTTTCAGATGAAAGTCACACAGAGAGGAACACGTTAAGACGGTGGTGTATAAGTTCTGGTGCTTCTGTTATCAATTAAATAAATACGAAAAAAATAAAAATCAATGGTATACTTATAATAGCATTAAAGTTCCCCGGTTTCAATTAACAACAGTCCAAAATTCTATTGCAGATCCCAAAGGTATATTGAGGGAAAGGGTAAACTTATCACCGACCCCTTCCGAGTAATGAGGCTAGAGAGAAGGCTATAATGACAAAACTCCACTTCATCAAATTGATCAATGATTCTCATTTAGGAACTATTAAATTTAAAGCCATCCCATCCCAATTCTCATTTTGTTCAAGTATTACATCACATGTACATAAATTGTAAGTAACAAAAGCTCTCATTGCTTTTTCTTTCCCCCCTTCATGTAATAAGAATAATTTTTTTTTGTTGACTACTTAATAATGGGTGTGGATCAACATCCACAACAAAAATGACACCACAATCATATATCAAATATCTAACCTTAATTAAAAATGGAGACATTAATTAATTTATATTGATTAATTAACATCTAGCTGGAATTGATGAGCATATATATATAAATATATAAACACATGATGAATTTAACAACAAACCCCTATGATCTTAAAATTTTCCAAATTCTGTTACATATGTTGATTTGAACATAACATAAAGAAGAAAAGACAACTAATTAACTTATACCTAAAGGGTTTTACTTTTAGAACTATTAATTTCTTCCTTTCAATTCCAAGATTAATTAAAAAGTGTCTACCTCTTAATTAGTCCTCATCATATTTCTAGGGCAAAGCGCTATATGGTTGGTGCTGCAAATCCCCCCAAGCATTGACACCATTCCAATTGTTGGTTACATTGGCATTGCCTCCATTACCGGTAGTTGTTGTTGTTGTTGTTGTAGGAGTCACCGAGGAGAAAGAATTTCCAAAAACCATTCTGGTTGGTGCTTCCTCACTTGGACCTTCCTTTCTGAAATCACTGCAAGTTCGCTTAGAAATCTCAAGGTTATGAAACAAAACGGGTTGCATTACCAACTTATTCTGATTCTCAAGGCTATTATTAACCGTTGGAGAAGCCGAAACGGAACTGTCATCAGCTTTGTGGTTGTCCCCACCAAGCATCATAGCCAATCGCTGTTGCTGAAGTTTCAAGTGCAGGTCGTGGTTTATATTACTCAATGACTCAATTGAAGAGGCAAGGCTAGTATGAACGTTCATAGAGTTGACTGCGCCGTTGAATCCAGTTTCGGAGAAAGGGTAGTTTAGACCAATCAAAGAATTGGAGGTAGCAGCAGAGGGATCAACTTGAAAACCAGAAACGTCCCCAAAGGAAGGGATTAACTGGTTATAGACAGTTCCGGTGGTGGTTATGGGTGTTGGAGTTTGAGAGTGATGGTTATGAATTAGCCTCGAAGAAAAGGGTAAGGCACCAAGTTGAAAATCAATGTTTGGTGAAAGACCATGAAGGAACCTGAGTCCACCAAATTCTGAAGAAGAAGAAGCAGAGTCTTTGGAGTCAGATGAGAGTAATCTGGATGTTGATGATGATGATGATGATGATTTCATTTTCTTGTTCTTTCTGCAACCGCCACCAATTGGGACGTTACGTAAGGCTCCACCGTTAGTCCAGTACCTTCGGCATGTCTTGCAGAAATGCCTTGGCTGACTCAGACTGTAGTTGTTGTAGTAACAGAACTTGGTGTTGGGTGAGTCACACCTTGGACACTTTAGTCCTTGCTCTGCTGCTCCCCTTGTTGTGCTGGATTTTCTGTTACCGGAATAACCGGTTTCTTGCTCTTTAGTTCCTGGCATCTCTTCCGGTGGCGTCATTGAAAGGGAAGCTCTTTCTGTGGGGTGGGGAAAAGGTTAAATTAGTTTCTGTTTGTTTGTGAATTGAACGGCAAAAGAGGAAAATTGAAGGATGGGTGTTGAGTTTTGATGGGTGCTTGTGAATGTGAATGTGATTCTCATCAAAGAGGCTGATTCAGAATTGGTAAAATGATAGATATATGTGTGAGGTGGCCTGCAAGGTCTTTTTCAGATCTCGCTGGAAAAAAAGGATACCATATATACTCAAAGGAGAGAGAATGAGAGACAACATAAACCAGAAACGTAGATCATCCAAAACTGTTATGCCAGTTAGTATAAGGTGATGCACTACCTCAGTCTACTACCCTATAACAAAACGATTAGGAACCTAGTCCTTCATACCATTAATATTTAATATTATATACATTTCAATAATATTTTCATTTTTATTCTTTTTATGACCTCATATATTATATTATATATGTTTTAATTTTTTCTATCTTATTCGATTGTAACAAAACTTTTTCATATTATAATGGTCAAGAATGTGTATTGGAATTTGACCACTACTAATTATAAATCCACTTATCAAGTCGCTACTCGGCAAAAACTCACATAGTTACAACTAATTTATATTATAAATTCATCTAATATATATTTTTAAATTTTTATTATGTTTTTCTTATACTTTTCTATTTTTTTATCTTCCTCTGTTATAATAGGAAAAATATATTTTCTCATAAATAAATACTTTTAGCTAGTCATAATTCCATTATTAGTTGTGTATATGAAAATATATATTAAAAAAATAATTTATTTTGATAATTTTTATATTCTGAAAAATAATGTTAGTAAGTATTTATTTCAGAATATTCTTAATAAATAAAAAATAAAATATAAACTAAAAAAATTATATTATTTATATTATAAATTTATATAATAATTTATAATATAATTTTTTACTTTTTATTATATTATCTATCATTTTTTATTTTTGAAATTTATTATAGTATAAATTATTGTATAAGATTGTATCAGGAACAAACATTTCTGGTGGCAAATGCCAACTTGTAAACTTTTGTTTTATAATTAGTAACGTAGCTTCCTTTCTCGGTCCGGGACATGTCTAACAGACTTTTTCGTCATACATGCAAGCCATTTCTTTCTCTTTTAAGTTACTACTTATACGCGGATTTTGACACTTTTTGTTTTTATATAATTGGCAATTTTTTAGCCACAAACGTTGTAAGTGGACCAGATTATCGTTCTTTTCTTATTGATGTTTTCTCATTAATGTTTTATAATTAGAACTTAAAAGAGTACACCCAACTAGTTCGAATCTATAGGAACAAATATGAGGCATATAATATATTAAATCTTTTGATTTTTTTTATTTTTTTCTTCCTTATTCTATTCACCTATCTTGCACAATATAAAAAAATGCAAGATAAACATTATTGATAATATAGTAATTGTCACCGTACAATTTATGGGATTATTCTTTAAAAAAAAGAAATTATGTTGTTTAAATTATTAGCTATAGATTAAAATAGGTTATAAATTTATGCTGATTATTTTGTAAACATTATATTTTGAAAATTTCTAACAAAAGGTATATTTTTATACTATATTATGTATAAAAATAATTAATATGTATTATTTTTTGGTGTGATAAATTTAAGGAATCAATCTGTCTTAAATAGTTCTCTTATGTCATACAATTTTTTTATAATATAAAAAATGATAAATTTAAATTTAGAATCCTCGTGTAAAATTATTATTTTAATATTCAATTTTTTGTTATTAAATTAATCCTAATAATTTATATATCTATTTTCTTAAATTAGCTATTAAGTTAAAATAATTCTATTTTTTTAAAATCTCAATTTTTATAATTATTTTATGCTTTTTTTGCTTCTTACATTTTCTTATTATATCTATTTATTTATTTTTTATCACCTTATCCCTATCAATTTTGTATTTGAGTATCAATATTGATCAATTTTATTATTAATCCTAATATTTTCACATTCTATATAAATTTTACATCCACTGTCTTTTATCTCATTTTTCCTCTTCCATCAATACATCTTATGTATCATTTTTTAATTTTTTTTATCAATCTTTTTAAGAGATACATCTCTTAGAATGTTAGAAAAGCAATTGAAATTAAGGCGTGTAAAACAATATTTTTAAAATATTTAATTTCATTAATATTGTACATGAGTTAGAATTTACATTAGAATTAATTTCATTATTCTAATATACAAAAATTTGAACAATACGTGTATTGATTATATAGAAAAAAATCTTCAAATCCTCTTCATGAAATTAGTATTTTTAATATTAAAATATTTTAATGATTTAAATCATCAAATTATTATTTTAAATATTAAAATCATTATCATGATTTTTAAATATTTTTATCATTAAATTAATTTTTAAAAAATTTAAATTATTATTCAATTGGTCTTTAAAAATAATTAGAAAAGTGAAAAAACTTTAAAAAATTAATTTGATGATAAATAAAATTTAATGAATTTTTACCCAATTGAAAGGTTAAAATAAAATTTTAACAAAAAAGATAAATTTTTTTGAAAAATAATATGGTAAGGAATTTATATTTTTAAAAAATTAATTGGTGATCCAAATTTTTTAAAAAATTGACTTGATAATACTTTCATGCTTTAATGATCAAATTATAGTTTTTTTAATTAAATATACAATTATCTTTATTTTTATTAATTTCATTTTTTATAAACGTAACTCAAAAACTACATTCTAAATCAAAGAAACAGTTTTTCATTATCTGATTTTATTATTCCCAAAAAAATCATTAAAATATGGGCCATTTTGTTATTCACGAAACATTTTGTGAACAGAATATGGGCCAGTGGAGGCAGCAACAGGGAAGAAGTATAGCAGTACAAATAGAGAGAGAGAGAGAGAGAGAGAGAGAGAGAGAGAGAGAGAGAGAGAGAGAGAGAGAGAGAGAGAGAGAGAGAGAGAGAGAGAGAGAGAGAGAGAGAGAGAGAGAGGGAAGAAGTGATTCAGTAAAGGGAACACAACATTAGCAGTACAACAGCACTGGGTGATCTGGACACTGCCAACACCTTGTCTATTTCTTTCCTTGAAACGTCCCTTTTAAACTAAAGATTAAGTGCATCTTTCTTAACTTACTTTCAACATCTCCAAAAAACCTCACACGTGTAATATCTCACATCATTTAGTTAATTGCAATAAAACTGCTGCTCTCTTCTTCGCTGCAGCTTCACTTCTCCTTTATCAATCCATCATTCATGGCCCCTACCCCTACACTTTGCTTTGTCACTTAATTCAACTGCATATTAGGCAAAAATAATACATGTCCTTATAAACTTTTGCTCTGCTACAAATAGAAAGCTGATTAATTGCTTCAACTCAGTCTCAGATTATGATTTCTTAGTTAAGAAAAATCATAAAAAGAATAATAAAATAGACTCAACAAATAAATTTATCTTTTTAGGCACAATCCATGATAATAATAATAATAATAATAATAATAATAATAATATTGAAAAACAATGTAAAATAATATAATTCTTGACTAAATAATTGTTATTTTAAATATTTTTATTTTTTTTTAAATTATTAATTTTATATTTCAACAATTTTAGATTTTATAAAAGTTGTGCTTTTTCATTACTTAAAAATGGTATATTATATTAACGAATATTTTTCAATGATATACAAATTAATTTATTTAGATCTATGTCATATTCGACGGTGATAGAAAATATCTAGAAAAATTAAATTTATGAAGACTTAAACAAATTATTCATATTGGTGATAGAATTTTTTTAAAACAATTATAATTTGTAAAAGATAAAATTAATAACTATTTTTAAAAGACTAAAATTAAATCATTCGTATTGACGGATATTAAAAATATTTTATATATATTTTTAACTATGACCCTAGGAATGATGAGGAATGCTTTAGTCATGGAAACTCCTCTTCACTCATGGAAAATAGTTGCCTACATATATAATAAATTTTTTCATGCAATGTACTGATATTTTGAAAGATAAAGAGAATAAGGCTTTATCACATTTGAATCCAGTCTACATGACATTTGTTTCTATATTAGAGTCTGACATTATGGAAGGAAGTACAAGTGTGAAAGCTCTTGTAACTGCAAAAGATACCCAATCCATAACAGGACTTTAACGGTCGTGATCAACCATTTATCTGTCTGTCTTATTGTAGCTTAGTTGATAGAATTGAATACCTTTCTGGGAATCAGGGGAGCCATAATATATATATAACAGAAAAACAAAAGAAAAAAAGAAAGAAAGAAAAAGAGATTCACTTTGAGATCACTATGCATCAGTGGTTCAGCTGCCATGCCATGTTATATATTTGCAGTAGCACAATTCTTGAGGACATGTCCTGATTTCCGGCTAGCAATATCAATAGGGAACTTATCAGTATATAATAGGCTAATTAATTGTACTTTCATCCCTCAAAATATATTATTTTTAGTTTTACTTTTATTTAAATTTTATTATTTCAATTATTTAACAAAATATTTTCACTGTTTTATTATAATGTAAAAACATGTAATTTTTAGAATTTTTAAGAACTAAACAAATAAAGTTTAAGCCTAAATACATTTTTATTTTCTATAAATATTAAATTTTATTTTAATTTTCTAAAAAATTATTTGTTTGTTTTACATCTCATAAATTTTTTTTTAAAATAATTTCTATTATTACATTTTGATGATATATTATACATTTAGACATGTTATATCATATATCATCTTAGAATAATCTTTTAAATAATATAGATGGATACATGTTAAGTAATAATAAAAACCACTTTTACAAATTTATTTTATAAAATTTAAAACCAACAATTTTTTTAAAACAAATAATCAGAGTTAAATTTGATCATATTTACAAAAATTTAAAAATATATTTAAATATTAAAATTTAAATATAAATTATATTTTATAAACTAAAAAGAATTTTAATCTTAAATTTATCAGAAAATTAAACATTTGAACTTTATACATATGCACGCCAAAATATTTCATTTCTAATATTTAAAAGAGTTATACTAAAATATATACAATTTATTTAACACATCAGTTTTATCTTATTTTTCATCACATTATCCATTACATCAAAGATATATATTTTTTTCTATTCCTAACTTTCTCTTCTTTATTTTATATTTTACTGTCGAAAATATAATACAAATTAGCATTTTTCTTTCTATTTAGAACACCTGGATTTTAGAAGGACAAACAAAAAAAATTGATAATCGTATTGCATGTTTTACTTAATTTATTATACAAAAAATTATTGATTTTAATTAATTTTGTTGGGGGTTGTATGAGAGACTTTTTGTGAAAGGTGATTATACATTCCTGAAAAATTAATCTTTGGAATCTCAGGCATGTTGGGAATGATTTAGTAAGCTCACAGCTAGAGGCTAGCTAGCTAGAGATGGAACCACCGACCAAAGATTGTGGGTTGCGAAGAAACGTGCTGCGCCGTAGAAAAACAGCCGCAAGAGAGAGAGAGAGAGAGAGAGAAACACGTGAAAGGGGTGGCTGGATTCCCGTGAGAGCAAACCAAAAACCATGATCATACATTACATAGGAACTAGGTTTCCTCAAACGTTACACTTCACGAGCTGACCTCTCTTATCTTCACTCTAACAACTTTTATTGTCTATTTCTTCAACATTCATAATATGCCAATTGTATACCTAATGTTAATCTTCCCTTCCGTTTCCACAATAAGACGGGGAAAGGAAAAACTGCCTTCAGGCAATTGTGCATTTTTTCTGACAACTCATTATAAACTTATATTGTGGATTTAAAGCGCATTTAATGTATGCGTTGGGTTTACCAGACGCGTCTAAATCCTAACGAGGAAGCTAATTTGGATCAAGTTAAAAGGAATATTCTTATATATAAATATAAATATATACGCCCAGTTCTTGTATGGATTATCCTGCTTTTCAAGGTGTTTGATACAACCTAATCATGGGAATCAGAAAACAATAAGGTATTTGATCAAATTGATACACCCAATTCTAAGTTAACATTTTTAAACCTTGAACATGAGTTCCTAATTAGATCGTAAAAGAAAAATAAATAGTGATTTTTTTATCATTGAATAGGATAAAAATAATGAAAAGATTTGTTATTTATTAAATAAAGGAACAATATATTATCTCATATACATTTTATAAAAACAAAAACAATATTATACCTTTTTTTATTATCACATCTTTTTAATATTTAAATTATTATTATTATTATTATACTATCATAATTACTATAATTATTATTTTTATTATAATTAATAATGTTCTACTATTATCACCATTATTATTACTATTTAATTGTCATAATATTTTATAAGATAAATTTATTATTTATAAAAAGTTTATATTACTATCTATTAAAATATAAATATTAAAAAAATTATACTATTTTATTTAATGGTTACACTTATCAAATAGCAATAGTATAAAATTATTTGTATTATATATTTATTATTAGATAATACATTTAATAATAATTTAAATCGTAAATTTTTATGATAATTTAATAAAGTTATATTATCAATAGATATGAATTAAACATATTTAATTTTTTTTATATAAATCGGTCCATTTATAAGAATTAAATGTATTTCATGAAATTAATAAATGCTTCTATAATTTTTAAATTTTAAAACATTTTCATTTATAAGAATTAAATGTATTTCATGAAATTAATGAATACTTCTATAATTTTTAAACTTTAAAACATGTCCTATGTTTATAAACTTTAAAGAGTTAACTCATTTAATTTTTCATAAAAAAATTATTTTGATAATTATCCTCTCTTCAATATATCATTTACATACAAGGACAAGTTTAACAAAATATCTCGACAGGATCTATAACTTGATCAGTTTAAAGTCTAACTCGGTTCTAATCGCTTAATAAATGTGACAGCTCATCATAAAAGTTTTTAAATGTAATCGTCGTGCCTGCTTATAATAAAATATATTTAACCTATTTAGGAGCCTATTTATATTTATATATTATATACTTATATTTATTTTAATATATTATATTTGCAATAATATTTATTTTATATTTTATTTACATAATATATATATATATATCTTTTAGGCCTATTTAGCGACCTTTATCTTATAGTTTTTAAGTTTTATAAAGTCTCTTTTTAACTCAATTATTTAAATAGGTTATAAAGCTTATTTATCGATTTTTTTCATGTAGCTTTTTAACAAATTTCATGTCTTATAGGTTTAAATCGTGCCTAATTTATTTAAAAAATGTCTTTAGCAGTGTAATAGGCCCGCATCTTGATCTCAAAATTTTTAAACAAACAACCAGACACCAAAGCGTTAACTCGACCAACCCCCCATTTCCATCCCTATTCTTACATTACGTTCTTTTCAAAGAATAAAATCCAAAATAACACATCATCTTTCTACATTTCATTTTTCTCGAGCAAATAAAGCGAAAAACATCACATAAAAAATATTATCCCATCTTTGTGAAGTAAAGTAAAATAAAATAAAATTTGTATATTTTTTGATTAAAATAGTTTTTTATACTATTTTTTTAGATTAAATATATTTACCACTTTAACAAAGTTATAAAAATTATGTTATTAACATTAAATATATTTACCACCTCTATTTAAGATACATTGTTTTAATTAAATAAAGATGAGATATTTTATAATTTATTTTTAAATAAAATAGTTCTATATATATATCACAACCATATTTCATAGAAAATAAAAATTTAATTATAAATAACATTTGTGAGCACTTTAATTAACTGTAAAATGAATGTAAACAAATTATTACAATTTCATCAATATATATTATGCTCAAATTAGACTAATTGAAATTACCTCAATGTTATTTTTTTTAATACAATAAAGCATGTAGCACTCTTCCTTCCTCACACCAAAGTGATAAGTGGAGAGTACTATATAATAATATTTATTATAAAATTACCAATATCCTTGTTAGATTACGGAGTTTTCGCATTTCAATTGATTTTTTACATATTTAAATATTAAATAATATTATATTTTGCCTGATTTTAATTTAAATGAGTTGATAATTTAATTTAAAAAAATTTTAAAATCATCTGGAAAAGATCCTTTAAATTTATTGAAATTATTATCAAATTTTTTCTAAGAAATTACAAAGAGAAGTTAAAATCTGCTTAACCTCAAAAATATATTTGTCAGGCTTTTTTCTTCTTTATCCTTATATGATTTCATTATATTTAGTATATGTCTTAGACTTTTTTTTTTATACTTAAAACTAGTAAATTCTCTTTATATAGATTTTACATTTATTTTTTAGTGTACTTTTTATAGGACATTTTTGTCTCATCTAAGTTCATCTAAAGGGATTCATGGAGCATGAATGATGGCCTTTTACTTGGGCCAAAATCCAAAGTCCAAGGTACCATGATGGAGGCGAATTTTTAACTCTACAATATCAACCATGATAACTTATAAATAAATTATCTTGTTAGCCATTTTAGTACTTTTGAAGTCATAATTCATTTTTAGAATTTGAGTGAAATTTTTTTTCTCAAATCTCTCTCCTTTTATAATGCAGAGGTGGAAGAAGGAGGTTTTTTGAATATAATTTGGTAGAGAATGGAAGAAGAATGAATCTAAATTAAGCCTTAACTTAGAAGTGCTACTCTTGTGAAGGATAAACTTCTTCTCCACCACTATGAGTAGTACCGGGTGAGGTGGTTCCTCAACCCTAAGTATGATTCTAGAGAAAAGATAGGAAGAGAATCGCTTTAAAAAATTCGAGTGAAAACTCACAAATTCATTCAAAATGAACTTAATGTTGATTTTACAATAAAAGATCTTATTTATAGGAAGGGGTGGTGTCTTATAGAGACTCTCTACATGGCTATGGATCCATCTCTAAGATATAGTTTGGGCCTATATTACAAGCTCAAAGGAATGTCTAGCTTCCTGCACATGTGCAATCCAAGTTCGGCTAGAAGAGACCCAAAAGTCCTATGTTAAAAATACAAAGAAAGAGGTCCAATCCTATACATTATGTGGGCCAACTACTTCTAAAATACAAAAAGAGTTGTAAACCTATTCTGAAATATGGAGGGCCAATGGGGAGGTGGATTGGGTTTGATAATAAGTCTCCTAAAGACCTAAGAAGGTCTCCACCTCTGTTTACAACCTTTTGGCCCTAGCTTTGGTAATAGGATCAATGGGCCTAAGGATCCTACTTGAAGAATGGGAGTGCTCTAGTGTAGGTCCAGATGTCTCTAAGGGTGCCTTGCATCAAGTCCTCCCCCTTGGAGTGCATTTGTCCTCGAATGAGAGTCGTCATCATCCCCTACTAAATAAGGACATATATAAGAAGATGAGATATTATTATTGTTGGTTAAAAAAGATAATAGCAGGGTCAAATACTAACCTTTTGAATTTTTCAAACCACATGTAAACATAAGAATTTAGAAATAAAAGGCAATAAAGACCTAGAAATCCATAGCCATTATAAGAGTAAAATAAAAGGTCAGGAATGATAAGTTGGTTTATTTCTTTCCTAGTTTGTATGGATAGTAGATATCTGGGATATACCTTAGGGTATTTCCTAAAGGACTAATGTATTAACTTACCCTAGGTAGCGCATGATAACCATACAACGATGAAGAAGGTTTCCTGGCCCCTTTATAAAGTGGCAAAGACTGTTGGTGTAGTAATGGATCTTTTACCAAGAAATTAGATGATTCCCCCACCAAGTTAGTGATAATGGAATTTTCAATTATCCTAGACGTAAATGAATATAACAAGTATTGAAGCATGCTAGGGAACTGAATAGTTACATCCATATGAGGCGTACAAAAAGATTAGGGTTTAATTAATTGAATAACTCTATTCATATCATATCCATCATGCCATGTAACAATGGTGCCATAAGTAACAGTTCTTGACTTCCTCCCAAAGAAAAATATCCCCAACTATAAGGGTAAATGAAGTATTAGCCCTTATTTCAACATTAAGGTTCAAAATAATAGGATATGTAGGAGGAGGTTTCCTAGCTAGAAGGATCTCTTTTACCTCATCTTTCCTTACATGTCTAATCTCACATTCTTTTAGAAGAGAAGTTGAATCTTCACTTACCTTTCCTATTATCTTTTTTTTTCTATTTATTATTTTCTTTTATTTCTTCCAAATTTTCCTTTTCCAACCCTTAGCTATTTGCCTCTTTCTTTTGTCTCATGTGAATTTGGTCTTGATAAACTTTGCCAGGTGTAGGGATGGAAGTGAACAAGTGTAACATCCCAATTTTTCTATGATAAATGTTTGAGGCTACAAATAGTTTCTAGAATAAAACTAGGTGAAATTAGGAGCCAAAAGCAGAGAAATTAGGAAGTTTGGTGCAAATGACGAAAATGCCCTTGCACTTGGGCAGCTCAAATAATGAGCCAGAAAAATGGAAATACAAGTATAAGACATCTTGGAGGGATTATAAGCATCATGTATAGTTAAAAGTAGTGAGAAAAATTTAGAAACCTGAGAAGGGATGAAAATGCCCTTTGAAAACCCCGAAAATGACCAAAATGCCCCTAGGAGCTGTACTTTTTGCACAAAGCTAGTCAGTTCCCATAAAAATAGCAAACGACCTTATATTAACATGGGAACGAACCAAAAAGTCTTAGAATTGTAAGAGGAATAATTTGGGAAATTTTTCGGTAATGTTGAGAAAAATTACGAAAACGTCCCTGGAAAGTCAGGAGGGCAGGATAAGGTGATAAGCATGCCAAAAGTGGGCCCCACACCCTGCACGAAATGCAACAGCTGGAAAGGTGGTGGTGAGTCACCAAAATGAAGTCAACCAAGTCTTCCATAAAAAGACAAAAGTGAATAGTAAAAAGGTTACTTTAACCATGGTTAAGACTGGTTAAGACTAACTAACCTTGGTTAATTAAAAGTAAAGCATGCTTAGGTTAAATTAATCATAATTAGAGGGAATATCAGCCTAATTAACACTAATCTAAGCCTAAAAGGATATTTTCTTAAATTTTGATTTATTTTGGAAAATAGGAAAAATCTAGGTAAAATTACCAAAATACCCCTAAGTGCAAAACTAATTCCACTTGGCCCATAAGAGTCCGAATTTTTTGGGACCCTTGGGATCCCATTTGCTTCAGATTTTTCAGCTTAGAAACTCATCAAAATCCTCTCTATTCTCTCCAAGCTTGCCATAACTCCAAAACACCCAAAACTTACACTTTAAGCCTAAGTCTTCATCTTTAAGACTTATGCTATATGAAAGCTATAAACACTTAAACCCCACCACCATCCTTTGTCCACATCCAGAGCAGACCAAAGGGGACCTAAGGCAGCCTTTAAAGCATACAAAAACACTAAGGAGGTCTTCAACAAGTAGGATCTTTCTACTTGTATTTTTATGCTTTTAACTTGCCTTTTTATGGTGTGTTTGTTTTCTTTCATGCATCTTTTCTCCAAGATCTGTTTGTCTTCTTTTGTTCTTGTGAGAGTTTAAAACTGTATTTTAACCATTAAAAATCAGCCCCACCCATTTTTAGTGATTTTTGAAAAGAAAAACAAAGTTTGTTCGGTTAAAAGTGATTCTAAGGCACTTAGAAGAAATTTAATCGGTGGGTTTTGTTTTAAAATTATTTTTGAAGCTTTGATCAGTTTTATGCTCTCATGAGAAAGGTTTTTAAAGTTTATTTGAAAGAGGATTTGTGGATCTTGGAGTAGATCATGAAAATCTACTCTTTGTGGCTTGGAAAAATATACTATGTTGTTGTTTTCATGCTTATTTTTATGCTTAAGTTTTAACCTTGTGATGAGTTTGGTACGACCTTTGTGCTGGATCTGCACCTCTGAGTATGCATGTTAAGAGGTGGAATAAATTTTTGTAATAAGTTCCAAAGGTTTCCTTTGGACATTAGTTAGAAAGCTACCAAGTAAATGATGTAATTTGTAGCCAAAAGTGGCTAAAATCCTTGTATGGCACCCTAGACTCATCATGGCCAGCACTTAAGCATCAAAACATGGATGAAATAAGCATGGACCAGAGGCAAGAAGAGCTGCACAAACCTAACACAACTGAACCAAGTTGGTGTGAGATGGAGGATATGAAGAAATTACCTTGGCTAACCAAGGAAGGCTTTCGGCCACAACTCCCAAGCAAGCTTTACTTTCATTAAAATTTTTATAAGTAACTTAAGATATGAAATAAGGTTTTAAATGAACTAAATCAACCTTTAAAAAAAGTTAAACAAAACAAAAATGAGTTAAAAACCTCTAGGAGTGCATTCGGCCACCCTAGAGAGATTTTGGCAAAAAAATGCGCTTAAAATGTGATTAAGGAAAAATCAAGTATTTTCAACAAGTAAATAACTTATTTGGAGGTTTAATAATTATTTAAAAGGTTAAGTTTTAGAATATATGGCCTAGGTAAGCTTAGGGAATAATATCAAAATTACTAAGTGATAAAATTTCCAAATAAGCTTTAAATGGGTAACTAGGAAATCTACCATAACTTAAGCAAGGGTAAATGTCAAATTCAGCCATGCCATTAAATTTTGGGTAAAAAGAATTAAGATTAACTTATAATATGTCAATTCTAAAGTTTAAACTTGGCCCCTAAGTAAAGGTCAATTAGGGTTAAGACTTAAGTCAACTAGGGTTAGGAAGAAGGAAACCCTAAACCTAAAAGAGTGGCATTTGGCCACTTAGTAATTAATTAACTTAAAGGAGGTTTTAATTTCCAATTAGGATTAATTAAGGACCATTTTTATGTGAATAGGATGAATTTAAAGTATGAAAAAGTTTTAAGGTGGATAAAGAGACCTATTGATTTTTTTTAGGCAAATGATTTTATGGTGAAGAAGGAAATTGTGGAAACCTAAGTCTAGGAGGTTGGAATTCGGTTACCATGTTTTAAATTAACTAAGAATGAGTTTCAATCCTTAACTAGGCCCAAATAATGATCCTAAATATGTAAGCAAAATATAATTAAGGTGTATGAAAGGTGGAATTTGAGGAAATAGGTCATTCGTCCATTTAAGAATAAATTGTCCTAGAAGATTAATTAATTTCTACTTAGATATTATTTAGTTTGGAATAAAAGAGACTTTAAAATTTTAAGAGTCAATTAGACCTAATTATTAAGGTAGTACAAAGCAGAACATAAGGTAATATATTTCAAAGGTTTATTATAGGCATGATTAAGAAGGGTGGATATTACTTAAACTTGAAGTTAGAAGTTCACTAAGTAATTTGATCATAACATACCTTAATGAGAAGAAGTTATAAAAGATTTGTAAATACTTAATACTTGAACTTAGAATAATTAGGACATGCATAAGACTTGAACAAAAGAGAACACAAAGAGAAAAGAACTTGAAAGGTGCCATTCGACCACCTAGATTAAGATGCTAAGATGTAAAATCTTAA
The DNA here is from genome assembly GCA_026541065.1 of Canavalia ensiformis. NCBI lineage: Eukaryota > Viridiplantae > Streptophyta > Magnoliopsida > Fabales > Fabaceae > Canavalia > Canavalia ensiformis. The sequence continues at coordinate 111,228 of JAMKYM010000585.1, forward strand.
TGAACAAATATAAATTTGAGAAAAGGAAAGGATGAGAGGTAACTTAGAAGGATGAGTGATGTAAGTCCTTTGTGTAATTTCAACATCAAACCGAATTGAAGTATTAGAATGTGACATTATGCTATGTGATTTACCAATCAAATTTCATTATTAGTTATGAATGTTCACTATCTATGAATGAATAAATGATGGATACTCATGAATGAGAAAAGATGATGATGATGTATGAGATTGGTTTATGATGATGATTGAGATGAAAATTCGAAACCTATATGTGCATTTCATATTGGTTGGAAATTTTTTTGAGCATGCATAATTATTTGAAAGCCACTAAAATAAACTTAAAAAGATTAAGAGATCACTAAAGCAAACTTTATGTGAAAATGTAATGCTACTCTCTTTGTACCTTATGCGCACTAGTATCTAGAGAGCCCTAAAAAGCTCTATTGAAGAGAAGCCGAAGGTTGCTTCTTGAAGCCAAAGGTTGCTTCTTGAAGCCAAAGGTTGCTTCTAGGAGCCAAAGGTCGCTCCAAAAATCCTTCTACTATGAAGGCATTGAGTCCTTCACCCCTTATGTGGTGGTGACGATCACCTAGGAATGAGCTCATATCCTTAATTTTTAGTAGGAGGTGGGAGTAGAGTCAGTGAGAAGATATTGTTTGACAAAATTTAATACATGTCTATGTCTAATTGTTTTCTCCCAAAGGTGGTGAAACTAGATTCATAAAGTGTCCCAAAGGTTGGACAAAGAAATGATAAAGACAAAGAAAAGTAGTAAAGAACAAAGTTTAAGACATAGAATAATTGTATGTCAAATGATATCTTATTTGTGATCCGAAAGTTATGAATGTTAAGAAGAATGTATGGTGAGACACTAAGTTGTATGTTTTGAATAAAATTGATCCACTTCAGAGAAATGTTTTCAAAGAATTAAAAGTAACCTTTTATGTAAGAAATGATTTCTGAAATAAACTGAAGTGGCTGGAACTAAAGTGATGACATTAGAACTAAGTAGATAGCCTACTGAGAAACTTAGTTTCTCATCCCTACTTCTTCCCACTTTCTTCCCAGACACCTTGGATGCTGATCATTATGGTAGCGCTTCACGCATTTTTGAAGCATACGTGAGGCGCTCTCTCTGGGAGGTGTACACCGCACTAATGTCAAAAAAATAATTGGATGCGAGCATCCTAACTACTAATATGTAGTATTAGCTAACTTATGTATAAATATTGTATAATAGTTGTATGTTTATGGTTTGTAATAACTACATGATAAGGCCCACGAGCCTATGACTTATGGTATTATGAAATGTTATGTATAATTATTGTGTGACATGTGTGTTATGATTGAATCTTGTTTATTTATTATAGGCAAATGATAAACGAAAAGAATAATATAAACGCTTAGTATTCCTAAGGTTTTAAACGTATGTAGAAATCCGCTTAATGATTTATTTTACCGCTACGCACGTTTTATCGACGAGGCTCGCAGTTTATATCAAACAGTTTTAAAAAAAAAATTCACCGTATTTCATATTTGTATTTTCTAAAATGAATTCCACATCATGAGATAACAAACTAAAAATGGAACCGAATTATCGACTTAAGCGTGAAATCGGTATTCGTTTTTAGGGTGTTATAACAAGGTTGTTCGATAGGAGCCTATGACTCGACTTGTTTAAAGTCTAGCTTGGCTCGACTTCTTTAACAAATAGATAGGATCAGATTTATTAAAAAGAATTTTTAGATAAACAAGTCAGGTCTAGGCTTATAAAAAAATCCTATTTAACCTATTCAGGAGCCTATTTATATTTATGTATTGTATATTTATATTTAATTCAGTATATTATATTTGTATAATATTTATTTTATATTTTATTTACATAATATTAATATATATATATATGTTTTGGGTCTATTTAATGGCCTTTTTATCTTGTAAGCTTTAAGTTTAATCAAATATTTATATAGGCTTTAAGTCTATTTATTGATCATTTTTGTAATGTTGGCTTTTAAATAAACTTATAGGTCTTGTAGGCTTTAAATCAGGCAGACCTTGACAGATAAAAAAACTTTTAACAGGTAACAGGCCCAGACTCAGGTCTCAAAATTTTTAAACAGGTCAGACTTGAACACTTGAAACCTATCTTGACTCAACTTACTTGCATCCCTAACTAGGGGACAAAAGAATTAGGGTAATTTTTTGGGAATTAAATTGAAGGAATACTATTGGTATGCCCATCTTGATAGACATTTTTATCATATTGACATGACCTTCCCAATAACACATGGTTGGCTTCCATAGGGATAACATCACAAGTAATATTATCCTCATACCTCCTAATGGTGAATGTGAGGAGGACTTGATGATCAACCAACAAGTCTCCCTTATCACTAAGCCATTGAAACTTATATGACTTAGGATGTGGGGTGGTTGCTAACCTAGTTTGGTAACTAGCCTAGTATTAGCTACATTATTATAGCTACCCCATCAATAATTAAGGAGTAGGTGTGCCCCTTGATAGAACACTTAGAATGGAAAATGTTCTCTTTTTGAGTTTCTTTCTCTCTATTAGCAACACTACCTAGTAACCTCCTAGCCACTAGGAAGTCACCCTTAAATGCATACTCTAGGGCTTCCTCATTAGGTGAAGAGGAAGAGGAACTAGAGCTAGTGGACTCTAGTGAGAAATAATTACCATTGTCCTTAAGGACCATGATTTTTTTATTTGGGCATTGTGAAGGAATGTGCCCCTACCTTAGAAACTTGAAACACTTAACTGAAGATCCTTTGTTAGAGGAAAAATTAGGAATCTTTTCTTTAGACTCTTTGGAGTCTTTGACCTCTTTTGGGCTCCCTAGATTTAAAGTTAGAGTCTTTTGGATCCCTCTTCCTATCTTTCCAAGTGTCTTTTGTAGATGACTTCTATGTAATGAATTTCCCTTTACCCATTCTAGTGAGTTGGGCTTCCACCTTTGGGGCTTGGTGGTAAAGGTCATTTAGACTTAGTTATTGATGGAGTTTTACCACATCCTTGACATCATGCCTAAGCCCATCTAGGAACCTAACTATGGTGGCTTCCTCACTTTCTTAGCCTTAATCATTACAACCTCTATTTCCTTGTAATATTTATCTACAATTTTGGAACCTTAAGAGAGTCTCTCCAGTCTATTGTGGATCCAATATAAAATAACAAGTAACCCTTTGAGATGGTTAAAAAACCACCGTAATTTCTTTTATCGAGGCTATTTTTGCAGCAGGTTACAAAAAAATGTTGTCCCAAGCACCATAAAATTATTGTGGCAGTTTGAAACTTCCATAACCACTGTGTGTTGTAAGTACCAACGTAATTGGACATTGTCATTTGTCGCGATGATCAACCACCGATTGAATTACCTCAATTGTTGTAAGGTGGTTACATTACCCATTGTAAACTTGAGGTTGTTTGGTGGTGATTTTTAGCGTTGTCTTAACCATCGTGACTTGATTTTTGTGTTGATTATTACAACCATTAACAAATAGATTATAAACGGCACAAAATAACTTATAACTACTATAAAATAGCCTATAACTAGGGAAAAAGCACAAAAACCTACCTATTTTTTTTTGCTTTATTAAGGTTAAATACTTGCTAACCAAACAATTTAAGTATATTTGTAACATTCACAAATTTTTATTATGAACTGTTGAAGTTAAAAATAATCTCTAAAAGGAAACTAAGTAGGATTAGGAACTAAAGAAAAAGAAATTAGAAAATTTGGTGCAAAAGATAAAAATACCTCTGCACTTAGGCAACCCAAATAATGTGCAAGAGAAATATAAAAAAAGAGTTAAAAGACATTTTAACAGATTGGATAACATTAAGGATGACCAAAGTAATGAGAAAAGCTTAGAAATAAAGAGTGGATGAGAAAGCCCTTAGAAAACTTTGAAAACACCAAAAAAGCTCCTAGAAAGCTCTACTTTTTGCACAAGGCTAATTAGTTCCAAGAAAAATATCATATGACCTTATATTAACTCAGAAATGAACTAAAACATGTTAGACTTATTGGAGAAATAATTTAGGAACCTTTTGGATGATGTTTGAGAAAAATTATAAAAATGCCCTTAGAAGGTTGGGAGTCACCATATGAAGTCAACCCAAAGTAAATTTACTAAACAAAAAATAATAAATGAAAAGATTCATTTAACCATGATTGATGTTAATAAACCTTGATTAATTAAAATTAACCATACTTAGGAAAAGATAAGCTTGATTAGTGACAAACTCAATCTCATTAACACTAATTTAATTCTAAAAGGATAATTCCTCATATTTTAAATTATTTTAGAAAAGTGAAATTCCATGAAAAGTTATCAAAATACCCTTAAGTGAAAAACTATTTCTACTTTGCCATTACTTGGCTGAATTCTCTAAGCCCCTTGGGAGGCCTCATTTGTTTCAGATTTCACTTCCTAAACTCTTCAAAATCTATCCAAACTCTCTCCAAGTTAAGCCTAATCCAAAAACCTTAACCTTTCACCTTAAGTTTAAGCTTCCATCTTTAAGATTTAAGCTATAATCAACCTCTAAACATTAAGCCCCAACTTTTACTAAGCTCTTTGTGGACCATCAAGAGAGGACCAAGTTCAGTCACCACAGCCCCATCATAACCCCATACCAAGTCTTCATCAAGTAGGATTTGCTACTTTGTCTTTTTAAGCTTTAAATCTTACTTTTTATGATTGACTTTCTTTCTTTTGTGGAACCTTTATCTAATATGCCTAGATCCCCTTTTGTTTGGACTCATGAGGGCTCAATGATTCCTTCAAATGATTTAAAATGAGCATCACCATTTTTTAGTGATTTTTGAAATGTAAAATGAAGTTTGGATGGTTCAAAGTGCTTGTAGACACCTTAGAAGCAATTTAATCGGTGGAAATTATTTAAAAATACATGTTGATGCTTTGGAAAGTTTTGAGAGGTCATGAGGATTTTTTTTGAAGTGTTCATGATAGGAGATGGATGGATCTTGTAGTAGGTCTTGTGGATCTACACTAAGTTGTTTTGAAAAAATGCTATCTTGAATATTTTTATGCTTAAAACTTGAAAGTGGTTGATTTTGTTACTATGGTGTACTCCTATAATACTATGTCCAGATCTAAAATCATGGACTAAAATATAAAAAAAATGTAAGAAAGATTAATTCATAAGTCCCAAAAGCTTTCTTTGGGCATACATCTAAAAACTACTAAGTGAAAGTTGAAATTTTGGGACCAAAAATGGAACAATTTTCATAAGACACCTATGACTCTCTTTGACTATGACCAAATCTAAGGAGTTTTGACAAGCCTGGTATGGATCAAGTGCTTAAGGTGCTACAAGTGTAAAAAGTTATGGAACCAATGTTGTATGAGAAGGAATTTTGAAAATGTGACCTTGAAAACCTAAAGGGAGCATTCGGCCATATGGGTGAAGTTAAGGATAAAATTTCTTAAAATTTTTTAAAAGTGATACAAACCATATTAATATGTCTTAAATGATGTGAAACAAATTTTAAGAGAACAGAAATTGAGCTAAAATATCCTAAAACCTACTAGGTGTGTATTCGACCACCTTGACTTAATTAAAGGAAAATGAACTTAAAATTTGGTTAATGATTCATTAAGAAATTTAATTAGGTAAATCAAAAGATTTAAAGGTTTAATTAAGGTGTCAAAGTGTCTAGGTCCATAGTAGCCAAAATTGATGAAATCAGGTGAAATCCATAATTAACACTTACGCTAGATTTAAAGAATGCATAAGTTGGTAATTAAAAATGAACCATGAAGTTGTAAGGAGGAAATGGACATTCGTCCATGACCCTTAGAAATAGAAGAGAAGCCCTAAAAATTAACTAAACTTATGGCATAAACTCCAAATAGAAGGATTCATCAACTAAGGTTAAGTAAAGATGAAATTTGATGCCCTACACACTAGGAGTGGCATCGGACACCTTAGAGTTAATTAGTCAAGAAGGAGTTTTAATTCTTAACTAGGATGGATTAAGCATTCTTGGCATATAAGTATAAGTGATTAAAAGTATAAATAAGTTTTAAAACATTTAAGGAGTCCATTCAGCCATGTTATTAAATTATTGAAGGAAAGTTAAGATTCCACTATGACTTAATACTAAACCTAGGCATGCATAAATAGAGTAATTAGGAATGAACCATGAGGTTGGAAAACTAAAATATACCATTCGGCCATGACCTTCAAGTGTGAGGGAGAAGGCTTAAAAATTTCTAAGTTAGGTAATAATTAATGAAATAAACTTCAATTAGTAAAAATCATCTCTTAAGATAAGGAAAATAGAACTAGAAGGCCTTAGAAACCATGGACATGCATTCAGCCACCCAAAGTTAGATAAGTAGAAATGAGTTTGAAAACTTGGTTTAGGTACATTAAGAAGCTTTGTTTTGTAAAAGTAAAGGATTAAGAATTTAAATGAAGCTTGGAAATGACATGTGCATCATTCGGCCATGCATAACTAAATTGACACAAATAAGTTAAAACTTGTTAACATGTAACCTTTAAACATAATATGAATAGACTATGCATAAGACTTGTAAATTGAAGTTCATAAAGAATAAAAACTAAAGAGGTGTCATTTGGCCACCTAGAGGAAAACTTCTAAGTTTATAAAAATCATGTGAAACAAATTGAACTTTAAGAAAAGGAAAGGTTGAGGGGTAACTTAGAAGGTTGAGTGGATTAAGCCCCCATGAGTGATTTATCATAACATGTTATGAGTTAAACAAGTTAGACATGTATTGGTCAATGTAGTTGAATGATGAATGATCATAAATGTTTAAAGGATGATGATCATGTATGATTGATGATGTGATAAAATCTAAGATCTAAATGTGCATAGCATATTGGTTAGATATTGATTGAGCATGCATGATTATCTGGAAGCCTTTAAAATGAACCTAAATGGCTTAAAGGATCACTAAAGTAAAGAGTGATATGAAAAGTTAATCTACTCTTGCGTGTCTTGTGCAAAACCAGAGGGCAACAGAGTCCTACTCAAGAAGAGGCAAAAAAGTTCTCCTGGGAGACCAAAGGTGTTCTCAACAAATCCTTCTATTATGAAGAAAAAATGGTTCTTCACTTATTATGAGATGGTAATGACCATCTAAGAATGATATCATATCCTTAAGAATAGAAGGTAGAGTAGTACAACCAGTGAAAAGATATTGTTTAACTATTTATAATGTGTTTATATATCTCAAGAGTTCCCCGAAGATGTGGAAATTCCCTAAAGGTGTGGAATTGAATTATGTAAGACAAAATAAAATGTGAGTTAAATAATATCTATAATGAGATCCCAAAGATTTAGAATGTTTAAGGAAGATACATGTTTACGTAATAATAGTTGTTTTTTTGTATAAAAGTAACCCAGTTCAATAGAAATTTTTGAAAGATTAAAAGTAACTCTGTATGGATGTCATGATTATAATAAACTGAAGTGGTTGGGTTGAAGGTGATGACACTAGAAGTGGAGTAGAACCTAATGAGAAACTTAGTGTCTCACTTCTTCTCTCCCCACTTTCTTCCTAGATGAAAAACATGTCCTTTGCTATGATGGTGGTCTTCATAAACACCAGTAACGTGGATTGGTCAGCAAATCCCCACTAGTTGTTAATCACAATCTAAGCCAATGTGAAGATTTACTTCTTGTTAGGACATCTTTCAATACGGAAGTCTTGAGCCCAAACTTTACCATGACAGGTTTCACAATTCCCTTGGAGGCCTTTCATCCTAATGGAGTTTTTCCGCTTCCTTCTAAATATTGAAGGAAACGAACTACCACTACTAAGGAATCCTCTTCCTCAGAGGGAGAGACAGATCCATTGACTTCATCACACTACCTTAGTTCTTCACATCTTTGGTCCTTACAAGGAAGTTCGTCATACTTGATGCCTTATTTATTTTAAGTCTATCAAGAGATGCTCGATGTGATTTTCATGTCATTGGATTAGAGTATGTGGCTAGAACATTTCTATCTCTAGGCCTAGGGAGGTTTGTTGGTCCCTTAGTTTCATTTCCAAAGAAGAAGAAGTTGAAGTGTCATACCCGTAATGTAAACTTCTGGTACATTATGGTGTGTAATAAAGTGCACGCAAAGGCCTCGGTGCCTAAGACTATTATGTACATGTAAAAAAGATTGTATAATTATATAAAGCTTGTATATGTGTGAATGATTTATGTTTAATTTGTTTTATTGTTGATGAGAGACAAATGAGGTAAAGGGAGTGATTCATAATGATAAGAATTTATATACACGCAAGGATGTCTAGTAATTTGATTTACTAACATGAACACTATATCAACAAGGCTTGCATTTTACATCAAAACGGTTGTTTTAAAAATAATACCCCTTTTTCTCTGATAAGTATTTTCTAAAGACTTTGCATCATAAGATAACAAACTTATAATGAAAGCGAATGAATGACTTTAACGTAAAATTGATATTTATTTTTAGGATGTTATACCATTCATGCTACAATTTTAGGAAATGCATTATGGCTCAATTAAATTAGCAAGATTGGTGTAAATACCTCAATTAATCATAGAAGAAGATTTAGGGTAAATTTGGGGCTAATGGACAATAACATTTCTTCAATCTCTGAGGTCATGATGGTGACTTTAATTTTTGGAACGATGGTATCTTTGATCTTCAGGCGCAAAAACAATGCCTTTGATTTCTGATGTAGAAAAAGGATGGTTTTAATGATGACTCATGACTGAAAAGTAAAACAACAGGTGAGAGTTTTTTTTTATCATAATATGCAGTAGTTTCCCAAAAATTCCCTAAATAACCTAATAACTGACATGTATTCTATGCCTTTATGGTAGTCAAAATAAACATCGCTGAAACTGTTGTATATTTCTCTTTACGGAATTTTTTTTGTAAACCTCCCAAAAAATAACTGTTAGATTTGCTAATTTCCTATAGTGATCTCTCTTAAATAATGGGGAGGTACATGCCTTTTTCTCATTGTGTGCTTCATTTCCTCCTACTCACTCAAGAGCTTATATCTCTCTTTATTAAGCCTTTCCCACTGTAGCTAGGCATAATCACTAAACTCTAAGAGAACTAACCTCACCTTACGCATTCCCTTAATGGAATGACTTGTAAAAATTTGTTTTATCTTGAGTTCTCAATCTAGGTATGCCTCTGGATTGTTCCTACCTAGGAACTTAGGCTTTTTTACCTTATGTAGTTCTAGAGACTCTAGGTATTCTCTTTCCTTCGGGTATCTATTTCTAACACTACTCCTATGGCTCCTATCTTCTAGGCTATCCTTAGAAGAGGTTCTACTTCTATCTCTATGGTTTCTAATCCTATGGGTCCTTTGCCTAGAGGTTCTCTATGATTTGAAGTTTCCCAATGCTTGTGATCCCTATCTCTATCTCTATTTGCCCTTGGTGCTTGGTCATGACCTAGGTTCTAAAGCACATAATCATACAAAAAGTTATAACTTGACCTTAGGTAAGTATCCTACACTAAGGTGCAAAGTCAAAAGTCCTTCTTACAAAGAAATTATAAAGGTAAACCGAATTACACTAAAAGAGATCCTACTAAAAGGTCACTAGATTTTACAATTTCAATCAAACCTAATTACAAAAATTCAATCTTTAATTTACAATTCAAAATTCAAATGCTACTTATTACAAAATTCTTTCATTTTGGTCTTCAATTTAAGTTTGCTCTTAGTTCTTCACTTTGATCTTGAAGTTCAAGTTTTAAGCCTTGGTTTCTTGAGTCCTTTGGCACAATTTTACTTACACTTAAGCTTTTCCAAGTACTTAAAAAGTATAGCACAAACAAAAAGGACACTTGTTTCCCCATTTAGTTAGTGTTAGAAAAATCTAGTTAAATTTCACTGGTCCTCACCAAGTGTTTATGCTCTTCTCCCTTTAATGTCTTCACCATTCAACCAGGCCTCTCACACCATTTCCCTCACATAAATAGCCTCCCAACCAACTTGAGATTGTAAACACCCAATTATGTCCGAGGTCCCATTTTTAAAATTAATCAATGAATGAATAATAAATAAAAATTAAAACAAAAAAATTACAAATTGAAGAATGAAAAAAAAGAAGAAAAAAGAAAAAGGATAAATTTTTTTGATACATAACAAGGGAAGAAAATAATAAACAGAAAATAATAAAAAATTATATAAAACAAGAAAATAAATTATTAAGAGATTACAAAAAAAAAAAAAACAAAAAACAACAATAAAAAAATATAATAAACAAAATTTGAAATAAAAATAAATAAATAAAAAATAATAATGATAAAAAACAGAAAAATAAATAAGGAAAACAGAAAAGGGAAAATTAAAATGAAAAGGCAACAAATTAAAAGTGAATTCAAAATAAAAAGAAAATAGATAAATAAAAAATAAATAATAAAAACCTTAAAACAAAAAAAAACGATTAAAAACGGAAACGGTTTTTAAAACAGAAAAAGGAACCAAAGTCAATAAAAAAAAGGAAAAGCACAATAAGAAAAGAGAAAAAAAGGATAGGAGAGGGGCACATGGATGCATGGGGGAGTCCTTGGCTTAGTACGGCTTCTCTGGAAGGTCCCGGTTCGGGGAAGGAAGATCTTGTTTTCCTCATACTCTCTTAAGGAGGAGAGCATTCATTTTCAAAAGCAGGGGGGATTCCTTAAAAGGAAGGAGAAGCAACATCGAGAAGGAGGCGGCAAGGAGAAGAACTCCCAGAGAGTGGATCCCATGCAAAGCTCGCTTCAGCCATGATCGAGGGAGAATTCACGTCCTTTTCAAGCCAACTCCGCACAGGTAAGCATTCACGCCTAGTTTTTGTCTATAATGTTAAGATTATTTCTCTTATGCCAAGAATCAAGAGTTAATTGCATGAATATGGTAGCAATAATACCAAGAAAAATGGAATCTATGGGTGATAATAACTGCATACATTCGGAGGAATCTTTGTATTAAAACTCACAGGAACGGATCCTATATCCATAGTTAACTAAGGTAGCATCATGGTGTTCATATTTTCATCTTTGCATTGGTATGAGGTCTGTAATGGAGGATGCGTCACATTTTTAAAGATCCTTGTGTTCCCGAATCACTTGTAAAATTGGTATAGAGGGAGTCTTGCTGGAGGTTGCCTTCAACATAGTTGACAAAGCCCCCTCATGTTGTGAATGCTATCGTATGGTTCTACACTGGCTCAAACGATTTGATTCATGAAACAGAATCAGATTCTGAACACAGTTCCACAGCTATAATTCTTGACTGGAGCCTAGAGTCAAAGTCGGAAGGGTTGGTGATGATGACTGTCCATGCAGACGTAATCCCAAACGAGGCCCATGCATGAGCTATGACTTGCTTTGTTCAAAGGATGGCTCTCATGGATAAAACTGAATTCTTGACTCCTTGTAAGCGTTAAAGTCTAATACGGATTATCTCAAACACAACAAAAAACAGGCTTGAGTTGAAAGAGATGCATGCCAATACTGTTCACTTGAAGATTCTTAGCAAGTACTATAAGTGTGTCTTTGGAGAGTTCGTTGTAGCAACTGATGCAAGTATAGAAAAGAACTTGCCTCGTACTGTTCATGCATCCGAATGCCATTAATTTGGATGGTTACTTTTTGGAACTTCATGTACATGCTTTCAGCCATTTCAAAGACTTGGCGACTTGCACCAATGGTTTAACTTCAATCTTGGCCATCTTAGTTATTCACGTTCCTGCCCGTTTTCGAAATTTCAACATTCATGACTCCTCACGCTTTGTTAAAAAGGTAACAAAGGTGTGGGCCTCATGGCATCCCTTGGCAACATATATAACACTTCCGAGGACGAGTTGAGGAAAAAGCCAATATATATAGCAGATATATTGAAGGAGGAACCCTGTTCGGCATCTGAATGTGAAACTGAAAACCCAGAGAATATAGACAAAGGTGCAGGTGGTGTGAAGAGGAAATCTGATATGATGGCTTCACTTGCTAAGACCGTTACAAGTCCACTCTCACCCCATCGCCCCCTGTATCCTATGCTAACACTATTCCGGGGAGTGCCAACTCAAAGATAGCAACCACCCTTGTAAGCATAACAATGACTACTGCAAAGTGGCTTCGTACTAAAACCCGCACCAGAGTGGGAACGATTTTGACATCTTGTGATAGGGATGTTACAAGTAATGTGGTACGCAGAGCCCAAATTATATGGCTGGCTATATTTCCTAGTAATCCCCTTGGAGAACGGTGTGTAACGAGAAGTCCGCAAAGTGCAAACCCCAAGGATGACCACTAGGGCAAAATCCTGCTCCAGAAACATTTGCCTCACGTGAAGTAATGAGTGGTCGAAATAGGGGGAAACTAGAGACCCATGCACATCACATGAAACTCTGGGGACCTTGAAAGCGTGCCTTAAAATTAATGAAAGGCGCTGAAGATGTAATGGGATGTGTGGCTTAGTGGCACCATTGGCCTCTTTGTTAGATGTCATTCTAACGCTGTACGAGCACTTGGAAGGCCATGCATGGTTCTTACGTCAACAACACGTCTGGGGTCTAACAGTCTTCCATTGTGCATGAAGCTTATGATAGCAGACACCACCAAGATTTGTCACGCCCATTCTACTTCACAAGTGGCTCGGTTGTGGGTACACCATCTAGTAGTTAAATGGACCTAGCATCGCACTGCTGAAAGCTTATAGTTCCATGTACCCATTTGCATGTAAAGTTCCGCCTTGCATAACCTCTGAGCCAAGAATGGGGGGCCTTCAAAAGATGCAATTCGTGTCTTTATGATGTGCAATAGAGGTTTGACCCAGGCACGCACGTGCATGGCTTAAGTCCAACAAATCCTCTCTCCGTGATTTTTAAATAAGTGGGTGAGTAGTGAGACATAACGAAAAGCCCAGTCTAGTGGTTGGTGTGTCCTGGGAAGTCAGAGAATAGGGGTTCAATCCCCCCATGCTGTGCATTTTCTTGCAAATAACGATTATGTCGTGGCTCCTCATATAGCCACAGAAAGGCGAGCTTATAGTCAGTACTTAGGCAGGGCTGAGTGGTTAAGAACGCTACCCATATGCCCCAGGGCGTGCGTTTGATCCATGCTGAACTTTTCTAAAAAATGGCATTTCAAGGGTAGTAATCACGTACAACTAATTCAAATCTCTTTAAATGGCATTTCAAGGGTAGTAATCACGTACAACTAATTCAAATCTCTTTAATTCAAATGGCATTTGATTACAACTAATTTGGATCTCTTTAAATGCAATTTCAAGGGTAGTAATCACGTACAACTAATTCAAATCTCTTTAATTCAAATTGCATTTGATTACAACTAATTTGGTTAGTATCAGTTTTTCAATTCAAATCAAAGTTTTTTAAAGATTTCAATTCAAGTTCAAATCAAGATTTCATTTAATTCTTTTCCTCCAAAATTTCAAAATCAAGTTCCTTTTCTTTGAAATTAAATTCTTTTATCCGTCAAAATTCATATTAAATTATTTTTCAAAGGTTGAATTAAGTGTTATTCTTCAAATTAAATTCTTTTTCAAAGGTTGAATTAAGTGTTATTCTTCAAGGTCAAACCAAATTCTTTTTCTTCAAAATTTAAAATTAAATTCCCTATTCTTCAAGTCCAAATTAATTTTATTTTTCTTCCTCCTTTTTATTCTATATTAAAATTAAATTTAACTTTCTTTCCTCAAGTGTTAAATAAGGTTCATTTTCGCTACAAATATAATTAAGGTTTCATTCCGATTAAATTCAAATTTTCTCCTTAAGTTTCAAATAAAATTCTCTTTAAATCAAGCTTTGTTCCTTTTCCCCAAGTTCCGAGTCTAAATTCCTTTTATTCAATTCAAAATCAATTCTTTTCTTCAATTTCAAGTTTCAATTCATTTTTGTGCAAAACAAAATCAATTCTTTTCTTTAAATTTCAAGTTTCAATTCATTTTTGTGCAAAATAAAATAAATTCTTTTCTTTAAATTTCAAGTTTCAATTCATTTTTTGTTAAAAAAAAATTAATTCTTTTCTCCAAATTTCAAGTCTCAATTCATTTTTGTTCAAAATTTTTTTCCTTTCTTCAAGCTTCAAATAAAATTCATCTTAGTTTAAATCCGATTTAGTTTTATTCTCAAGTTTCAAATCAAGTCTTTCAAATCAAGTTCACTTCAAATCAAGTTCGTTCCAAAATCGAGTTCTTTTTCCTTAAATCAAATTTTGAATCAAATTTAGTTCTTATCAAGCCCAATTCTTTTCTTATCTTTATTACATTCAAATTAATTTTATTTTTGGGAATCACAAGTCTCACGCGATGAGCTCTAAATAGGAAACTAGCGGTCTTCACTGCTGTTCGATATTTAAAGGTTCATAGGGATCCCAGTGTAGCCTACGTTTGCCTCGGATCCTGTGCATAAGTGGACTGAGGATTCCTTCTTAAGATATCTTCAAAATACTCCTTTCTTTTTCAGGTGACTCAAAGGTCAAGCCTTCATAAACCAGAACTACGTAAGCCTTGAGTTTCCCATTGCACCGGGGAATACGTAGGAGCAGGATCAAGTCCTGTCAGGCTAACCTCCATCAAGTTATTTATTTCCATGCTAATTAAAGGGATCAAACAATTTTCAAAATCACACACTCAGTTTCAGGATACCGTTAACAGGCGAGTATGGTGCCTAACACCTTCCCTATTCGTAACCGACTCCCGAACCTAAATCTCTTCCTCGAGTTAGGGTTTTTCCAAATCTTTTCCCTTAAATCAAAATTTGGTGGTGACTCCACATTAATAAATATTACTTTTTCAAATTTTAGCGAGTTCATCGTCTCGTCGGAATTACGGTTGCGACAGAGATCAAGGAACAACTCAACTCAACTCAACTTAGATGCCTTAGTAATAGGTAAGTGGTGAAGAAGTGCTCATAAATATATGTCAAAGGTGACAAAACTTAGAGAAAATGTAAAAGCAAGCAAGAAAAACTATCACAAGAATGGTATACTCAATGGAATAGGCAAGACAAAAGTTAGAGGCCAATATGGAGACAAAATATAATTAAAGCAAGGAAGGAAGGAAGGCACACAAAAGAAGTCTTTTAGAAACTAAAAGGTACATAAACATGCACACACACTCACTATGGTACTAGTGACTAAGGAAAGCTTACACGTGAAAAACTAAGCAATTAAATCCTAAGCTCTACCTCATACTACTATACATTATATTTAAAAAATTCATACTTAACAAAGATAAAAGAATGAGACCTTATGCTTTCCTTTTCTGCACAAATATTGTTGTTATGTTGTTATGTTCGTTTTTCTTTTCTTTTTCTTTTCTTCTTTTCTTTTTCTATTTCTTTATTTTATTTTGTTTCTTTTTTTTTGTTTGGAATTTCCTATCCAAATGCCCAAAGGTATTAAGTCCCTCAAAATCTCTTTTTTCATATGCTCTTTTTAAAGGTCTCCTTCCTATGTCTACTTGTTCAATTTTAGTGCACCGTATGCACTCTTCCTTTGCATAGGTTATGCTAAGTTTTAAAGAAGTCCAAATTTTTCAAAGGTTTAGTGGGAGAGGTCAAGATATATTTTTAAGTATCTTTTTAGGTGTTTAAAGATAGCTTTAAAATTTCACTTAAGACGAGACTTAATCACTTAACTTTGAATGCATGAGCTAAGCTAGCACCTAATAAATGTAAGCACACAATCATGCAACTCTTGAGAATTTTAATTGGAAAAAAATGGACTCAAACTAAAATAGATCAATACATGAAAGAAATGAACAATAAATAATTGGAATAAACATAGATAAAGCCTATCAAAATTGGATCAAGAAATGGAACTCAAACACATATTCTTCGCAACCTAAATGGATTAAAATATTAGCATGGTTTTCAATTTTTTTTTGAATATCTAAAAAATTCAAAGCATTTAATTGAATGATATGAATCATAGGAAGAAAAAAAAAAGTTTGACAAATATCAAATGAGAAATGAGCAAGTTATGCAAATCAAACAAGATAGGTGTATTTGTATGCCAGGGTAAACACACTTCAGTTATTAGGAGATAAAAAATTCATTTCAGATTCAAATTACAAAAATGGTATCAGCTATAAATTTTAAAATAGAGACAAAGAGAACTAAAAATATCATCAAAATCAGTGATCATTTGACTAATCAAAAATGAAAATGAAAATGAAAATGAAAATAATGATAAAGATGAACCTAGAAATCTGAGAAGATGTAAGAAAATGTATATGAATCAAGAAAAGGATCTAACTTCCATTTTTGGAGCTTTGATACCCATTGATGCAGAGGTAGACGAAGATGGTTCTTCTGGATCAATGGAAGTTTCAATTTGGTGGAGAATGGAAGAGGAATGGATTCAAATTAAGTCTTGACTTGGAAGCGCCACCTCTTGTGAAGGATGATCTTCTTATCCGCCACCATGAGCAGCCATGGATGAGAAGATTCCTCAATCCCAAGTCTAGTTCTAGAGGAAGGATAGAAATAGAGTAGCTCTCAAATGTCTGAGTGAAAACTCACAATTTCATTCAAAATGAACATAGTGTTCATTTTACACATAGAAGGCCTTATTTATAGGCAAGGATGGTGCCTCATGTGGAGACATTCGATGCAGTTATGGATCCACCTCTAAGATGTTGTTTGGGCTTGTATTATAAGCTCAAAGAAGTGTCTAGCTTCCTCCACATGTGTAGCCCAAGTTAGGTCAGGTGAGGCCCAAAAGTCCTATGCTAAAAATATGGAGAAAGAACCCAATCTTGTACACCTTGTGGGCCTACTACTTCTAAAGCTCAAAAAGAGTGATAAACCTATCCTAAAATATGAAGGGCCTATAGGGAGATGGATTGGGCTTGAAAGTAAGTCAACTAAAGGCCCAAGAAGGTCTTTATCTCTATCTGCAACCTCTCAAAACTAACGCTAGTAATAGGCCGAATGGACCTAAGGATTTTTCCTGAATGAGATTACTTTGATGTAGGTCCAAATGTATCTGGGGATGTCTTTGCATCATCTTGGATATTTTTGCAAAGGATAATCCTACTTTTCCTCGGCCTTCAAGGTGAAGGAGTAGTGAGCTTATCTCCTCCAAGAGTGGCGCTCCAAACATCACCAAATCTTCATCAACTCCACCTTCCATTGACGTGCCAATTACCTACATATTGACCAGCTCATTCATCTCCTAAGGGGTGTGTATAAAATGGTAGTAGAGCTCAATAACTGGAGGTAACAATCAGATCCTAAAACTCCTTCTATTTCTACTAGTGGATCTTCTTCCACTTTTCCTTCTTGGTTCAATTTTCATCAAATTTTTTACCAACTATTGTGTGAACTTTTCTTGATCCTTGCTTGTTTTTCTTACATTTGTAAGGATCCATGATTTGGCTACAATTTAATTAGCCATTTTTTCTTAAAATTCATCATCCATCAATGTTCATGTTTGATGCAAAATTGGTGCCAAACATTCTTGAAAGTTTTTCAATTTTTTTGTATTAATTATTATAAATTATTTTCTAGATTTGTGGTTTGATGATTATTTTAAGTTAATCTTACAAAATAATTAGTGTATTTATGTTTGATCATGAAAAATTTTAATAAAAAGAATGAATCTAGTTTTCATGTCCTTGGCTTTGAAATTTCTTTAGCATATGTTTGAATTTGATGCTTCTAATCTAGGATTATTGAATTAGATTGTGTTATTCATGTATTGATTCTTCATTTTTTTATAAAAATATTCCATTAAATGTGTTTTATTTGGTTCAAATTTGAGTGTAACTGCATGATCATGTTGTTAAGTTGAGCTTGCACAAAATGATGCTAATTTTGGCTTGATCTTGCATGTTTTGAGTTTTTGAATTTTACATTTTGTGAGGCTGTTTAATTGACATATATTAAGCTTAAAATTTTTTTTATTAAAGACCTCAAAACATCAGGATCAATTCTGGACCAACTTGGACAATTTGGACAAATATGGACTTCTTTACCCAAAAGTACACCTATACATGGAGAAAGTGAAAATCATGCACCATGGACACTTAGACTTAGATTGTATTACGAGGCGTTAGAAAAATTCATATGGACATTGGACCAAGGACAAAGAACTTAAACTTGAGACAAAATACTTGAATAAAAACATTAAAACAAAAACAAAAAGAAAAGAAAGAAAGAAGAAAAAGGAAAGCAAAAGTAAAGGAAAACTTAGGGAAAAATGCTATGCATATTTTGGCCTCTTATTTGTGTTGTAATTGGTATGCCATATGCCATGATTCATGAATATATGATATGGTGTTAAAATTATATTTAAATTTTTTAGGGCATACATGATTAAGCCTTTAATTTTTGGCTAGTTTATAGTTCAATTCATGAGCATGTGCATACAATTCCCCAAGTTTCTAGGATCAATCTGAGTGCTTCCTTATTTTGTAGCTTTAATTATAGTTTGTTTACTTTTACCTATTTCTTTTCATTTCAATTTTCTTTGGAGTCTTTTTTCCTTGTGCTAAGAAGTTGCTTGCTTGTCTTTAAAGTTTACTAGTTTTGTATGCTTGCTATTTCTTTATTTTAGTGAGCCTCTTGCTTTTCACCTTAGAAATATCAAGAACCAAGGATTGAGTGGAGTTTTTCTCCTTTCCAAGGATGGTTTAAGGCTGGAAATTGAGAGAAAGGTGTGAGAAAGGTTAGCAAAATGGTGAGGACACACAAGAGGGGAAGTGTGAAACACTTGGTTAGGAAGAATGAGTTTTTTTTCTAATCTTGTTTTCACTAACCAATTATGTGGGTAGAAAATGTTCCTTTATGTTTTAATTCATTTTAGGTGATTCTTGGAGGGCTGGACTACAAGTATAAGCTTATAAGAACTAGACTTAAAACTTGAAAGAAGCAGAACACCATTTTGTTGATTTTAGCATTTGGATTTCCTTGTTATTAATAACATTAAATTTTTATTGTATGATAAAGAATGATTTTTAATTGTTAGAGCTTGTAGTAGGTTTCTTACACGTGTGTAATTTGGATTTTCCATTGCAATTTGGTTGTAAATTGGATATTCTAACTTAAGCTTTGGTGTAGGATACTCACCAAAGGAAAATCTTCTTTCATGGCTTGTGCATGATATGATGTATAAGGGGATGTTATTCTCTTGGTTGTGATTATTAGCTTGCTATCACTAACTTATGCTTGTTTTGCAAGGTTAAGGAGGAAAGGGATAATTACTTGTGCCATTGAGCGTTGCTTGTCTTAGGGCTAGAATTGCATGCTAAATGCTTAATTGATTGATTGAACTTTATCCCTATGTAATTTCATGAGTTGTGAGGTTTAATTACATATAAGTTCCCATGAGTATTCGCCTAAGGCCTAAATGGAGCAACTAGCCTCTAGGTTAGAAAAAAATTTTCAAATATCAACTAAGACCTCCAAATAGAACCTATAAAATATTGAAATAAATCAATCAATTAGGAAGCTTAAGGATGTTAAAGAATCCAAATATTCTAAGGGTAAGATGCCTAACCTACCCTTAAGGAAAGATTCTTTCATAAATTGCTTTAAGTGCTTAAGTAAAGGTCACATTGTCTCTCAATGTCCTAACAAGAAAACCATGATCCTTAGGAACAATGATAATTATTCCTCCCTAGAGTCATCTAGCTTTAGGTCCATGATCTAGAGGATCCTAGTTGCAGAGCCACTTAGTTTATTAGACCTCATACAAACTAGGCTTATTGGACCTCATATTAGAATAGGATTTAGATACTTTCTTATATTCTAGAAACTAGCTGGCTTAATATCTATAGGATTTTGACATAATTTTCCTATATTTTAGCTTAGGATTTTTGGGCTTTCTTTGGCCCAATTGAGGCTTCAGTGAGAAATGTAAAAGGCACCATTATTTGGACTAAAATCCAAGCCTAATTCAAATTAAAATTTGCCCACTTCTTCCCTCCATTTTGTACCTCCTCCAATTTTCCTATATAAAGGCATCACTTGTTAATTTTCAACAATAAGTTCATTTTGAATGAAATTATAAGTTTCCACTTTAATTTTTGAGAGAAATTTTATCCCTATCATTTCTCTGGAACCAAACTTAGGGTTGAGGATCCTCCTCATCCATGGTTGCTCATGGTGGTGGGGAAGAAGCTCATCCTTTATAACAGGTAGTCCTTCCAAGTCAAGGCATGACTCACAATTCCACTTCCATTCTCCATCGAATTTAATCCTCTATTGATCTAGAAGAACCACTTCCTTCTACCTCTACATTATTCCACCTCCACTTCCTTTAAGGATAAAGCCTTAGAATATGATTTAAAGGGAGACCTTATACTTTTTTAGGAGGTTGCTGGGTAGAGTGGTTAAGGGGAAAGAAGAAACTCAAAAAGAGAATATCTTCCACACTAGACATTCCATTAAAGGGTATACCTATTCATTAATCATTGACGGTGGTAGTTGCATCAATAAGGCTAGCACTAAGTTAGTCACTAAGTTAGGATTAGTTATCATTCCCCATCCTAAGCCATACAACATCAATGACTTAGTAATAATGCAAACTTGTTAGTGGATCAACAAGTACTTCTTACTTTTTCAATAGGGAGGTCAAGGGAAAATGTCACCTATGATGTTGTCCCAACGACGGCCATCCAAATGCTTTTGGAAAGGCTATGGAGATTTTATAGAAAGGTCCACCATGATGGACACATTAATAGGTACTCCTTTCTATTTTAACTCCCAAAAGGTTACTTTAGTTCCTTTAAGCCTATGTGAGGTCTATAAGGACTAGATTTGTATGAGAAAGAAGAGAATTAAAGAAAGTAAGGAACTGAAGAAAGAAAAGCAATGATATGATTTGGCTTATGGGAATGAATCGGAATGCGAAAAGTTAATTGGAACATTTTAAAATTTAGGATATGATAAGGTAAAGGAACCCAACACAAACCACGATCTTTCGAAGAGCATCGTGTTATCAAAAAGGAATATGACCTTTATTGCAATTTGCTAGAATAACCAATGTTATCAAGGGTAGTTCTTTTCCTAACAACTAAGGTAATCAACTCACATGGAGATGAAAACTCTTATGGAGAAGAATTATTATTCATCAAAACTTGTCGTTACACCAAATTCCTAAATCCTATGATATAGATAACCTAATTGATCTAAATTGGGAGAAAATATAATAAAAAGAAACCAAATATAAAATCCTAATCAAATTGAAAATCAATATAAAATCTTAATTTGATTTGTAAATAATTTAAAACAAATAAATTGTAAATTAATATAAAATCCTAATGTAATATATAAAAAATCAATTAAAAATCATAAACCTTAGCACTTAAGATCCTCAATAATATGACTACATAAATTAACCCATGTTGGATCTAGGTTTGGGTCAACGTAGTCCTTTTCTTGAACTTCCTTGATGAGACATTGAAATACTTACTCCCTACGTTTGGTCTTATTTCTTGTCATAGGACCTCCCATTCCTTATAGAGAATCTTTTAAATGATCTCTCTTTCTTAATGTGGTGCTCATGTTCACATCATCCCTCCTTCTCCAAGAGGATTTGTCCTTGAATCTTGAAGGTTACTTGCACTAAATAAGGATAAATTAGAAACATTAAAAGTGGCACTCATATTACTGTAGCTACTCAGAAGGTCGATTTTATAGGCATTATCATTGATCCTTTCAATCACTTGAAATGGATCATCTTCTCTAGGATGTAGTTTGGAACTTCTTTGACTTGAAAACCTATCCTTTCGCAAACGCAATCATCAGGTTCAAAGACAACCTTGGTGCGTCCTTAGTTTGCTTACTGAGCATAGTGTTCATTTTTCTTCTCAATACTAGTACAAACCTTGGCATGTAACTTCTGCACAAATTCAGCCTTTTGCTTTCCATCCAAATTAAGAGTCATTAGTAGGAAATGATAAACCATATAAAGGTGATAAATGATTAAAACCATATACAACCTCAAAGGATTAAAAGGAAGTAGATGTATGAAAAACTCTATTATATGAAAATTCCACATGAGGCAAACAATTCTCCTAATCTTTTAAATTCTTTTCAACTATAGTACATAATAAAGTGTTTAAAGTTATATTCATAACTTTAGTTTGTTCATTTGTTTGTGGATGTGTTATGGTAGAGACTAATAACTCAGTGCCCAACTAGCCCCATAAGGTTCTCTAGAAATGACTAAGGAATTTAACATCTCGATCATTTACAATAGTTTTAGGTAAGTCATGCAAACGCACAGTCTCTTGGAAAAATAAATCTGCAATATAGGTGGCATCATTGGTTTTAGAACAAACAATAAAATGTGCTATTTAGCTAAACCTATCCATAACCATAAAAATACTATCTTTTCCTTTTAGGGGTCCTATGCATCTTTAGTACAAAATCCATAAAAATATTATTCAAGGGATATTTAGGAACAAGTAAGAGTGTATACAAACCATGAGGCATAACCTTAGATTTTTCTTGTAAATAAGTAATGCACTTTTCATAATTAAGTTTAATGTCATGCTTTGTTTTGGGCCCAAAAAATGTTCATGTAAAACATCATAAGTTTTTGTACTTGATAACATAATGGAACATCTCAATAAATTCTAGCCACTTAACATGTCTTTTGTTGAACTTACCTTGGGACTACAAAAACTTCAAGCTGAGATGATCTGAATGAATAACAAACTGCCTCGACCAAAGGTAATGTTGCCAAGTTTGTAAGACCTTCACCAAGGCATAGAGTTCCTTATCACAGGTTGGATAGTTGAGTGTTGCTCTACTAGGTTTCTCACTAAAATATGCCACAAGTTTGGAATCATGCACTAAAAATAGCTCTACACCCACTCCAAAGGCATCATATTCAATCTCAAAAGCTTTATCAAAATTAGGTAAACTTAATATAGATGCATTAATTAAATTATCCTTTAGGAAATTAAAAGTTTTTTCATGTTTCTCATCCCATTTAAAATTAACATTCCTTTTAACAAATTCATTTAAAGGGGAAACTATAAAATTAAAATTTTGTACAAACCTTCTATGAAAACTTGCTAAACCATGGAACCTCCTAACCTTATTAACATTTGTAGGGATGGGTCATTATGCAATTTCCTTGAATTTTTCTTCATCAACACTAGCTTCTTGAGAACTTGTAAAAAATCCTAAGAAGATAATCAATTCTATATAAAAAGTTTACTTCTCAATATTAGCATGCAATTCTTAGCTTCTAAAGTAGCACACACAACATATTAGTGGTCTAAGTGTTCATCCATTGTCTTGCTATATATTATAAGATCATCAAAATAGACAACAAAAAATTTTCCAATAAAAGTTTGTAAAATATGATGCATTAACTTCATTAAAGTACTTGGTGCATTAGAAAGACCAAATGACTCACTTATATAACCCATATTTTGTTTTAAAAGTAATTTTCTACACATTACCCTCTTTCATACAAATTTGGTGATAGCCATTTTTTAAATCAATTTTAGAAAATAAACAAGAACCATATAGTTCATTAAGTAAATCATCTAACCTTGGAATATGATATTGATACTTTATTGTAATCTTGTTGAAGGTTCTACAGTCCATACACATGTGTCATGTCCTATCCTTCTTTGGTACCAAGATAATACGAATCGCACACGGGCTAAAATTTTTCCTCACATAGCCTTTGTACATAAAATCCTCTCCTTTTCTTTCAATTTCCTTAGCCTTTTCAAGACTAGTTCTAGAGGTTGGCCAGTTTAGAATTGCTGTGCTGGGGATAAAATCAATTTGGTGCTCAATGCCTCTTATACGAGGAAAACTTTTTAGTGGTTCTCTAGGAAATACACAATCAAATTCCTACAATAAAGATTCAATCATAGTTTGGAAACAAGAGTAATGATTGTTAGTAAAATAAATATCCTTGTATAAGAGTACAAGAACTTGCTCATTTGCTCTGAAAACACTCTCAACCTCTCCTTTGAGAGTAAATACACAAACTTTATTTTCTTTTTCTTTAATTTTTAATATTTCTTTTCACTTTCACTTGTTTTTTTACTTTCTACTTTTTCTTCACTCAATTTTTTCTCTTTTCTCTTTCTTGATTTTCTAATTCTTCTTTCTTGCATTTTACATTCTTTTGAAATTTTTTTTAGTCAAAATGAGCCTCAATAAAATCAATACAATTGTTCAATTATCCACTACAAGAGAGTATATATTTTTAAATCTATCATATGTAACCTTCTTATCGTATTACCAAGGATGTCCTAGAAATAACTACCTTGCATGCATAGGGGCAACAACGCATAACATCGCACGACACCACATCCTTATACTTTCCTATAAAGAAAGACACCAAGACTTGCTTACTAACCCTTACATGCCCAAAATCATTCATTCATTGCAGCTTATAAGGATTATGATACTTCTTAGTTGGGATGTTTAACTTTTCCACTAACAAGGTACTAGCAACATTGGTGAAACTGCTATTGTCTATAATCGTACTATATACCTTGTTGTTCACATAATTACAAGAAAATATATGTTCCCTTTGCTTTGAATCTCCTTCATCCTTTGGTTGTATTTTTAATGCATATCTTGTGACTAAGATATCTCCTTGCACAGGTTCTGCTACATCCATATCACTACAATTCTCCAACTTTGACATTTCTTCTTCTCCGAGCTTACACTCTCCATTTTTCCGTTGTCAAGAATGGTCGTGGTCGTTTGATTTAGACATTGGGAAGCAATGTTCCCCAGACCTTGACACTTAAAGCAATAATTATGACTTGATGACACGCTCGTCACAAACGCTCAAAAATAATTTTTCAATTTTCCCTAACTATGATATAGTATAAGGTACAACCTAGGTCCTCTCCCAAAGACCATTTAAGATTCTCAAGAAAATTATGAGAAAGTTAGAAAAAAAGGGGTTTTGTAAATATTTTATATTGGATTTTGAATATAAGATGCAAAATGAAATTAAATTGACTTAATGATTATCAACTTAAGGAATTCAAAGACTATTTTCTTAACTAATCATTAATCACTAAAATCATGTATTATATTTATCAACCTAGAATCATACGGAACCCTTGAAATGATCGTTGAATTCTCTACTGAGAAAGCTATTAGGATTCAAATGATTATGATCAACAAGATCTAGTAACCACTTAATCTTTTATTAGATCTAAACCAATTTCATAATCAATATTCAGTTGAAGTAAGTAATAAAATGAAAACCTTCAATTCAATTACTGAATTTCTACTCTTCAAACTTGTTGGAAAATGACTAACCAATCAAAAAATAATTAAAAATTAATTATACATTAATAAAAATACATCAACCAAACAAACTTTGATTAAAAGAAGGAAATTGAAGAATATATAAAACATAGTAGAAATAATCTAATAAGCATGTAAATAAAGATCAAGACCTCAAAGTTAAAATGAAAATAATATTTAATCCTTGAATTGAAATTACAACTTAGCCTTCCATGAAGGAGGCAAAACTAACAACAAAGAAAGAAAGATAGAAAATGATATTGGAGTTAATATCCAAGGGTGTGTCTTCTCCTCTTGTAAACCCTCCTATTTATAGAGGATTATCTTCATAAGGTCTCCAATAATTTTTGACTTTTTCCATTCTTTAATTTCTTGCACATGCACTTTGTTGAAAATGCAAAACACAAACTTTTATCACCAATGAGCACAACAATTTTGACATTGATTGAAACACATTCTTGGATATTCATGTTAGAGCTTAAGGTATGAACAAAAGTTGTATCCCCAGATGATAGTTTTCCAATGGATTTGATTTCATCTCAATATGGCTTCTATATCTCAAGATATGGCCAGACCTTTTCACATTGTTTAGGTTTAGTGATAGTAGCACTATTCTGTCTTTTTTGATGATTTCAGAGTCCTATACATCCCATTTGATCTCTGATCTTTCTTTGTAATTATGGATACTTATCTAAGCTTTCATGATTTTTGGATGCTTAAAATTCCTATTATGCTCAAAATACTATAATAGTATCATTTTAATTGATTAAGCAAAGAAATTCAATTAAACTCTATATGAACCCAAACTCATAAGAAGTCTTAATGAGATACATATGTGAGATAATTATTTATGAAAGTTATTCTTATCACTTGACTGGTAAGAGGATTTAGTTTTGGATTTACCTTTGGAAATAGGTACTCTTAACTTCGCCTCAGATTCCTCCTTTGGTCTAGGACATTCCTTCTTATTGGACCAATTAGACTTCCATGATGAGCCGAAGCATATTTGTTAGTGCTCCTTGGTGTGAGTTATCTTTTTATTTGAATAGCTTTATGAAGCAATGCTTCCATCTCCACATAATGTTGTAGCTCCACCATATCGTTTATCTCTCTTTTTAGCCCTCCAATGAATCTTACCGTAATTACTTCTCTATCATCCTCAACATTAGCTGTTATCATGAAAATTTTCATTTATTTGTAATAATCTTCAACACCTATGGCACCTTCAGTAAGAATCTAAAGTTTTTGGTGTAGGTCTCTATGATAGTAACCTGGCATTCAGGGGCTACCTTTATCTCTTCCCACGTTTGGATAGGTCTCTCTCCATACCTCCTCTTATTAAGCACAAATTGATCCCACCCAATATTAGCATAATCATTAATAGATATGGTGGCTAGTTTTACCTTTTTCTTCTCCAAATAATTGTGATAATCAAACACATGCTCCACCTTTCTCTCCCACTCAAGATAGGTTTCAGGTTTATTCTTTCCTTGGAATGGTGGAAGGACTAATTTAATATTTCCCAAGTTGTTATCCTTTTCTTCTTGTTATCGCATTCTTTCTTTGAAACTTCCACCTTTTGATTCTAAATTCTCCCCCAATCTACGTCATCATGAAGTTGAAGTAATATCCGCGGAATACTTTGATAATAAACCCGAGACTTCTTCCTTGATTAACCCTCCATATCATCCAACTTCTTGTACAACTTTTGGAATTGGTTTGAACAAATTTTATGAACATTCTTAGATATGTTTCATTTTGGTGGAGTTCACCACTTATGTTGGAAAAGCTGTAAACTGAACAAAATAAATAAATTATTATATAAAACAACACTAATCAATATCTTAGTGTTTATCCTTAATATTGACACTTTTCACTTGTGGTTACACTTAAATTAACTTTTTTCATCTTACTCCTACCAACTCTTACCTTTTACCTCTTGATTCTCCTTATAAGCCTTTGAATAAAAAATTTGACAAGTTGATTTCCCATCAAATAACAAAAGGATCACGGATACACAAGATGAATATGGTAAGGGATACTAGTTAAAGAAATAAAGGATTGGGATAATCCTGAATAAAAAAACTCAAATATTATAATAACTAAGACTGAAAAAAAATTTAGTATCAAATTCTTGAATTTTTTTCTTTGAATTTCTATCATAATTTTTTCAAAGTTTTCAATTTTTTTCTTGGTAAACATGAACTTTAATGTTACAAGAGATAGAGATATAATTAATTTTTTAAAAGAGATTGTATGTGGTAGGTGATAGGACAAAAAAGGATAGCAGAAGATGAATGAGAATATGAAAGACAGTGGAAAACAAGAAAGACACGAATAAAATAAAGTAAGGGATAAATGACACTTGATCCCAAGAGTCAAAGTTGTGATGTCAAATGATATGATTTATCCCACGTGAATGGATCAGAATATAGAAACGTTAATTGGATCATCTTGAGTACTGGGATATGATAAGGTAAAGGAAACTAACATAAACCACGACTTGCTAGAAGAACCAATGTTATTAAGGGTAATTCTTTGCCGGAAAGCCAATGTAATCAACTCAGACGAAGATGAAAACTTTCAAAGAGAAGTATTATTATTCATCAAAATTTGTCTCTACACTGCATTTCTAAATCTTATTATATAGATAACCTAATTGACCTAAATTGGGAGAAAATCTAATAAAAAGGAAAACAACTATAATACCTAATCAAATTGAAAATTAATCTAAAATCTTAATTTGATTTGCAAGTAATTTTAAACAAATAACTTGTAAATCAAAATCAAATCCTAATTTAATCTATAACAAATCAATTAAAAATCATAAACCTTATCACTTAAGATCCTTAATAATATGACTACGTAAAGTAAGCTAAGTTGGAGTTGGGTTTGGATCAATGTAGTCCTTTTCTTGAACTTTCTTGATGAGACCTTGAAGTGCTTATTCCCTATATTTGGTCCTATTTCTCATCAAAGGACCTCCAATTCCTTGTAGAGAATCTTTTAAAGATCTCTATTGCTTAACGTGGTATTCACGTTTACATTAAGAAGAGTAAGGGATCCAGGGAGGAGGTTTCTCCTCTTAGTAACTAGTTAATAGAGTATAGGAAGTTAAGAATTCCTTGTTAGCTAAGAATACTCTATACCTTGTTTTTTCTAAGGAACAAATTTCACTCCAAAAACCATAGTCAATCCCTAGGATAATCCAACCCCTCTTAAAAGAATTTCAAGACATATTTCTCAAAGAGATGGCAATAAGGCTTCCTCCCTTAAGGGAATAGAGCCCCATATTGACTTGATTCTAGGTAATTCCCTACCTAACAAAATTTCCTATAGGAGTAACCATAGGAAACTAAGGAAATTCATAAACAAGTTGGTGAACTCCTTGCAAAAAGGTGGTTAAAGAGAGTCTCAGCCATTATGCTCTGTCTATGTTATCATAAAAACGATGGAAGCTAGAGGATATATGTAGACTGCAGGGAAATTAACTGAATCATCGTTAGGTATAGGCACCTTCTACCTAGGTTAGATGACCTTTTTGAATACCTTTATGGGTCATGCATCTTTTCTAAAACTAACCTTAGAAGTGGCTATCATCAAACTAGAATGGGGGAAGGGATAAGTGGAAAATGACCTTTAAGACTAACTTTGACCTATATGAGTGGTTAGTCATACCATTTAGACTAGCTAATGCTCCCAACATTTTTATGAGAAATTTAATAGAAAAGTGTGTGGTGGTGTACTTTGATGACATATTAGTGTACTCCAAACCAATAGAGAAACATATAGGACATGTATAGCGAGTACTCTTAGCCTTGAGGGAAGAACACTTATTTTCCAATTTGGAAAAGTTTTCTTTCTGCTTTGATCATGTAATCTTATTAGGCTTTATGATTGGAAAGAATAGGGTCTAAGTAGACCAAGAGAAAAGGTCAAGGTCATCTAAGAGTGGCCAATTCCCTAGAATGCTAGAGTGGTTAGGAGTTTCCATACTTTGACAAACTTTTATAAGAGGTTTGTTAAAGGCTTAAGCACTATAGCTTCTCCACTTAGAGCTAGTTAAAAAAAAATGTAAAATTTATTTGGGGGAAAAATAATAAAGGTCCTTTAATACTTTGTAACAAAAGCTTATTGAGGCATTAATTTTTGATCTTCCAAATTTTGACAAATTATTTGAACTAGAATATGATGCCTCAAATGTGGGAATAAGAGTATTCCTTTTGCAAGAAGGACACCCTACAACTTATTTTTGTGAGAAATGAAAAAGGAGTTCTCTAAGTTATCTCACTTATGAGAAAGATCTTTATGCCTTTATAAAGACCCTACAATTTGACAATATTATTTGTTGTCAAAGGAGTTTGTAATCCATAGTGATCATAATTGCTAAAATACCTTAAGATTCAATGTAAATTAAATAATACATTCCCAATGGGTATAATTTCTTGAGTAGTTCCCTTATGTCATTAAAGATAAGAAAGGGGAGACTAATAGGGTAGCTGATGCCCTCTCTAGGAGGCATACCTTGCTCACATCTCTAAGTGCTAGATTGTTGGGATTTTAACACTTCAATGAGCTATATGCAAATGATATAGAGTTTGAGAAAATTTATATATACTATAAAGTCAGGACATGTAATGACCACTTTAGGCACAAGGGTGTTCGATTTAGGAAAAATTGCTTATATGTGCCTAAATGTTTCATGAGAGACTTGTTCTTAAAGGAATCTCATGAAGGGGGTTTAATGGAACAATTTGGAAAACCCAGAAGATCTTATCAATTCTCGAAGAGAATTTATTTAGGCCTCATATGGATAGAGAAGTCCAAAGGTACTGCCAAAGGTGTATCATCTATAAGTAGGTCAAATCGACCATTAAGCCTTATTGTCTATATACCCCCTTACCCATACTTGACTCCCCTTGGATAGATATTAGTATGAACTTTACTCAAGGCTTACCTAGAATCAAAATGGGAATGGACTCAATCTTTGTGATAATGGCTTATTTTAGAAAAATGGCACACTTCATTCCCTGCCACAAAGTAGATGATGCTAGCTTTATGGCTAAACTCTTTTTCTAGGAACTAGTAAGGTTTCATGGCATCCTAAGGAGTAGAATGTTTGATAGAGATAGTAAGTTCCTCAGTCATTTCTAGCATACCTTATGAGATAAACTAGGAATTAAACTCCTCTTTTCCACAAACTACCATCCCCACATTGATGACCAAATAGAAATGGTGAATAAGACTCTCTTTACCATACTGAGAACAATGTTGGGTAAAATTCTTAAGTCTTAGGAAAAGTGCTTTCCATATAAAGAGTTTTCATACAATAGGGCTTCCCATTCTACCATGCAACATTCCCTTTTTGAGGTGGTATAGACTTACTTCCCTTCCCTAACTTTACTCAATACCATAGCAAAGATGAAGCTCAAAAAGTAAAGTTTATCCAAGAGATTTGTGTGATTTGTTCTAAGGTTAAAGCCATCATAAGAAGAAAATGTCCCAGTATGCTAGGTTTCCTAACAAGGGTAGTACAAAGGTTCTTTTTGAACCTGGAGATTGGATTTGGATCCATTTGAGGGAAGAAAGATTTCCTTTGCTTAAGGAATCTAAACTGCAACCTAGGTTTCTAAACATATAGCCCCTAATCCCTATTGCTTGGATTTGCATGATGATTATGGTGTTAGTTCCACATTTAATATTTTTGACTTATCTCCTTTCTGTGTGGGTACTGATGATAAAGATCCCTATTAGAGTATGAATACTCTTAAAGGGGAGGGAGATGATGTAAAGATCACCACAGGCAAGCCCAGTTGATGTGGAGGTCCTAGTAGCAGAGGATGATTCCCATATTAAAAGATCTATTAGGCCTATTCGGCCTCACACCCAAAATATGAATTAAGCTTCTCTGTGTACTTAGGACTTCATGGGCTTAATCATGTATAGGATTAGGTCCGAATTCCCTATACTTTCTTTGTATTTTTAACATAGGTTTTGGGCCTGATCTGGCCCAAATTGAGGCCAATTTGAGGAGTAATGAAGCCATCATAATTGGGCTTACATGCAAGCCAAATTTCCTCTCTTTGGGCGGATCCATTTCAGCCTCATTCTTCGTATCTTTAGCACCTCCTCTTCATACCTATATAAAGACACCTAACTTCTGATTAATTTTATACAATGTGCAAGTCTAAGATCATCATTTCTCTCCTTCTTTTTCTTCTATTTTCTGAGTGTAAAGGTGAATCTTTCCTTATCCATGGAGTTCTCCAATGATGGTAGGGTAGGTTTATCCTTCCATGAAAACTTGATGGTTCTGTATTATGCAATAGAGGTTGATTTCAAAGGTGCAAGATGAGGAAGAACTTGATGTAGAACCTTTTTTTCTTGGGAGCATCACCTTTTATCAAAGGATAAGCTCCTTCTCCACCACCATGGTCACCATGGATAAGGAGGATTCCTTAACCCCATGCTGGTTTTGAGAGGGAGAGAAGAAGAGTTTTTCACTCAAAATTCAGAATGAATTTTACTAAATGACTCAAAAGTGAGCAAAGTTACAAATGAGGGTTCCTTATATAAGCATAAGAAGCTAGCAAACATGGGAAAACTTTGGGAATCCGAATTGGGCCTCTCATGAGCCCAAAATGAGTCCATCCTCATGCCTTAAGGTAACCTGCAAATTGAGTCAAAGCATGCCAAAAAACTCAATAGAGAAATACAAGGAAATAGGTTCACTCCTATACATATCTTGGGCCTTCTACATCTAAAATACAAAAAGATAAACTAAATCCCATTCTATTTATTTGGGGCGTAATTGACTTAAAGGTCTCTATATTTAGGGTCATCCTTTGCAACTGGGGATCTCTACGTCATCCCCTCCCCTTTTAAAAACATTCATCCTTGAATGTGTAGGCTCAAAAGTATTTGCAAAATAAGGACAAAAATAGGTAGATAAGACTTTTATTAATAAAGGGAAAACAAGACAAATATCAGGGTCAAATACTAACCTCCTAAATATTTTAAACATTTGTAACAATAAATAGGTAAACATAACTAGGAATAATAGGTAGATTATATCCAACAGGCCATAATTATCATTATAAAAAGTATGAAATTACATTAATGAAACTAGACCTACTCGTCGGTCGGTTTTGGTCGAAATCGGGTTTAGAAATTGAAATTCAAAGATAACCGAATATGTATATAATTGTAGCCAACTTTGTCCTTGAGTTGGTCGAGTTTGTCAAGTTAGAATTAATAAGTTATCGGGTGTAATGGATCAGTTTATTCAAATTAGGTCCTTAATTGAACAACTTCACTTTTTAGAATCTATTTTTTTTTATCAAATTGTAATTTTTAGGGCATGATTCAATTTATTAGTATTAGATTACTAAGAAATATGAAGATAAAATTTTTGTTTGAGAAGAAATCAAACTGGACCTTAAATAATAGGAAATATAGTCATAGCCATTAAATTACGTAACTAGAATTTTTAAAAGAAATTAAGTTGAACATTTAATAGGTGGAAATGCAGTCACAATCATAACCGTTAAACTATATAACTAAATTAACTTAGTTTTCCAAATCCAGTCTAATTAATTAATCTAATACATTTATTGAATCAATATAATAAAAAAATAATATATAGGTAGTCACAACCATTAAAATTATACCTGTAAATCCAATCACATAGAATATCTACATAGTCACTGTTGTGCGTTTACTATGCGTACAAAGGTTTACCTACATGCAAGTGTACCCATTGGTGTAAAAAAGGTATTTAAAACCCTTAATATTGTTCCCACAAAGACTATTTCAACAATCTTAACTAATGATTAAATCCTAATTTTTGAGCTCACTAGAAAAGAGTTTGTTTTAGAAATGTTTAAAATGAATGTAAAAGGGGACAAAATGAGAGTAAGTGATTTAAAGACAAAAAGGCATAGACATGAGTTCAATTATGGAAATACATGAGACTTTGGTTTCTCTTATAATTTTATCCAATTTCACCTCAACTCCCTTATAAATGATTTGAGTCAATTACTAACCATCTGTTCTCATTCTATTACTATCCAATGATCATGCAATAGCAATATTCTTTCGCTTAAGTTGCTACCCCAATGATCATGCAAGGTACATAGGTAAGAGAAGCATAAAGAACATGCATACTTGTTAAATTAATAACTAATTAGAAATCAAGGATTCCGATTGATCCTCCAAAACACTTAGATTTAGTTTACCTTATAGTTCCGTTAATTAGGCAATGGCACGATTGCCTATCCCCCAATTAACTTAGAAATTAATTCTTATTAATTAATTATGCATAATAAGGAAAACACAATTGAATAGAAATATTAAATCATTCATAAAAAGGAAAAGGGGTTCAATTGGTTACATTATAAGTTTTACCAAAGCCCCATGATTTGGAAATTAGTTACACATCAAGAGATAAGACAAACAAGAACATACTAATCCAACGAAACAATCCATAATCCTATTTCTAGAAAAAGAATGACAAAATCGTAGTGTCAAAAAAACTGATAATAGGACGTTGCAACTTGTACTGTGGAAGAGCTTCTGTCTCCAAAATCCTACGGAAGGATATCGAGGGATGCTAAAGTGGTGTGTTGAATGGTGTGGTAAAACCTTCTGTTTATAGGCGTGAGTTAAGGTTTCACCATCATGGACCAGGCTTGACCTAGTCGCTCCCTTAATCGGCGCGACTATTGTAAGTCATCTTGCAACATTGTAGGGTTGATGTGGCATTGTCACACCAAAATGTGACATTGTCGCGTTATCACGGTTGACATGACATTGTCGCATTAAATGTGACATTGTCACAATAGATGCCCTATCCTTTTATGCCCCTTTTACCCTCTTTTCTTGATCCCAAACTTGCCTATTTTCATATTTCTTACTTGCATGATCATTCCTGCAAAAATAAGAAAAATTAGGTAGAATTACAATTAAATAATCATAAATTATATTATAATTATAACTAATTTTTCGCAGATAAATCAACAAAATGAAGGTTTATCAGTCACAACTATAACACCCTAAAAACGAATACCGATTTCACGCTTAAGTCGATCATTCGGTTCCATTTTTAGTTTATTATCTCATGATGTGGAATTCATTTTAGAAAATACTTATATGAAAATACGTTAATTTTTTTTTAAAACTGTTTGATATAAACTGCGAGCCTCATTGATAAAACGTGTGTAGCGGTAAAATAAATCGTTAAGCGGATTTCTACATACGTTTAAAACCGTAGGAATACTAAGCATTTATATTATTCTTTTCGTTTATCATTTGCCTATAATAAATAAACAAGATTCAATCATAACACATATGTCACACAA
The DNA here is from genome assembly GCA_026541065.1 of Canavalia ensiformis. NCBI lineage: Eukaryota > Viridiplantae > Streptophyta > Magnoliopsida > Fabales > Fabaceae > Canavalia > Canavalia ensiformis. The sequence continues at coordinate 145,872 of JAMKYM010000585.1, forward strand.
TAATTATACATAACATTTCATACATACCGTAAGTCATAGGCCCGTGGGCCTTATCATGTAGTTATTACAAACCATAAACTTACAACTATTAGACAACATTTATACATAAGTTAGCTAGTACTACATATTAGTAGTTAGGATGCTCGCATCCAATTTTTTTTTTTTTTTTTACATTAGTGCAATGTACATCTTCCAGAGAGATTGCCTCACGTCCACTTCAAGTACGTGAACTGCTACCATAATGAACAACATCTGAAATGTCTGGGAAGAAAGTGGGAAGAAGTAGGGGTGAGGAACTAAGTTTCTCAGTAGTCTTTCTACTTAGTTCTAATATCATCATTTAAATCCCATCCACTTCAGTTTATTTTAGAAAATTATTTCTTGCATAAAAGGTTACTTTTAATTCTTTGTAAACATTTTTCTGAAGTGGATATATTTTATTATCGAACATACCTCTGAGTTCTTAAATATGCATTTCTCTTATCATTCATAAACTGTAGCGTCTCAACATACATTCTCATTAACATTCATAACTTGGGGATCACACATAAGATATCATTTGACATACAATTATTCTATGCCTTAAACTTCATTCTTTATTACTTATCTTTGTCTTTATCGTTCCTTTGTCCAACTTTTGGGACACTTTATGAATCTAGTTTCACCACCTTAGGGAGAAACAATAAGACATAGACTTGTATTAAATTTGTCAAACAATATCTTCTCATTGACTCTACTCCCACCTCCTACTAAAAATTAAGAATATGAGCTCATTCCAGGGTGGTCGTCACCACCTTATAACTTGGTGAAGAAACTTAAGTCTTCACAGTAGAAGGATTTCTTAGAGAAACTTAAGTCTCCTAGAAGCAACTCTAGGCTTCTCTTCAGTAGAGCTTTTTAGGGCCCTCTGGATGCTAGTGCGCATAAGGCACCAGGAGAGTAGCATTACGTTTTCACATAAAGTTTGCTTTAGTGATCCCTTAATATTTTTAAGTTCATTTTAGTGGCTTCCAAATAATTATGCATGCTCAAACAAATTTCCAACCAATATGGAATGCACATATAGGTTTCGAATTTTCATCTCAATCATTATCATAAACCAACCTCATACATGATCATCATCCTTTCTCATTCATGAGTATCCATCATTTATTCATTCATAGATAGTGAGCATTCATAACTAATAATGAAATTTGATTGATAAATCACATAGCATAATGTCACATTTATACAACCAATCTAATGCCTTAATTCGGTTTGATGTTGAAATCACATAAGGACTTACATCACTCATCCTTCTAAGTTACCTCTCATCCTTTCCTTTTCTCAAATTTATATCTGTTCATTAAGATTTTACGTCTTAGCATCTTAATCTAGGTGGCCGAATGGCACCTTTTAAGTTCTTTACTTTTTGTGTTCTCTTTTGTTCAAGTCTTATGCAGGTCCTAATTATTCTAAGTTCAAGTATTAAGTATTTACAAACTTTTACTTATTTAGTATATTTTAAGTAAACATGGTGAAATGGTAACTGGTACCTTTGTCTACATTCTTTTAAATTTTTAATTCTTCTTATATCATTCTAAGATTTCTTGAGTTATACACATTAAGATTTTTAAACTTCTTTTCTCTTTATTAACCTAGAATGGCCAAATATAAGCTCTGGGATCCTAATTTCTTCCAATTCATTTCCTTCCTTCAGATAAGTTAATTTAGATTATATGAAGTCTAACTTCTCCATTTGAATCAACTTATATACTTTTAGAACTTCTTCTCACTAAGGTAGGCTATGATCAAATTACTTAGTGAACTTCTAACTTTAAGTTTAAGTCATATCCATCCTTCTTAATCATGCCTCTAATAAACCATTGAAATATATTACCTTATGTTCTTCTTTTTAATACCTTAATAATTAGGTCTAGTTGAATCTTAAAACTTTAAAGTCTCTTTTATTCTAAACCAAATAATATCTAAGTAGAAATTAATTAATCTTCTAGGTCAATTTATTCCTAAATGGCCAAATGACCTACTTCCTCAAATTCCACCTTTCATACACCTTAATTATATTTTGCTTACATATTTAGGATAATATTTTGGGCCTAGTTAAGGATTGAAACTCATCCTTAGTTAATTTAAAACATTCCAACCTCCTAGACTTAGGTTTCCACAATTTCCTTCTTCAGCAAAAGATCGTTTGCCTAAAAAACTAATAGGTCTCTTTATCCACCTTAAAACTTTTTCATACTTTAAATTTGTCCTATACACATAAAAATGATCCTTAATTAACCCTAATTGGAAATTAAAACCTCCTTTAAGTTAATTAACTACTAAGTGGCCGAATACCACTTTTTTAAGTTTAGGGTTTCCTTCTTCCTAGCCCTAGTTAACTTAAGTCTTAACCCTAGTTGACCTTTACTTAAGGGCCAAGTTTAAACTTTAGAATTGACATATTATAAGGTAATATTAAGTATTTTTACCCAAAATTTAATGGCATGGCCGAATTTGATATTTACCCGAGCTTAAGTTATGGTAAATTTTCTAGTTACCCATTTTAAGCTTATTTGGAAATTTTACCACTTAGTAATTTTGAGAATTTTCCCTAAGCTTACCTAGGCCATATATTCTGAAACTTAACCTTTTAAATATTGATTAAACCTCCAAATAAGTTATTTACTTGTTGAAAATACTTGATTTTTCCTTAAGCACATTTTTGCCAAAATCTCTCTAGGGTGGCCGAATGCACTCGTAGAGGTTTTTAACTCATTTTTGTTTTGTTTAAACTTATTTAAAGGTTGATTTAGTTTATTTAAAACCTTATGTCAAAGCTTAAGTTACTTAGAAAAATTTTAACGAAACTAAAGCTTGCTTGGGAGTTGTGGCCGAAAGCCTTCCTTGGTTAGCCAAGGTAATTTCTTCAAATCTTCCATCTCACACCACCTTGGTTCAGTTGTGTTAGGCTTGTGCAGCCTCTCTTGCCTCTGGTCCATGCTTTCTTCATCCATGTTTTGATGCTTAACTGCTGGCCATGATGAGTCTAGGGTGCCATACAAGGATTTTAGCCACTTTTGGCTACAAATTACATCATTTGCTTGGTAGCTCTCTAACTAATACCCAAAGGAAACCTTTGGAACTTATTACAAAACTGTATTCCACCTCTTAACATGCATACTCAGAGGTACAAATACACCACAAAGGTCATACCAAACTCATCACAAAATAAAATCACAAGGTTAAAACTTAAGCATAAAAATAAGCATCAAAATAACAACATAATATATTTTTCCATGCCATAAAGAGTAGATTTCTATGATCTACTCCTAGATCCACAAATCCTCTTTCAAATCAGCTTCAAAAACATTTCTCATGAGAGCATAAAACTGATCAAATCCTCAAAAATAATTTTAAAACAAAACCCACTTTAAATTTCTTCTAAGTGCCTTAGAAGCACTTTTAACCGAACAAACTTTGTTTTTATTTTAAAAAATCACTAAAAATGGGTGGGTCTAATTTTGAACAGTTAAAATACAGTTTTAAACTCTCACAAGTGAAAACAAAAGAAGACAAACGAATCTTGGAGAAAAGATGCATGAAAGAAAACAAACACACCATAAAAAGACAGGTAGAAAGATCCTACCTGTTGAAGACCTCCTTAGTGTTTTGGTGGGCTGTAAAGGTTGCCTTGGGTCCCTTCTAGTCTGCTCTGGATGTGGAAAAAGGATGGTGGTGGGGTTTAAGTGTTTATAGCTTTAATATAGCTTAAGTCTTAAAGATGAAGAATTAGGCTTAAAGTGTAAGTTTTGGGTGTTTGGAGTTACGACAAGCTTGGAGAGAATGGAGAGGATTTTGATGAGTTTATAAGCTGAAAAATCTGAAGCAAATGGGGTCCCAAGGGTCCCAAAAAAATTCGGACTCTTATGGACCAAGTGGAATTAGTTTTGCACTTAAGGGTATTTTGGTAATTTTGCCTAGATTTTTTCTATTTTCCAAAATAAATCAAAATTCAAGGAATTATCCTTTTAGGCTTAGATTAGTGTTAATTAGGCTGATATCACCTCTAATTATGATTAATTTACCCTAAGCATGCTTTACTTTTAATTAACCAAGGTTAGTTAGTCTTAACTGTGGTTAAAGTAACCTTTTTACTATTCACTTTTTTCTTTTTGTGGAAGACTTGGTTGAGTTAATTTTGGTGACTCACCACCATTTTTCCAGTTGTTGCATTTTGTGCACATGGGTGTGGGGCCCACTCTTGGCATACTTATCACATTATCTTGCCCTCTCGGCCTTATTGGGGCATTTTTGTAATTTTTTTCAGCATTGCTGGAAAATTTCCCAAATTATTTCTCTGACATTTCTAATACTTTTTGGTTTGTTCCCATGTTAATATAAGGCCGTTTGCTATTTTTATGGGAACTGACTAGCTTGGTGCAAAAAGTATAGCTCCTAGGGGCATTTTGGTCATTTTTGGGGTTTTCGAAGGACGTTTTTTTCCTTTCTCAGGTTTCTAAATTTTTCTCATTACTTTTAACCATACATGATGTTTATAATCCATTTAGGATGTCTTATACTTGTATTTCCATTTTTATAGCTCATTATTTGAGCTGCCCAAGTGTAGGGGTATTTTTGTCATTTACACCAAACTTCCTAATTTCTCTGCTTTTGGTTTCTAATTTCACATAATTTTATTCTGGAAACTATTTGTAGCCTCAAACATTTATCATAGAAAAATTAGGATGTTACAACAACCATTAAAATTAAACATGTGAATCCAAACAATAGTAATTAGGAATCACTCTACAAGATTTGGACATAAATAAACTATTTACATTAAGAATTTATTTGATAATTGACATAGATGTATACCTATAAAAATGATGTTTAAGTATGGTAGTCTCCACTCTTAGGTTGCATAACCAATCTTCAATAGTTTAATCAACCAGCTATTTGGCTTCATAGTGCACAAAATCATAGTCATAAAATAACCAGAATTTAGAATATACTAATCAAAATTTAGAATATACTAATAGAAAATTTTAAAGGTTATAGTTTGAGAACGAGTGAGTCTGCTAGTTTGATCAGAAACTAAACAAGTCATTGAGGCATAAACTTGCAAAATAGAAATATTAGTAAAAAGAGTAAATTGGAGGATATGCGAACAGAAAACATTAGCATAATATACTAATTAGAATTCAAAATGTATTAAGAATATAATAAAAAAAAATTTCAAAGCTTACAGTTTAACAATGATTTAGTCTCATCAGAAAGAAAATAAGCCATTGAGGCATAAATCTACAAAAAGAAGCACTAGTAAGATGCTCAATTTTAAAATGTGAGTTAAATGGTAAACTAAAGTTTTAAAATTTCACATACCAAAAAGGCCAAAGTTACACATATCTATGAATGGTCTCTCAATCACAATCAACATCAAGAAATATGCTATCCAAAAAATTGGAAGTGATTAATTAGTAAATTAGTAGATAATTAAAAAAATTGAAATTTATAAAAATAAGTTAAGCTATCTAGAAGTCCAGGATAGTAGCCAACCATCATTGACTTATACGACAAGTCCTTTTGTCCGAACCCCTACCCCTAAAGATGTGGTTTCTACTATTGCTTGAAGTTCTTTACAAAATTGAAACAAAAAATAAAAGGAATTATACATTATACAGATTATAACATTCTAAAGTGAATTATAATGTAAAAATAAAGTTATAGGTAGAAAAAGACGACCTATGGCAATCTTTTTCGAGTCCTTTAATTCTTAAAAAAGATAACTATCTTTATATTTGGCTAGAGACGGTCGCAACCAATTCTAACCCCATATAAGAGCTTTTCCAATTCTAGTTTTAGAGAGCTTCAAAACATGTTTAGAACTCTACCATCGGTGCTAAATGCACTTTCAGATGCTATAGTTGAAATGGGAGTGGCAAACATATCCCTAGTCATAGTTGATAAAATTAGGAACCAAGAAAAATTTTGCTTCCACAATTTAGGCATGTCAGACTTGTCATCCCTAACTACCCAAGCTTCACCCAAATACCTCTCAAGTTCAATCTTTTGGTTAAATGAATTCTTAGCCATTAAACGCTTCTTAAATGCATATATTCTTACCTAATGGACCATCAAAATTTTGGCCACTTCTGTATTTTTGGTCATTGGCTATTGCATATTGATGTAGAGGCCTTGATGGAAAAGTACCATTGGACCTATTGGCCCATCACAATGTATAGTTTAGGATTAGGTTTGTTGTAATAATTTTAAAAGGCTCTACTTGTATAGGCTTAGGATAGCTTTTATGTGTAATAATTAGGCTCATAAAATATGCTTATCTCTTTTGTGTAATTCTTCAACCCATAACATGGGCTTATCCAAGCCCAATTAGAGGTTGCATAGTGGCTAGATATATGGCTTATATTTTGGGCCAATCCAAGCCTATTTTAGGGAAGGAAGGAAGCAAATCCAAGACCTACATTGATTTCCCTCCTTTGGTCTATATATAAACCACTTTGTAGTCATTTTGAGGCACTTTGGAGTCATTGATTGAAATCAAAATTTTCAGAGTGAGATTTTCTCTCAAATTCTCTCTCTCTCTTAGCCTTGTCTTGAGGTGAGAACCACCTTATCCCTGGAACTCCAAGGTGGGAAAGTAAACATGACTTATCTCCCTAGGAGTGGTGCCCTAAAACTATCGTAAAATTCAGCATCACTCTAACCTCCAAATCGTCTAAGGTCAAAACCTAAACTTACCTTCAAGGAAAGAATTATCTATTAAGTGCTTCAAGCATCTAGGTAGGGGGCACATTGCTTCCCAATGCTTAAATAAAAAGACCATAGTCCTTAAGGACAATGGTAATTATTCATTAATAGAGTCCAATGGCTCTAATTCCTCTTCCTCTTCATCTAATGATGAAGCCCTAGAGTATGCACTTGAGGAGACCTTCCCAATGGTTAGGAGGTTACTGGGTAGTGTTGTTAATGGGGAGGAAGAATCTCAGAGAGAGAACATCTCCCATACTAGGTGTTCTATCAAGGGGTATATCGACTTCTTAATTATTGATGAGGGTAGCTACACTACTGTAACGAGTACTAGGCTAGTTACCAAGTTAGGGTTAGTAACCACCCCACATCCTAAGCCATATAAGCTTGAATGACTTAGTAATAATGGAGACTTCAAGATTGATCAACAAGTCCTCCTCAAATTCACCATTGGGAGGTATGAGGATAATGTCATATGTGACGTTGTCCCAATGGAGGCTAGCTATGTGCTTTTGGGAAGGTCATGGAAATATGATAGGGATGCCCATCATCATGGGCATAGTAATAGGTATTCATTCCACTTCAAATCCCAGGAAACTACTTTAGTACCTTTATCCCTAGTGAAGTCTGTTAACACTAAACACATATGAGGCAGAAAAGGGAGATAGGGAGATAGGGTTTAGAAAAAAGTTTGTATGAAATAAAAGAAACTAAAAATAATAACAAGAGAAAGGTGAAGGAAAGTGAGGTCACCATATCTCTTATAAAGGAGGGTGAAGTTAAGCTTATGAGGAAGAATGATGTGAAAAAAATCCTCCTAATTAGGAATTCTCTGTCTGTAAGTCCCTTCCTCTTGAACCTCACTATTGATGTAGGGTCTAGTACCCTTATAGGTAAAGTACTATATTTTTTGGGAGGGAGTCAAGAAATGACCATCTTAGTGACCAAGTCTTCTTAACCAACTCTTGATATTTGGTGCATCATTATTATATTACATGATCAGGCTACATCACTAGTTCAATCCATTTGTTTAGCCTTTCACCTTTTTATATTCTTCATAGTATGGTTGCACCTCCTAAGGTCCCTAGTATGCATCAATATTTTTCTTATCACTTTACATTTAGAATGCCTTAATTGCATGGGAATGAAAACACCCATGATTAGGATGGTCAACAACCTAAGACTTTAGTAAGCACTCCATTACTATATCAACCTTCTTTACCACCATATAAAGGGTTCAAGATGCCCCATCCACAAATTGATGGGTATCATGCCCCACCTAGAGTAATGCTAGACACAAGTTCACTAGATAAAATCACAGGAAATATGTAACACTCATAAATTCTCCTAATGAGCCCTTAGGAATACAAATAACCATTAGTAAGAAACAAAGTAGGAATAAGAGCAAAAGAAAGTGAAATTAGAAAGTTTGGTGCAAATGACGAAAATGCTCCTACACTTAGCAACCTAAATAATATGCAGGAAAACTATAAAAAAAGGTAAAATACATTCTAAGGGATTAGAGAACATTAATAATGATTAAAAATTCATGAGAAAAGATTAGTAATAAACAAATGACTAAAAAGCCCTCAGAAAACTTTGAAAACGCCCAAAAAGCTCCTAAAAAGCTCTGCTTTCTACAAAGGGTTAAATTGTTCCCAAAAAAATACCAAATGAAATTAGAATGACTCAAGAACTAACCAATAAGTGTTTGAGATGTCAAAGTAAAAATTTGGGAACTTTTCGGGTAATGCTAGGAAAAGTTATGAAAATGCTCCTATAAGATCGAGAGGGCAAGAAAGTATGAGAACGAAGCCAAAAAGTGGGCCCCACTGGTTTGCTCGAAAATTCCATGTGAAAAATATGGTGGTGATTCACCATATAAGTCATCACCATATTTATGGCATATGGGACAAAAATCATAAATGAAAAAATTGTTTTAACCATGGTTAAGGTTAATTAACCTTGTTTAATTAAAATTAACCATGCTTAGGATAAGTTAAACTTGATTTGTAACAAAGTCAGCCTAATTATCACTAATATAATTCTAAAAGGATAATTACTTACATTTGAATTATTTTGAAAAATGAAAATTTCATGCAAAATTACCAAAATGCCCTTAAGTGAGAAATTTATTCCTAGAATGCCTTAGCTTAGCCGAATTCACTAAGGGACATGGGGAAGCTCATTTATTGCATATTTAACCTCATAAATACATAAAAAATTTCTTCAAACTCTCTCAAGGTTAAAGCTAAGCTAAGAAACCTAACCTCCCACCTTAAGCTTAAGTTTCCATCTATGAAATTTAATCCAAAATTAACCTCTAATGACCAAGCCCCACCACCAACACCAAGACCAAGAGCTATTTGTTGACCATCAAGGGGGACCATGTTGAGCCATATAGCCCCATAAACCCTCCTTTCGAAGTCTCCATCAAGTAGGATTTTACTACTTTGTCTTTTAAGCTTTAAATCTTAATTTCTATGGTTTGTTTTCTTCTTTTTGTGGATCTCTAAGACCCATAGATCTCATTTTGTTTGGACTTATGAAATCTCAAGGCTGCCTTTGAACGGTTAAGAATGAGCATCACCATTTTTTAGTGATTTTTGAAAGTTAAAATGAAGTTTGGATTGATTAAAGTGCTTCTAGCCACCTTAGAAGCAATTTAATGAGTTAAAATTTCTTAATGTTGAATTTTGATGCTTTGAAAGTTTTGAGAGGTCATGGGAAAATTTTTGAAGTGTTCATAATATGAGATGGATGGATCTTGGAGTAGGTCTAATGGATCTACACTTATATGTCTTGAAAAATACTATCTTGAAGATTTTTATGCTTAAAGTTTGAAAGTTGTTTATTTTCTTAATATTATGGACTTGTGTGGAAAAATGTCTAGATTTGAACCCATGGAATAAATTACTTAAAAGTCTAAGAAAAATTAAATCATATGTCCCATAAGTTTGATTTAGGCATAAATTTAAAATCTATTAAGAGAAAATTGAAATTTTGGGACAAAAAATGAAACAAGCTTCATAAGACACCTAAGATTTTCCTTAACCATGACCCAAGCTAAGGAGTATAGACAAGACTTGTATGGATTCAAGTGATTAAGGTACTACAACTGTACAAATCATGGAACCAAGGTTCTATGAGAAGAAATTTTGAAAAGGCGACATTAGACACAAAGAATGAGCATTCAGCTAGTTATGCCATGTTCAAGATAAAATCTATAACAATGTCTAAAGATGAAATAAGTTATAAGATTAAGTCCTAATTGGTGTGAAAAAACTCTTTAGAGAAAAAACTTGAAACTAAATGTCCTAGAATCAAGAGGTGTGCATTTGGCCACCTATAGCTAATTAAAGGAAAATGAGTTTAAATTTTTGGTAAACTTGGCAACGATTTATGGCCTAAACTCTAACTATAAGGATTCATCAATTTAAGTTAAGTAAAGATGAAAGATGATGAGTTAAAATCTAGGAGTGGCATTCGGCCACCTTATGGTTAATTAAGAAGGAAGGAGTTTAAATTCTTAATTAGGGTTAATTAAGTCTTCTTAGCTTATAAATTAAAAAGATTAGAAGTGTAAGAAAGTTTTAGGAATGGTAGGATGTTCATTTAACCATGATGACTGGTTTAGTTAAAGGAAGTTACAATTTTCACTATGTTTTAAGCCTAAACCTAAGCATGCATAAATTGATTCATTAGGAATGAACCATGGGGTTGAAAAGTTTCAATAGACCATTAGGCCATTACCTCTCTAAGTGTGAGGGAGAAGTATTAAAAGTTTCTAAGTTAGGTAATGATTAATGACCTAAACTTCAATTAGTAGAAATCATCTTATAAATATAGAAAAGAGAATTGGAAGGACTTAGAAACCTTGTTCATGCATTTTGCTACTTCTCAAGGATTAAGAGAAGTTTGAGTTTAAGTCTTAGTTAAGGTGATAAGAGGATCCTAAGGAAGTTAAGGGAGAATTTGTGAAGTAAATAATGAAACTATTTTAAAAGCTTGATAAAAATTAAGAATGGATTTTGGTAAGCTTAAGGAGATGATTGAAAAGTAATGATGAAGTAATGATGAAAAATTAACCTTGCATAAATGACATGATTTTCTAATAAACTGAAGTGGCTGAGATGAAAATGATAACACTTGGTTTCTCACTCTTTGACTCCCCATTTTCTTTCCCAGACAAACAAAATATCCTTTGTGACAGGGGTGGTTTTCGTGGACATTAGTAATGTAGATTGGACAGAAAACTTGAAGGTTGTTGATTACAGCCTAGGCTAGTGTATGGATTTAATTTTCGTTGAGACACCTTTTTATTTCTAAGGTCATGAGTTCAAACTTCTCAACAATGGGTTTCACCATCCCATTGTAGACTTTCCATCAAAATGAGGTTTTCTTGCCTCAATATTACTTCAAAAGGAAAAGAACTACAACAACTGAAGATTCCTCTTCCTCAAAAGGGGAAACAGAACCACAGACCCCATTCCATTATCATAGTTCTTCACATATCTGGTCTTCACAAGGAAGTTTTCCATATCCTATTGTAAACACTCAATTATGTCTGAGGCTCCCGATCATTAAAATTAAGTAAGAAGACAACAAATTAAATAAATTAAATAAACAAACAAACAGACAACAGAAATACAGAAAGCAAAAAACAAATAATTGAAAAATAGAGCAAATAAAACTTGCAGAAGAAGAATGAATATAATAAGGAGGGATAAGAAAATGAAAATACATTAGAAAAAAATTAATAAGTAATAAAATGAATGAAACCAATGAAAAGAAAATAATAATTAAAACAAGCAAAAAAGCAAAAAAAAAACATCTAAATACCAAACGAAAAATAAAATAAGAAAAGGAGTAAAACAAAAAATGTGAATAAAAAAAAGAGGAAAAAGAAAAAGAAAAAAAATAGAATAAGAAAACTGGAAAAATAATATTTGGAAAATAGAAAAATAAATAAAAACAGTTTTTTAGAAAGATAAAAAAATATTTTTTTTATAAACAGAATTGGAGAAGAATAATAAAAAAAGGGAGAAAGAAGAAAGAAGAAGTAATAAAAAATAAAAATAATAATAAAAAAACAAATAAAAAAAGAAAAATAAAGTAATTAAATAAAGAAAAAGGAGGGGTGTGTGCGGTCGAATGGTGAAAAACAGAGCAGAAGGAGTCGCGTATAAAAGAGGGAACGACGAAGATATAGGGGTTAGATTTTTCGAAAAGAAAGGTGTCAAGATTAGGAACAGAGAAGCACTGAAAACTCTCTCGTTTATCTGGTCTTGGCTCTAAGGTGAAGATCGGGAAGCAAAGTTGAGAAGGGGGCAAAGGAGCCTTCAAGCGGCGATTTCTTCTGCAAACTACCAGGTAAGCCTTTGAGTGTTCAATTACGCTTAGGCAATCTCATTGACATTCTTGAATCTTGATCGGGTTTTGCCTGCAATTATCCGCACCAATTGGTAATATCCAATTTCTAGGTATGAATTAAGTTGCATGGAATGACCCTAGCAATCTTTAGTGCCCCATTGTGATTCGTAGCAAGTATCCTAGTGTAATAAGGTTATACCAAATCGTGAGCGGAAAGATCGTTAAACAATAGCCGAATCCATGTTCACCTTCTTTAACCATGACTCCTGTAGTAGTTAATGATTCGCTTCTTCCAGTCTGAGTCCAAGATCGATTGTATAAGGAGGTCATAGAGGCCTGCATATCACCCTGTTTTAGTCGAACCTAGGGTGTTACGAGAACTGCCAATCGTTCTCATTCTAAGCTTCCACCCCGAGGGTACGCTGTTCGTAGGGCTAAGAATCATTGGATCCAGAGGATCTTATCTTAATCTAGAGGGGCACGTCGACCCAATATGATGATTCGAAAATAGAGGAATGCCCGTACCTCGGGTCCTTCCCCTTCGTCCCCACACTCACTCTCCTCCCCTGCGTTACCGATCCGACGATCTCCCCAAGGTCATCTAAGGGTAGTCTACCCGCCCTCATCTTCGCGTAATCTTCGTCACTGTGAACCCATGATCCCGATCCTATGGGGTCCATTCTGGATCTTCTATCTCGTTGTCCAATTACTTCCCTGTGAGACAGTAAAGATAGAGTGAAAGGCAGCCCAAGGGCTCGGATGGGCATGACCAGAACCTCATTATCTTGCATGGGAACCTCTTTTAATGGCAACAGTCTTATTAAGGGTCATCGAAGGTGACCCATGCTCTGCTCCGAGGTCTTTAAACAAGTTCACAACATCTCGCGTCCAAGCATGTAAGCCAATGAATATAGTTACCTGACTAGTAGAGTGCAAGGCCTATAGTCTTAGGAATTGGGCCAAAACAGGGCATAGAAAACATTGGCTACAAGCGTATATCAGTAGAGGGTAGCCCAGATGATGTAAGGGATATCGTAAGGGGATGGCAGTCCTTGGGAAGTCATCTTAGACGCTTAAACCTTGCCCATGTGTGGTGAAGACATTGTAGCATAAGGTGAGTAATTATATTCCTCCAACGTCCCGGGTTAGCAGATTCTCGAAAGGATTGGATAGAGGCGTGACCTTTGTTACACATTGTGAACATCGTGATTCTGGTCTAATGCCGAGGCGTCTTATGCCCTCCGACACACTCATTTTAGTACAAGCAATTCACCACAAATCCCTTGGGTATGCTAGTTCGGCCAGGGAGCGTGTACCCATTGTAAGGCAATTGATAGTGAGTTTATATCTCTGGGAATAAGTCATCACACTCATAGAGGGTGCACTCTTAGCAGGCTTCATGCTTAGTATTTTTGGCCCCAGGTTTGAGCATTCTATATTAGATATGGCCATGCATGGCTTTCAGTAAATTAAGGGAGGGGCTTGTCGTTCTACGTTAGATTTCTCGATACAGCTGCGCCCTACCACATGACTTGGCTTCATGGAAATGGGTTGGAAATAAGCCATATAGGAGCTATAGGCATAGAGTGCGCCTCACTAAGTGGCTGATCATAGAGAGTTCGCATGTGATACTGAACCCCCAAATCTGCTTCCACTCGATCGGTACTATCGTGATCAAAATCCAACGACTGTCATCTCTGGGATCTCGATTAGGATAAGGTAGAAGGACTGGCTTGGTTCGAACCCACTGATTTGGTAAGTACAATCCAAAAGCGTGGCTATACACCCAGTTGGCATGAAGAGGGGTCCACTGTGACTGTTTGGCCTCGCCTCATATCCATGCTAGTGAAACCACAGGAGCCCCTACTTACACTCGTTCTAGTCAAGCCTAGTATAGCTGCTGTAAAGCCAATAACTATAGCCTATTATGCAAGCCTAGGTGATCAGTGAGCTATCTCCCAGTCGTCGGCCTCGAAGTTTCTACTGTTCAGGCCAGGGGTTAGCACGGACTTAGGGTGACGAGATAAAGAGACTCCATATAAGACAATGTGTCTTCAATTGGTGGGCATAGAGGTCCTACGAGTCATTTCTCTAAAAACTAGACCAAGCCAGTTCTACATAGGTACGTAGGTTACATGCATGAATGATAAAGCAAAGAGGGAAGCGGGGCCCACCAATAGGCCAAGCATAAAGTAGAGGAGGTAAACCACCTTTATAGATATATAATTCGTCTAAATTTAAGTTATGGAGTAATGTAGCTGGAGTGGTTAGCTCCTTGTGCATCGACCCTCCAAACTCGTCATCGAATCCCCTGCGTGGCGCTTTGCTTTTCATTCTCCCCTAAATTCTCTCCTAATTACCTAAACTGCCCCCTAAAATTTCCTAATTACCTAAACTGTCCCCTAAATTTACCCCCACAATTCCTAATTACCTAAAATGCCCCTAAAATTTCCTAATTACTAATATACCCCCTAATTCCATTAATTACAAATATACCCCCTAATTCCATTAATTACTAATATACCCCTAATTCCATTACTTACAAATATACCCCCATAATTTCATTAATTACAAATCCATAACTCCATTAATTACAAATATACCCCCAAACTCCTACTAATTATAAATATACCCCTATAATTCTACTAATTACAAATATACCCTTATAATTCCACTAATTGCAAATTCAACCCCCATTTTTCTAGAAATTACAATTTGGCCTCTACACTTCCTCAAAAATCTCAATCAAGCTCTGTGCTTACCCTAACTCCAAATTAGGCCTCTATACCCCCTAAACTTTTCATATTTATGTTTTGACCCCTTAACTTTTCATATTTACATATTGACCCCTCAACTTTTCATATTTACACTTTGACCCCCAAACTTTTCATATTCATATTTTTACCCCCCAAACTTCACAAAAGTCCGGTTTATGAACCCGCGCCTCAATAGTTACAAACCAAGAAAACAATCGAATAAATATCTTATTTTTACTTTCCTTAATCTCACGCAATGGGCCCTAAAAGCGAACTGATAGCTTTTTCTACTGTTCGTTGTTTAGAGGTCCGTACGGGTCCAAGTGCAGCCGTAGTTGTCTTGGGCCCTGTGCATATGTGGATTGGGATTGCCCCTCCTTTCCCTTGCTTTCAATTGAATAAAAATCTTATTTTTGCTTTCCTTAATCTCACGCAATGGGCCCTAAAAGCGAACTGGTTGCTTTTTCTGTTGTTCGTTGTTTAGAGGTCCGTATGGGTCCAAGTGCAGCCGTAGTTGTCTTAGGCCCTGTGCATATGTGGAATGGGATTGCCCCTCCTTTCCCTTGTTTTCATTCGAACAAAAATCTCATTTTTTCTTTCCTTAATCTCACGCAATTGGCCCTAAAAACAAACTGGTAGCTTTTTCTGTTGTTCGTTGTTTAGAGGTCCGTATGGGCCCAAGTGTAGCCGTAGTTGTCTTGGACCCTGTGCATATGTGGGTTGGGATTGCACTCTCAAAATATTTTCAAAAACAAAAACAACAATGTATTCGCTTTTCAATTTAACTCCGTTCGAAGGTCAAGCCTTCTAATCAAACCAGAACTACGTAAGCCTTGAATTTTCCATTGCACCGGGGAATACGTAGGAGTAGGATCAAGTCCTGTCAGGCTAACCTCCAACAAGTATTTATTTTCACGCTAATTAAAGGGATCAAACAATTTTCAAATAATCACACACTCAGTTTAAGGGTACTGTTCTTCAAAACAGGCGAGTGGGGTGCCTATCACCTTCCCCATTTGTAACTGACTCCTGAACTTCGAATCTCATCCTCGAGTTAAGGTTTTTTCCAAATCTTTTTCCCTTAAATAAAAATTTAGTGGCAACTCCACATCAATGAAAAACTCTCTTTTAAAATTTTAGCAGTTCGGCCGTCTCGTCGACTACTTGATGAAGATGGCAACCTAAACATCATGAATTCTGTATAGTCTGCCCGTTCAAATTGAGTGTGTCATATTTGATCCCTTCCCTATTTATTTGCGTGCTTTATTTATTACAGGACTCATTTATTTGTTTATCCATCTGTTATTCATTTGTTTGTCTATTCTTTGTACAACCCTAGGATAGATGAATAATAAATTGCTATATATATCTATGCAATTTCCCCAAATTGCAGGTATCCCAATAATTTGTGTGCCGTCCACAATTTGCATATGCATTTATCATGAGTGGGGCCCTATACCCAGGTCCGAGTGTTGCCTAGGATAGAGGGATCTAGTGGTGTCACGCTGGGGCCTACGTCCTGTGTGGCTATCACGAAATCCCGCCTTTAGAAAAGGCCCTATTCATAATGCCCGCAACTAAAGTGGCTACTACGTTGTGGCAAACATTATGGACTGGAACTTGGCTCTAGTGACCTCTACGCCTTAGGATTACTAACCACCTTCGAGAGGTTCATACATTAAAAGTCTTAGACCCTTAGGACAGGTAACCCACATAAGAGGCAAGGAGAGCACACATCCCTTTCCATGACGCATGGCTCATATGCTAGTCACATGCTCAAGTAAACCGAATCACTCAAGATGGAAAAGAAGAGGGGAGACAAGATCTAAAATTGGGGAAATAAAAAATCAAAAGGAAAATCAAGGAAAAAGCAAATGCATAAACCCAAAATTTGAAAAAAAAGAGAGAAAATAAAAATCAAGGTCAAGAAAAATAGAAACTTCTAAGAAACACTAGAAAAATACTTTTGAAAATATTGAAAATATAAAAATATTCAAAAGAAAACTTAAAGAATGTTTTAGAAATAAGAAAATTACGGAAAATGCTTTTTGAAAATACTGAAAATATAAAAAATACTAAAAGAAAGAAAATGAAATTTCAAAAACCTAAAGAATGTTTTTAGAAAGTTTTTTAAACAAAACCAAAGGTTTTCTGGCAAAGTAAAAAAAGAAGAAAAAAACAAAAACAAAAACACCAAAATTCATATAAACATAAAATTGCTAAAAACAAATAAAGCAACTCTTATTTATTTTCAAAACCTCCAAAATTCTGATCTCTAAAAATTATTTGTGCATAGCTCGCACGCATTCATTCATCCATTCATAAATTTATCAATGAAAAAAGGAGATTTTGGAAAATCATCCCATTCATACTCATTTTGCATCATCTTTATCATTCATGATTTTTGCATTCAAATTATTTCTCAAAGAAATTTATTTTTAACTTTAACAGAAAAATTAGAGAAAGACTTGCTCGACATCCTTATAGAACCAGATCACAATCAGGAATCATGGATGAGTTGGAGAGACAAAATGAGGAGTTGAGAAATGAGGTCAAGGCTCTGAAAGAGAAGATGGCCAAGCTGATAGAGACCATCCAACAATCTAAACAAAAGGAGGCAAGGGAATCTCTTCCGAAAGAACCAACTGACCTGTCATATCCTCCTGGGTTCATTCCACAAAACCCTTCACCCTTAACCATACCTCCACAAACCGAAGGGGTTCATTATGGGTTTCCTCATGGGCATGCACACACACAAGCCCAAACACAAACCCAAACACATAACCTACCTTCAAACACCACAGGTATCCCTTATGCCGTTCCGAACACCACCTCATAGGCCCACCAAACAGCTGTTGGGGGAAGGCATCCTATGTTCACCCAAAGGCCTCACCCCGTGTACATACCGTTTTCTCAACCTCACAACATGCCTGAGGAATACCCAAGCCATCCTTCCAAGGAGGATACAAAAAAGTGGAAAGTACTAGAGGATAGAACTGTGCAATCATGGAGCGCTGATGGCTAGGTGGTCGCACTCGATCCAGGTTTCTGGCCCCGTGATGTGGTCATCCCTCTAAAATTCAAGGTTCCTGAATTTGAAAAATATCAAGGAACTAATTGCCCAAAGAGCCACTTGGCCATGTACTACAGGAAGATGTCTCCCTGCATGCAAGACTATAAGCTGCTTGTCCATTTCTTTCAAGACAGTTTAACAAGGGTTACTGCAAACTGGTACACTCAACTGGAACGGACACGCATCCGTTCATGGAGAGACCTTGCTGAGGCTTTCATGAAGCAAAAGTATCAGTACAATACAGAGATGGCCCCTGATCGGACTCAGCTCTAGAATATGGCCAAGAAGGGAGAAGAGTCCTTCAAGCAGTACGCCCAACGCTGACGAGAGTTTCCCGCTCAGGTACAACCTCCCTTATCCGAAAGGGAATTGGTCAGCATGTTCGTGGACACACTCCAAGATCCTTTCTATGATAAGATGATCAGCAATGTGACTGCTAGCTTCTCCGATATCGTCATCATTGGAGAGAGGATTGAAGGTGACATGCGCCGCGGAAAGATCATGCAAAAGCCTAGCGGGACAGTTAACGCCTCCGCTGGATCTAAGAAGAAGACAGGTGAAACCTACAATGTGGCTTCTGGTCAAGGCCCGTACACTCCTCAAGTGGCACCCTATGGTCCAGTGGGCTACCAACCACCACCATACACACCCTACATACCATATCCTTACATCGCGACTTACCAAACACCATACCCTCAAGCTCCTACTTACAAATATCCACCATAAACCCGATCACCAACACTATATATGGCCAAAACACAAGCCATAAACCAAAATCCTAACAAAGGCCAGAAAAAGGAGGAAAATCCTGTCCAATTCGATCCTATTCTGATCTCCTATACAGAGTTGCTACCTCGCCTAATCCAAAACTCGCTGATTGCTCTTTCCCCTTTGAAGCCTCAGGAGCCTCCATATCCTAATTGGTACAATCCAAATGATTGGTCATTCTACAGAGGATTGCCTAGCGTTGAAGCGAAAGGTACAAAGCTTGGTTGATGCAAAATGGGTGGATTTTGGGAGGCTTGCTCCTAACACAGAAAACAATCCATTACCGAATCACGAGAGCCCGTCGACCAACTAACAGAGATGGGAGCAACATAATGGGTTGCCTTGTACAAATTGAGACCGAGAATATTCATCCAGGATTTGTCGTACTTTTCAAAGTCGATCTTTTGTAAATAAATATCAATGAATAATACAAAAACTACATTTTTCAGGTTTCTCAAGCATGTGCTTCACATTGTTGGTTTTACTTTTTAAAATTTACCATTACTTTTCATCATTTAACCCATCACTTATTCTTATACCTGAACAAATAAATACCTATTGGTGACAATGCCAGTGCTGTAATAAATAATCTTGAACGTCTTGTTAGTCAAGCTCAAAGAAAAGCCCAATGAGGGAGTAGAATAACAAAAGTCTAACCAGGGATTCCCAAATCATCATGCATTCAATATCTGGTCTAACAAAAAGCAATAAATATCCCGTTGGACTAAAGTGTGAATCCAGAAAAAATTTAGGGATACAAAACAGATCTGCTGAATTGAAAATCCAAGCAGTCCAAGCAAGGCTCAATAAAAGATCAAGTCCAAAATTCAAGAAAAAAGAAAAGGAACCCGCTGGATTAAAAATCAAAGATGATCCAGGCAAATCAGGGTAAAATTTTTCAAATAAAAAGAGAAAGGAAAAGACCTGTTGGATTACAATCAAAATAATCCAAGTTAAAAGTAAGGTCAAAGTTCAAGATAAATGGACAAAGCCATGATTAGAAAAGGTATTGCTGGGTTCCAAAAATAATTCAGGAAAAAATCAAGTGTAGCCGTAGTTGTCTTGGGCCCTGTGCATATGTGGATTGGGATTGCCCCTCCTTTCCCTTGTGTTCAATTGAATAAAAATCTTATTTTTTCTTTCCTTAATCTCACACAATGGGCCCTAAAAGCGAACTTGTAGCTTTTTCTATTGTTTGTTGTTTAGAGGTCCGTATGGGTCCAAGTGTAGCCGTAGTTGTCTTGGGCCCCGTGCATATGTGGATCGGGATTGCCCCTCCTTTCCCTTGTTTTCATTCGAACAAAAATCTCATTTTTGCTTTCCTTAATCTCACGCAATTGGCCCTAAAAACGAACTGGTAACTTTTTTTGTTGTTCGTTGTTTAGAGGTCTGTATGGGCCCAAGTGTAATCGTAGTCGTCTTGAGCCCTGTGCATATGTGGGTTGGGATTGCACCCTCAAAATATTTTCAAAAAAAAAACTCAACGATGTATTCGCTTTTCAATTTAACTCCGTTCGAAGGTCAAGCCTTCTAATCAAACCAGAACTACATAAGCCTTGAATTTCCCATTGCACCGAGGAATACGTAGGAGTAAGATCAAGTCCTGTCAGGCTAACCTCCAAGAAGCATTTATTTTCACGCTAATTAAAGGGATCAAACAAGTTTCAAATAATCACACACTCAGTTTAAGGGTATCGCTTCTTTAATAAAGTGAATGGGTTTTAACACCTTCCCATTCGAATCGACTCTAACTTCGAATCTCATCCTCGAGTGAAGGTTTTTTCCAAATCTTTTTCCCTTAAATAAAAAATTGGTGGCGACTCCACATCAATCAAAAACTCTATTTAAAATTTTTAGCGAGTTCGTCGTCTCGTCGGAATTACGGTTGGGACAACTATGCCTTATCCTTTTCAAGCTTATCAGGAAATGCCTGATAGAGCCTTTCTTTCTTTGGATCAGAGCATGTGGTTGGAGCATTTTCATCACTAGACATGAGGAGGTTTGCTGGGTCCTTTTGTCTTTCCCAAAGAAGAAGAAGTCATACCCTTAATGTAAATTTTTTGAATAGTTAGATGCACGTATCCAAGTTATTAATATATAATTGTAGAGTAGTGAATGTATTAGGATATGAACTAAACATGTATGTAACCTTGGTATGTATACAATGGTATGTAATTAAGTATGTATCAAGGCCTTAGTTCCTACGACTGGTTATGTGAATATAGTATGGACTATATAATTATGTGAAGTTTGTAAATGTATGTAAGAGTATGTCTAAACTACTTTAATGCTATTTTGAGATAATTAAAAGAAAGGAATTAATTTGTAATGGTAACAACCTATACATGGGAAAGAATGCTTAATAATTTGGTTACTATAATGAATGAAATTTTATATCTAAGGGGTTGTTTTAAAACAAAAATTTGCTGCATTTTTCTCTTCCAAATATTTCACATTATGAAATAACAAACTATTAATGAAACCGAATGAATAACTTAAGCATAAGTATGATATTCATTATTAAGGTATTATAAAACATCCTAGATATCTTCTATAAATATAATCTAGGAAAAAAACTCGTAAAATCTATTTGTAGTGCCTGGTCTTCTAGTTTACTCTTATGTTGGTTATAAGTTTCTTATTCTCTACTACCTCTTATTTCTAATTGTTTGCCATTACATGTTTCTTAGAATATTCAAGAGATTAGTATCTAAGCTAGGCATTCCTATTGTTTTCAATCATTAATTTCATCTCCTCATCTCACTTATGTCCTTGTTGCAGATAAACTTTAACTTACACATTCAAGGATGAATGCTTTTGAAATGGGAGAAGATGGTGTAAAGGTCCTAGCTACAAAGACCTATTGGGCTATTAGACCCATCACCAGAGTAAGAGCTTGAAAGTTGTCGAAGGAGGTGGGAACGTTCTTTGGCTTTTAGAAGGAGCTCCCTCAGGATTAAAACACCTTTCCTATTGATCTTCACACCTTAGACTAGAACTTAAGATGTTTCTTGTATTTTAGATTTTAGGCGGGCCCAAATATGTATAGGCTTCGACCTAATTTCCCTGTATTTTAGCTTAGGATTTTTGGGCTTTCTCTGGCCTAATTTGAGGTTGCATTAAGGAGTGAAGAAGGAAACATTATTGGGATGAAATTCAAGCCTAATTTAGATTCAAAGTTGCTCCTTTCTTTCCTTTATTTTGCACCTCCTCCATTTTGCCAATATAAAGGTATCACTTGCGTAAATTTTCAACATAAAGTTCATTTTGAATGAAATTGTGAGTTTTCACTAACATTTTAAGAGAAATTCTCTCCTTACCCTTCCTCTAAAACTAGACTTGGGGTGAAGAACCCTCCTTATCCATGGTTGTGCATGGTGGTAGAGAAAAGTATCATCCTCCATAAGAGGTAGCATTTCCATATCAAGGATTAATCCAAATCCATTCCTCTTTCATTCTTCTTCAACTTGCAATCTCCATTAATCCAAAATAACCACCTCTTTCTACCTTTGCATCAACATGGGTGGCCTCTATGGGGAAAACATCATAAGAAACGTTATCCTCATACCTCCTAATGGTGAATGTGAGGAGTACTTGCTTGTTGACAAACAAGCCCTTTTTGTCACTAAGTCATTGTAGCTTGTAAGGATTAGGGTGGAGATGGTTACTAGCTCCAACTTGGTTACTATCCTAGTACTAGCCATGTTTGTATAGCTACCCCCATCATTGATCACGGAGCTAGTATGCCTCTTGATTGAACATCTTGTTTGGAAGATGTTCTCCCTTTGATTCTCCTTATCTTTCCTGAATTCACTCCTTAGCAACCTTTTTACCACTAAGAGATGACCTTTAAGGGCATATTCTAAAGCTTCACTCTTTTGAAGAGAAGGAAGGTAAACTAGAGTCATTGGACTCTTGGAATTAATAATTACCATTTTCCTTAAGGACCATGATGGTCTTTTTATTTGGGAATTGGGAAGTAATGTGCTCCGTGCCCAAACACTTGAAGCACTTAATAGATGATTCTTTCCCTGAAGGTAAGTTTGGGGATTTTCACTTAGACTCTTTGGAGTCTATGGCTTCTTTTCCCTCTTAAGTTTTGAAACTAGAATCCTTTTTCTTGCTTGCCCAGGTGTCTTGTGCAGATCACTTGTATGCAATGTATTTGTCTTTATCCCTGCTATTTATTTGGACTTCTACCTTTATAGCTTGGTGGTAAAAATCATTAAGGCTTAGATATTGTTGGAGTTCTACCACATCCATGATGGCATGCTTAAGCTTATCTAGGAACCTAGCTATGGTGGCTTCCTCACTTTCTTTCAAGTTAGCCCTAATCAGTGCAACCTCCATTTCCTTATAATATTCATCTACACTTTTGTAGCCTTGAAAGAGTCTTTGTAACCTATTATGGAGCTCTCTTGGAATAATGGTGTGTATATGTCTTACCCTCATAATATGCTTCATTCCCTCCCACTCACTTAAGGATTTAAACCTCTCTTTGTTAAGCCTATTCCACCAAATCAGGGCATAGTCACTAAACTTTAAGATGGCTAACCTTACCTTATGTCTTTCCCTAATGGCATGGCTTGCAAAGATTTTTTCTACCTTAAATTTCCAATCTAAGTATGCCTCTGGATTGTTTCCACATTGGAACTTAGGCATTTTAATCTAAGGTACCTTTATGGGCTCTAAGGCATCTCTACCACTTGACTCTTTAGTCCTATGACTAACCTTATAATCTCTATCATCTATGCTATCCCTAGGGGAAATCCTACCCTTATGTTACCTAGACCTATGGGATGTATTCCTATGAGTTCTACCATAGAGTGTTCCCTATCCCTAGTGTTTTTATGGGCCCATGATCCCTAATTCTTTCTACTCTTGGTGCATGGTCATTGGAGGGTAGTATCCTCCTTTATGAGTGTGGCTTATCCCTTGAGGAAGGCCTTTCATTTTATGAAGAGTGTCTTCTCCTTTCCTTATGACCTATGTATTCCCCAAAGAAGTTGACATCGTCACTTGATGTCTCCTTCTCATGATAATTATTCCCTTACCTAGATCCACTAAGTTTAATTACTCGTTAATTTCTTGGTTTTTTTCAGACTTCTTTCTTTCTAGGTGATCTAATATTTTCTCTAATTCCCTTGTTTGGGTTTGGAAAACCCTTTCTAGTATATTGGTCAATTGTTTCAATTTGATTTTAGGGGATAAATCCTAAGTACTCATTTACAAATAGGAAAATTACCTCTTCACATCCAGATTTCTTACACTAAGAAGTTAAATCACACAAGTCCAAACACTTAGCAAGAAACCTAGGTTCAAAGGCACATAAACACACAAGGGTTACGTAATTTACCTAGCCCATTTGACCTTGCAAAAAGAAGACAAAGGTTAGTGCTACCCCAAATAGTTCTAACAAAAGAAAACACACTTAGCACCCTTTTATACTTCTTTCATGCCCAAACCACCAAAATTTATAAATTGACCTTACATGAGTATACTACACCAAAGTTTGAACCTCCCAAGTCCTTTTATAAATAAAATTGCAAAGGTAAACTTAATTACATAAGAAGAGGATCCTACTACAAAGCACTAGGATTTTATAACTTAACACAAACCTAATTTGTGGAAAGGACATTTTTTATTTGCAAATGAGTTCCCATGATCAATCTCCTAGCAACTAAATGGAACAAAAATTATCCATTAGGTTAGAAATGATTTTTCAAAACAAAGCTAAGGCCATAAAACAATGATTAGATAACTTAAAAAAAAAAAGATTCCAAGAGGCATTCTAAAAATCAAAGATAAATAAAAACTAGTGGTTTTAGCAAAGGGATACCATAATAAGGAGGAAGAGACATCAAATGATGATGTCAAATTTTTTGGGGAGAATTAAGATCCAAGGGCTAAAAACAGAAAACCTCCACACACAAATAGGATCTTTGATAATTGTCATTCTATCATTTTATTTTTGAAATTTTAGACATGATTTCTACATAATTTAAGTATAATTCATTTGAAATTCAACCTAATATCCCTTATTTTTTCAGGAATGGTCAAACAAGTAGAGAATTTGAAAATAGGAAAATTTCAAGAAAAAAAGGAGGGGAGGGCATAAAAAGGAAAGAAAGTGAAAAAGGATAGAAATTCCCCCTCAATGGACCTGACCACAACCATCTGAGCATGAGGCTACACGACTGTGCTAATTTAGCACAATCATGCCAACATTAGGATCCCCAACAATAGTGCCATGTTAACTCTAATGATGCTGGAAATGTCCCAGTCAACCTTATGACTCAAAGGAAGCAAGGTTAAGCCCGACCTACAACACTAGAAAGCCTAATCTTTCCTATAAAAAGGAGATTCTTTCACACCTCACATCACCAATCTAGGCCTTAGAGGCCATACATCTCTCAACATAAGAGAACAACAACCTTGGGATACATACATCTCTCCTTTGGCACATTCCTACCTTTCCTCCATCTAACATTTCTAACATCTCCATTCCTGGTTCTTTCTCCAACATCCTCTTGTAGGCTCTTGGTGGGAGCAATTCCTAAACTCTGCAATTTGAAAGTAATTGCTAGCTTTATTGGCAACCTAATTTTGTATTCTTTTTATTTTCTTTTGTTATAGATACTTGTGGGTTATTTTTACTCCTGAATAACTAATTTTCACATTTATAGTGCTTAGGAAAACTTTATGATGTGCATTGCTTGAACTTTAATTTTTCCCCTTTTGATAATGTTTTCATTATTCTAATTATGTTATTCATCCATTAACAGGAATCATCCACTTCTATTACTCTCTTAGCTGGTTGGTGGATTAGGAGATCATACCACTCCCAATCGATGAAACTGTATGATAACTAAACTTAAGGGTAATAGAGGACCAATTGGGTAACTTCCCCTTGAGTAAAACATGGCCAGGAGTTTTATACTCATGTTTTTTACGTAATAAGTTTGTCATTGTTGCTGTGGACTATTCTCGAGAAGTCTTTGATGTTTGATTCTGATTGCTTGAGACGTGTATCTATTTAAACTTTTCTTGTTTATATATGTATATACATACAAACATATATAAATTTTTTAAAGAGAATTCTAAAAAAAGAGAGTCTTTTCTCTAAGATTCCCTTGCCTTAATCTATTTATTTATGCTTACCTGTTCTCAAGCTTCTAATTGTAGTTGGGACTTGAGTTGGAACGAGTAGCTAGTAGGTTGAGACAGGAGATGAGAATAAGGAAAATTGCAACACAAGGAAGGAGAACATTGCTAGACTATATGGCCCTCATTGAATAGGGCTTGGGAAGAAATATATCCATCCCAACAATGGATGATGTTCAAAAATTTGAGCTGAAGCCTACACTCATCAATATGATATAAAATTCACTTCAATTGGGAAGGATGACCTTAGAGGATCCCCATATTCACATCAAGAAGTTCTTGAGATTGACAAGCATCATTAAGGTGAATGGAATCTCATTAGACACAATGATATTATAATTGTTTCCTTTCTCCATCATTAATAAGGTAAATGACTAGCTCAACTCCTTGTTGGAAGGATTTATTACATCCTGGGATCAACTATAGTGTCTGTTTTTGACGTAGTACTTTCCGTAGTCCATGCAATTTAGGATTATAATGGAGATCGCTGGTTTCACATAGTATAAGAAAAAGTCCCTATATGAGGCATGGGATCATTTTCAAAATCTTCTCTAGACCTACCCATAGCATGGATACTAAACACTCCATCTCATGTGGATCTCCTACAACAGTCTCTTCTATGCCAACATAGTTGTACTCTATATAGCATCTAGAAGGGGCATCTTACATAATCTCTCAAAGGATACATAGGTAATCATATGGAACTTAGCTGTCAACAACAACCAGTGGAGGTCTACTGATAGACATATAAAAAAAGATGAACTCCTAACCAATCGAAACATACCACGTAGACCATAACACTAAGCTAGCTAGTCAAGGCCTTCAACAAAAAGATAGAGTTTTTTACAAAAGCAAGAACATAACCTGCTCTGATCGTTTTCACTCTAACCACACCTAAGGATGGTTTGTCCAACCTATGTAGTTCCATAAGCCACGATAAGGAAGGGTGTGAGTTGAGGCCCACATGGCCCAACAAAATGAGGAGGCCCATTTTGTGGGAAATATCTAAAACCCCACTTGAAAGAATCACCTTAACAACTTTTGGGAAAGCATCAAGGTAATAACATTAACGGTTCTTCCAATGTTTACAGGCCCTCTTATATGCAAAATCAATGTAACGGCTGTAAACACCCAATTATGTCTGAGGATCCCAATTGTTAAAATTAATCAAGAGACTAATACTAAATTAAATAATAAAAAATAGAAAACAAATACTGAAAGGTGAAATTCAAATAAAAATGAAGAAAGAAATGAAAAAAAAATAAAAAAATAAAAAATAAAAAATAATAATAAATAAAAGAGATAAAAGAAATTAAAATAGAAAATGAATAATAGATAAATTAATTAGAACAAAATTAACAAATTCTAAATTAAAAAAAATATAAAAAATAAAAACAAAATAAAAAATTATATAAATCTAAAATGGAAAAGTAAAAACTAAATCTAAAACAGAAAAATAAAAGCGAAAAAGAATAAAAATAAAAAAAACAAAAATAACTAAACAAAAAAACAAATTAACTGAAAAAACGAAAAAAAAAACAAAATATAAAAACGGAGAAAAAACAGAAGCAAAGAAAAGAGGGGAAGAAAGAAAAGGGTTCTTGGCAGGGGTGCAAGAAAAAAAAGAAAGGAGGTTGAGGGTGCTCTAGGGATCTGAAGTTTGCTGATCCAGGTTAGAAACCTCACCTCCTTCCTTTTGCTTTGTGGGATATCGGTTTGTAACAGGGACTTGTTGCAAAAAATCTAACTTCCATTGTAAAAATGAAAGCAAAACCATTATTGATTCTATTAGGAATTCACTGTCTGTAATATGGCTCATTTGTCCTTGCAAAATTAACACAAAAATTGTAATCAAATCACCACATCAAAAGATTATGTACAAGTCTAGATACCATCCTTTCCATCTAAAGTTCATGATGGCGGTGTGGCCACAATTGCCTTGGCGTCATCCACGGTTCGGTAAACCAGTTAAACAACTACACCATGGAATAAGAGGAAGCCAGTAGATGATCATGCATGGATCGCGGTGACTCGAATTGGCTAGGCCCTGTGGCTAGGAGGTTAGGTCCAAGACCATTCAAATTTGTTATTCACTTGTTACTAAGTGTGTTGCAATCCAAGAATCTGCTAGCATGACGTAATGAGGTAGAAAAAGCCATGTTTCGAAATCTGTTTTATGGCAATACACGCTGAAATCTCAGGGCCACATGGGATGCCCAATCTAGTGTGATCGCCTCATCATTTTATCAAGATTTTTTTTGTAAAAACGGGGCTTGCTGTAGAGAAATATCTCATTGAAAAGAGAATAAGGGAGTTTGAGTCTGCAACAGAGTATTTGTCACAACACCTGGGGGGTGATGTTCTTCCTATTTTAGCTTTATTGGAAAATTTGATTGAAAACAGATTCACTGCATGATCAGTGAAGGTTACAAGAATCCCATGGCTGGTTGCTCTCTATTTCCTCTCAAGCTACACAGAAATGATTTCTATATTCACAGACTATGCTAGCTGTGGGCATAGAGGGGCCCTGGTACTCCAGCTACCCACAAATTGTTCTTACTGTTCCAGGAAAACTTTGATCGGTAGTGTAACAGGATAGCATGTGGGGTAAATCATCGGGTCATTAGAAAATCGATGGTGCAACAAGATGTTGCTACATGGAACAGTATAAGCTGAACCAGAATCTTGGCGCTCGAACACTCATATATGGGAACGAAGCACCAATCATTGCATTAACCAGGGGTTTTTTCTGATGGTTATGACTCTGTATGTAGCCAAGCGTGGCAGGATGACAAGATAATTTCTCTCTGTTCAGGAATAAGATGATAGTATAAATCGGGTTGGTCTGATCAAGTTCCTCAATGGCAGGTTCGATATCAGAAATAACTTTTCTGATTAGCAACCTTGCAATGTGGGTAAGTGCTTTAGCTAGAATCGAACCATAATGACTGAATGCTGCCCAACATGGATTGGTCTTCGAATGGTGGAAAAATTATCTTAGGCGATCCTCGCCTGTTTGGCCTTATAGGTGAGCAGCAAATAGTTGGAGGGCGTGGCTATAAAATACTATTAATGTTAAAGAAGCCATGCACGTGATGGGTGTGGCTATTATTAGGTACGGATTAGAGGTACGCTGGTAGACCATAACAGCTGCGATTTCAGGTATAATGCAACCACAGAGGGCCAATTGAATGCAAAACGCCATAAATTGATGGCGTACCCGTTTAGGATGTAATGTGGGCTGTTTCTCCGTTTTATCTAAAATGATGGATATCAAATCTCAATTGGAACCTAGGTTCAGTGGTCAACACAGGGTAGGCCACTTTCGCATCCTGAATTTGATCCCACCCTGTGCCTCTCTTTTTTCCAATAGCGGCTTTTAGGCCTCATGTTAATTCTATTAAAATAATTGGGTCGAACCCTTTGGGATTATTTAATACAAATTGGTTGCAGCGCCTCTCCTCGGTTCAAGTCAATTCTGCCATAGTAATGGGCATAAATTAAGCTAGCCGTCTCTTGTTTCATGGTTTTCAAAATTGGGCCTCTTATGCCAAAACGAATTAATTGATTGTACGACTAAGCAGGCCATGGGCGCTTCACTAAATCCCACCCTGTCACATGATTCAATTAGGCCATCTAAAATCAAGTTAATTAAAATTAAATTTATTTATTTTCCTCAAACCTTAAATCAAGTTAATTTTAGATTGAGTCAAGTCCAATTCT
Organism: Canavalia ensiformis; assembly: GCA_026541065.1. Classification (NCBI taxonomy): domain Eukaryota; kingdom Viridiplantae; phylum Streptophyta; class Magnoliopsida; order Fabales; family Fabaceae; genus Canavalia; species Canavalia ensiformis. The sequence continues at coordinate 175,482 of JAMKYM010000585.1, forward strand.
TTTTCTCAAATCTCGAATCAAACCCATTTTATTTCCAATCAAGTTCATTTAAATTTTCCTTCAAATTCCCAATCAAGTTCACTTCATTGTTTTCTTCAAATTTTAATTCACTTTTATTCCTTTCTTCAAGTTCAAATCACTTTTTAGCCAAGTCAAGTTCATTTTTAATGCATTTTTATTCCTTTTTCCTTTTTAAATTTTCGAATCGAACTCAAGTCCTTTTTCCCGAAAAAAAATAAAGTCGAGTTTAATTCTTTTGCTTTAAGTTTCGAATCAAACCCATGTCAAATCACGCCCATTTCAAAATCAAGGTCATTTCAAATCAAGTCCATCTTGTTTTAAGTCAAAACCAATTCTTTTATCTTTATCACCTTTAAATTAAATTCTTTGATTTTAGGTCTCACACAATGAACCCTAAGCACAAACTGGTAGCTTTCTTTGTTGTTCGATGTTTAGGAATTCATATGGGTCCGAGTGTGGCCGTAGTTGTCTTGGACCCTGTGCATATGTGGACCAAGAATCCTTTTGTAAATAATTTCAAAAAAAAACTCCATTTTAGAATGCTTAAGTCTCACGCGATGAACCCTAAGCTTGAACTGGTAGCTTTTTCTGCTGTTCGATGCTTAGGGATTCATATGGATCCTGGTGCAGCTGCAGTTATCTTGGATCCTGTGCATATGTGGACTAAGGATTCACCTTAAAACACTCTATTCATTTTCAAATACTCCTTTTTCAAGCTTCTCCAAAGCACAAGCCTTCAAACCAGAACTACGTAAGCCTTGAGTTTCCCATTGCACCAGGGAATACGTAGGAGCAGGATCAAGTCTTGTCAAACTAACCTCCATCAAACTATTTATTTTCACATCAATTAAGGGATCAAACTATTTTCAAATAATCACACACTCAGTTTAAGGGTACTGTTCTTCAGAACAGGCAAGTGGGGTGCCTAAGACCTTCGCCACTCGTAACCGACTCCCAAACCTAAATCTCATCCTCGAGTTAGGGTTTTTCCAAATCTTTTTCCCTTAAATAAAAATTTGGTGGCGAGTCCACACATAATCCAATAAAAATTCCATTTTAAAAATTTTAGCAAGTTCGTCGTCTCGACGGAATTACGGTTGCGACAGATGGCAACTCCACTAGGGACCTTAGAGAGTCAAGCCCGTTCAATTGTGTGTGTCATATTGATCCCTTTCCCATTTATTTGCACGATTCCTTTCTTGTTTATTTGCACGATTTATTTGTTTTGTTTATTCTCTGTATAACCTTAGGGTAGACAAGCAATAAATTGCTATATATATCTGTGCAATTTCCCCAATTGCAGGTATCCCAAATATTTGTGTGCCCTCCACACATCGTGCATACATTCATCTCCTGAGTGAGGCCCTATACCCGGGTCTGAGTGCAGCCTAGGACAGAGGGATCTGGTGGTGTCACTTTGGGGCTTACATCCTGTTTGACTATCATGAAAATCCCAGATAGAGTGCGTCCTATTTGCATTGCGCTACAACTGGTAGCTTTTTCTGTTGTTGTAGCAAGCATTATGAATTGGAACTTGTCTCTAGTAACCTCCTATACCTTAAGATTACAAACCACTTTATGAGAGATTCATATAGTAATGGCCCTAGATCCCTAGGACAGGTAACCCACATAGGAGACAAGGAGGGCACACACCCCTTTCAAGATACAAGGTTCATTGTCCACAGGCACTTATTTGAACCAAACCATCCGAAGTGGAAAAGGGGAGTTGAAAGCTAAAATTGAGGAATACAAAATTTAAAAATAAAAGTAAAAAATCGAGATAAAAATCAAGAAAAATCAAAATAGAAGGAAAAATTCCTAGGAAAAATTAGAAAAATAATTTTTGAAAATACTAAAAACCTAAAGAATTCCTTTTTAGAAAAATTTTAGCAAAGTCGACAAGCTTTTTCAAACAAAAACAAAGGTTTTTCTAACAAAATAAAAAACACCAAAATTCATAAAAAAACACAAAATTGTTAAGAAATCAAGGACAAATAAATAAAGCAACACGTAATTCTGTTCTAATCTCTAAAATTATTTGTGCATGGCATGCATTCATTCATTCATTCATTTATCATTGAAAAAAAAAAGATTTCAAAAATCATGCCATACTTTTCATTAACATACTCATTAAAGCATTAACATTTTTATCATTCATGATTTTTGCATCTAAATTATTTCTCATAGAATTAATTTTAGATTTAGAAGAAAAATCAGAGAAAGAAAGCTTTCCCGACATCCTTATAGGACTCGATCACAATCAGGAATTATGGATGAGTTGGAAAGACAAAACGAGGAGCAAAGAAATGAGGTCAAGACACTAAAAGATCAAGTGGCCAGACTGATGGAGGCCATCCAACTGTCTAAACAGAAAGAGGCAAGGGAATCCTTACCGGGAGAACCAGTTAACCCATTATACCCTCCTGGCTTCAATCCGCAAAACGCTTCACCATTAACCATGCCTCCACCAATCGAAGGAGTTCATTACGGGTTTCCTCATGGGCATGCACAAACACAAACCCAAACACAAGCCCAAACACAAACCCAAACACATATCCTACCTCCAAACACCACCTCATAAGCCTACCAAAGAACTGTTGGGGCAACGCATCCTATGTTCACCCAAAGGACTCACCCTATATACATATCATCTTCTCAACCTCACCACATGCCAGAGGAATACCCAAGCCATCCTTTTAAGGAGGATACTAAAAAGTGGAGAGTACTGGAGGAAAGAATCAAGGCAATCGAGGGGAGCGCTTATGAAGCTAGGGATGCATCTGATCTGTGCTTGGTTCCAGATGTGGTAATCCCTCCCAAATTCAAAGTTCCTAAATTTAAGAAATATCAAGAAACTAGCTGTCTGAAGAACCACCTGGCCATGTATTGCAGGAGGATGTCCCCTTGTATGCACGGCGATAAGCTGCTCATCCATTTCATTCAAGACAGCTTAACTGGGGTAGCTGCAACTTGGTATACCTAGCTAGAGCGGACACATTCGTTCATGGAGAGATCTAGCCGAGGCTTTCCTCAAACAGTACCAGTATAATATGGAGATGGCTCTGGATCAAACTCAGCTCCAAAACATGGCTAAAAGAGGAGATGAGACCTTCAAGCAGTATGCCCAACGATTGAGGGAGTTAGCTGCTCAAGTACAACCTCCACTCTATCCGAAAAAGAATTGGTCAGCATGTTCCTCGATACACTCCAAGATCCTTTCTATGACAAGATGATCGGTAGTATGACTGCTAGCTTCTCCGATGTCGTCATCATTGGAGAAAGGATCGAAGGTCGCATGCGCCATGGAAAGATCATGCAAAAGCCTACAGGCGCAGTCAATGCTTCCACCAGGTCAGGAAAGAAGAAGACAGGAGAGACTCACTATGTGGCTTCGGCTTAAGGCTAATACCCTCCACAAACGGCACCTTACAGTCCAATGGGCTTCAACCACCCAAGATATACACCCTACACCCCGTATCCTTACATCGCCACTACATACCAAACACCATACCCTCCTACTTACAGCTATCCAACACAAGCCCGGCCACCAATACCATATACAACCCAAACACAAGCCACAAGTCAAAATCTTAACCACAGCTTGAAGAAGGAGAAAAAGCCTGTCCAATTCAACCCCATTCCGATCTCCTACATCGAGCTGCTACCCCGCTTAATTCAAAACTCTCTGGTGGCTCCTTATCCTTTAAAACCTCAAGAACCACCATATCCCAAATGGTATGATGCAAACACCAGATGCGATTACCATGCGGGGTTCATTGGTCATTCCATAGAGGATTGCCTGGCATTGAAGCGAAAGGTACAAAGCCTGATCGACGCAAAATGGTTGGATTTCAGGAAGCTCACTCCACACAGAAAATAATCTATTGTCGAATCATGAGAGCTCATCAACAGGTTGAGCACTGAGGATATTCATCCAAAAATTGTCGTACTTTTCAAAAGCTAAATAAATCTCGATGAATAATACAAAAATCATATTTTTCATGTTTCTTGAGCATGTGCCTCACATTATTGGTTTTACCTCGTAAAATATGCCATTTCTTTCTTCATCCAACCTATTTCTTTCTATGCCTAAACAATCAATACCGATTGGTGATAATGCCATTCCTGTAATAAATAATTTTGAACGTCATATTAATCAAGCTCAAAGAGAAAAATTAAATAAGGAAATAGAATAAGCAAAAGGAGATTTCAAATCATCACGTATTGTAAAACCTCTCAAGGAACATTTGTCTAACAAAAAAGAAGAGGTAATAAATATCCCGCTAGATCAAAGTTCAAATCTAGGAAAAATTTAGGGATACATAATAGATCCGCTGAATTGAGAATAAAAAATGATCCAATAGGAGATCTGATCAGTCAAAAATAAAAAGAAAAAGGAAGCCCGTTGGATTAAAATAAAAAACAGTTCAGGCAAAAATAGGATCAAAACAGAAACCCGCTGGATTAAAAGCCAAAAACGATCCAGGCAAAAGTAAGGTTAAAATTCAAAAAAATAAATCGACAAAGTCATGATCAGAGAAGGTCTTGCTAGATTCCAAAAACAATTCAGACAAAAATAGGATCAAAACAAGAGCCCGCTAGGTCGGAATCCCAGAAACGACCTAGGAAAAAGTTAGGGCACAGATACAAACGCCTGCTAGGTCGACAACCCTAAAAAACGACTTAGGCAAAAGTTAGGGCACAGAAACAGAAAGCCCGCTAGGTCGACAATCCTCAAAACGACCTCCAGCAAAAGTTAGGCACACCTGTGAAGCCTCAGTCAACAATCCTCAAAAACAACCTAGTCAAAAGTTAGGGCACAATCAAACAGAAGGCCCGCTAGGTCGAAAACCCCTAAAGGGCGGCCTAGGGAAAAGTTAGGGCACAATCAAACAGAAGCCCGCGAGGTCGACAATCCTCAAAACGACGTAGGAAAAAATTAGAAGACCCGCTAGGTCAAAAACCCTCAAAGGGCGGCCTAGGAAAAGTTAGGGCACAATCAAACAAAAGTCCGCTAGGTCGACAATCCTCAAAAGATGACCTAGGCAAAAGTTAGGGCTCACACACAAAAATCCCGCTAGGTTGGAAACCCGTAAGGGCGACCTAGGTAAAAGTTAGGGCAAAGGAAAGACCTGCTGGGACGAAAGCTCAAAAGAATGACCCAGGAAAAAATTAAGGTCAAACAAGAATCCCAGTACAAACTGACATTTCTGCACCTCATCTTTGCTAAAACTGGGGCAAATTTTGCATTTTTCTCAAGTTTGGTTAATTCGACAATCAAGATTATGAAAAGTAGCATTGGCATTTTTCACCAAAAGGTTCCATTTGGGCAATCAAATCCATATCTTTCGTCATCCTTTCCATTCAAATACCATTCCTTAAAATACACAACCTCAAAATTCCCTATCTCCTTCCTTCAACTAGCCAAGATCACTTCGCACACCCTAACAACGCACATGCCAAAAGAAATGAGAAAGATGTAAAAAAGAAAAAAGATTAATTTTGAAAAGTCATGACAAATTGGATAAATCCTCAATCATCGCAACTTGGCATGACTATTTTCCGAAAAGATCATTCTTCTACTAGCCGTAACGTGAGGAGGGATGCTGGGTTTATATGTGTGGGAAAGGCAGAGGAAATGTTTGTGTTGTAAGGGTAGGATGGCAAGTTTGTATACGTTGGGTGTGAGTGTGGTGGATAGCCAGCTGTATTGGTGGGAGGCATATAAGCTGGTGGGTTGATGTGAGGAAAGTGAATGGTAGGGTTCGAGTGTGGAGGTCCAGCAGGAAGGCTTGGATGGCATTGGTGTGTGGTAGGGTTTATATGGAGCGGTAGTGCATTAGGGTTCACAGCCGAGATCCCTGGAGTGTCCCGACCCATAAGCGAGGTTTAGCCGGGTGGCATGCCCGTACAAACCATTCCGCCGTTGACAACGATCCCGAAGAGGCATTGATGTAAAGGCTGCCCTGGTGTGATCCCCGCAGGTCCCTCTGTGCTTTTCTCAAGTAACTTCATGAGTTTGGTCCCTTGGTCCTTTAACTCAGCTACCTCATTCCGGAGCTCCTCATTCTGTGTTTCCAGCTCACTCATGATTTTGGTTCTCGATCTAGTGCTATATGAATGTCGGGGAAGTCGTGAGTCCGCTATTTTGTTACCTGTTTAAAAAAGTTAAATTAATTAATTAATTGATTAGAAAAATAAAGTTTAGGTATGTGATAAATACGGAGGGACCAGAATCTCGTTGAATGCCAATCGTGTGCATCTTTCGTGCTTTGAGTATGAGATGGAAATTAATATGGAATCATAGAGAAGAGCCCGTTTTATTCAAGTACATGAGGTCTATTTTACATTTCGTTCCTCCTGCTTGGCCAATACAATATATTTTTTCATTCTTAAGACTAAGTCTTTACAAGTTTTAATGAAAATTTCGACTTCAGGCGGGGTGTGGAGTGGATGCAGAGATGCTTCCGCCTTTTTAAGTGATTGCGGTATTTTTTCTATGACCGTGTTCGCTAGGCTAGCCAACCTTTGAAAGCATTTGATCCAGTGCTCAGCCATGTCCTTGTACCACTTGCTTTCGTTTTGTATGTCATTTATGCCCTTTTGCTACATTTTTATGACTTCGATGACCTTCCATTTTTCCTCATTCACCTCGTTTTGCCAAGCTATGAGTAGGCCTTGATTTCGCTTTATTCATGTCCTACACTCATTTGTAAACACTCACCATGCTCCTCGAGACCCCTTTTAAGGTAATATATAAAATCATAAAAAAATGAAAAATTATTAATTAAAAATAAAAATAAAATCTGAATTTGAGATAAATAAATAAAATTGAAAAACCCAAATATGAAAAATGAATAAGAAATTAAAAAGTCAGAAAAGAATTTTGGGAAAAATAAAAAATAATAATAAAAAGAAACAAAAATCAGAAAAAGAAACAAAATTAAAAATCTAAAAAAATAAAATCTGGAGTAATAAAATAAAAAAAATAAAAAAAATAGTAAAAATATACATAGATAAAAAACTGAAAAATAGATATTAATACAAATTAAAGGAAAATCATAAAAATCTAAAAATCTAAAAATAAAAATAAAAAAATAAGTGATAAAATCTGGAAAATCTAATAATAGCAAATAATAAAGAAAATCAAAGAAGATGAAAAAAGAAAAACAAAATAATAAGAAATTAATGAAAAAAACAGAATTAAAAAATAACAAAACAAAATATAAAAAAAAAAAGAAAAAAGCGAAATTGAAAAACAGAAAAACTGATTTTGAGAAAAAACGAAAAAAACGGCGAACGAAATAAAAAACCAAAAAAACAGTTTGAAGAAAAAAGAGAATGGCATGGGGGGAAGAGGTGGAGGAGTTCGAATTTTTCTAAAAAAAACTCTTCTTGATGGTAGGGAGTGGGGTAGCAAACTTCAAAAAGGATCTCTCTCATCTTCCATCATCGGAGGCAGGAGCCCAGGCTCCAAACCACATTATGTGTGCTTGGGAAAACCAGGAAGAAGAACCATCAAGAATTAGGTATGAACAAGATCGCAGTGGGAAGTCTAATAAGATGTCACAAGTTCTCTGACGAACAGGGGAGCAAAAGATTGAGCAGATTCAACTTCAGCATAAGAAGATCCTCTATAGTCATTCGAGTCTTGTCTTAACCAGGTTAGCATAACTATTGATTAACGAATTCAGATCGGCATTATTTTGATGTTAGTTTGCATCTTTAACTAAGAAAGATGAAATATTAACGACCCTGGTATGACTCAAATCGGATTTTAGAATTTTTAATACTTATAAGAATATGGTCAGAAATTCTGTTGATAATGAGGGTGCATCACCTACATATCACCCCATAATGGCCATTAGGATATGACCGGCTCCATGAACGAATCAATCCAAAAAAAAACCCACAGGTACAGTTCACAGTAGTTGATCTAGGCTCATCACCGCATGCTCGGCCTTGGGAATAATCCACACACATACTTGTAAACAAGCTGCCGTCTTCCCCACATTGAGCCTTTATTCAAGAACCACAAATCCTAAGGGAACTAAATCTTCAAGTTCTTATAATTCTGGAGAAAAAGCAGTAAGGGAAGATTTTAATTTGAGAATCTTTCCTTGGCATAGTATTGAGCTTCCCACCTTCAGGATATGAACCTACAGCTTAGCATACATCTTCCGGTAATGTGAACAAGTCTGGAGGCGTACCTCCAACATCCTGGATTGGATCCAGTTCAAATAGCCACTCATCACCATCTGGATTTTAATCATGAAGTCCCCATTGAAAACCTGTAGAGAGTAGTAGAGCTCGGTCCTTGGTCCCCATTTTAATCCCTTAGCTTTGCTTTCGGTGTTCATAATGGCCAACGAAGATGATGTGGTAGGATTCTGTGACATTGGTGAGGTTAAAATTGTTAAAGGTCAAAATTAAGAGTGACGCTACCAGGGTCCACAAGAGCAGGAAAGATGGTGCTCTAATGGATGTCTCGTGCGTGCCTAAAAATATTTCAACGAAACCCCAAGTACCATGCAGTACCTCTATAATCTAATTCGAAGAAGTTAAAGGCATAACCTTAGGCGTGGCTCAGTGGTAAGAGTCGCTACCTATAGCCTGCATGACCTTAGGTTCGAGTCCCACAACATGCAAATTTGTTAATCCAGTTTAATATAAATTGGGGAGTGGTTTAAATCTAAACAGAAGCTTAAAAAGCACCATTAATAGCTTGGCCCAGTGGTAAACACCGCTTGAAAAAACCCCGAGACCTGGGTTCGAGCCGCTCCTCCCACATTTCTCCTTTTTCTGTCAAATATCAGCTTGAGTAAATATCCATACTGCCCTTGACGAATTTCATAAATTCCCAACAAGTCCCAGGTCCAATGATTTACCAGATTAATCCCTATTCAGCCCCTGCTAGTAGATTACTAGATCACCCTAGGGAATTTGACTAATTCCTCAATATGCCCTCCCCTTGGTAATTACCACATTGCCCTTTGGAATTTCAGAATTCCTAACATGCCCCGCCCTTGTAATTATCATTTTGCCTTAATAAAAATTCCAGAATTAATAAATTTCAAAAAATTAATAAAAATAGAAATTAATAAAAATACAATTTTTTTTCCAGAATTAATAAAAAATCCCAAATTTAATAAAATATAGGAAAATTACTAAAAAATTCTAAAAATTCCAGAATTAATAAAGAATCCCAAAAAATTAATAAAAACAGAAATTAATAAAAGTACAAAAAATTTTCCAGAATTAATAAAAATTCCAGATTTAATAAAAATAATAAAAATTCTAAAAATTTCCAGGATTAAATAATAAAAAACAGAAATTATACAAAAAAAATTCTAAAATTCCAGAAAAATAAATAAAAATCAGAAAATTACATAAGAATTAATAAAATTTCCAGAAAATTACATAAAAATTAAAAAATCAAAAAATTCATACAAATTTCACAAAAATCCCATAATTGCTAAAAATTACACTAAACCCCCAATTGCTTCAAAATTTAGTCTTCTTTTATCCAAAGACCTACATCAATTGTGATTTCATTTCTGTTTCAAAAAATAAAAATAAAAAAAAATTCTTTTGATATTTTGGGATTTTTTAAGTCTCACGCGATGGGCTCTAAATGGGGAACTGGCGGTTTACCTGCTGTTCAACATTTAGTAGTTCGTATAGGTCCTTGTGCTGCCTTAGCCGCCTCGGGCCTTGTGCATGAGTGGACTTGAGGTCTTCTTCAAAATAAATATCTTTTCCTAAATATTTTGTGGGATTCTAGGTCTCACGCAATGGGCTTTAAATGGGGAACCCAAGGTTTTACTCCGTCGTTCAACATTTAGTAGTTCGTATAGGTCCCTGTGTTGCCTTAGCCGCCTCGGGCCTTGTGCATGAGTGGACTTGAGGTCTTCTTCAAGATTTAAAAATCTTTTTAATATTTTGGGGATTATAGGTCTCACGCAATGAGCTCTAAATGGGGAACTGGCGGTCTACTTGCTGTTCAACATTTAGTAGTTCGTATAGGTCACCGTATCGCCTTAGCCGCCGGGCCTTGTGCATGATTGGACCAAAAATCCTTCCCAAAGATAAAACTTTCTCAAACGAAATCTTCGAATATTCTCTTAAAACACTCTTTGAGAGGTGGCCTTCACGTAACCGTAACTACGTAAGCCTTGAGTTTCCCATTGCACCAAAAAGGGAATACGTAGGAGCAGGATCAAGTCCCGCTCAGTTAACCTCCATCAAATATTTATCTTCACACTAATTAAAGGATCAAACAAGGTTCAAAATCACACACTCAGTTTAAAAGGGTACCGTTTCCTTGAACTGAGCGGGGTGCCTAACACTTTCCTCTCGTGAATTCGACTCCCAACTGCAATCTAGGGGTTTTTTCCAAATATTTCCACTAAATAAAAATCTGGTGGCTAAGCCACTTCTATCAAATAAAAATTCATTTTTTTAAAATTTTAGCGAGGTTGATGGTACTCGTGGAATTGCGGTTTACGCGGCTGCATTTGCCACTCCACCGGGGACTTTAGAGACTGAACAAGCCCATTCAAGTGGAAATAAGTAATTGATCTCTTTCTTGTATTTTTGCACGATTTATTTATCATTTACTTATTTGTTGTCTGTTTGTTTTATTCTTTGTATAACCCTAGGATAGACAAACGATAAATTGCTATATATATCCGTGCAATTTCCCCAATTGCAGTATCCCAAATTTATGTGCCTCATACATCGTGATATGCATTTATCACAGTGGGGCCTACAGATCCAGTGCTACTAGAGGATAGAGGGATCTGGCAGTGGTGTCACTTATTTCAGGCCTACGTCCAGATGGCTATCATGAAAATCCCAGCTAGAGTATCTATTCATAATGCCCCACAACTAGTGGCTACTTCTACTGCTGGCAAGCATTATGGATTAAAACTTTAACTCTGAAGTGATTTCTACACCAGGATCACAAACCACCTTTGAAAGGTTCATATAAAAGGCCATAGATCCTGGGGGTAACCCGCATAAGAAGCAAAGAGGGCACACACACCTCCTTTTCAAGATAAGGTTCACGCTCACGTGCACTTATTCGAACCAAACCATCCGAAAGCAAAAAGTGGAGTTGAAAGCCCAAAATTGGGGAGATACAAAAATCAAATCAAGATAAAAAATCAAGCCTGAAAATCAAAAATAGAAGGAGAAAATTCCAAGAAAATTAGAAAAAGTATTTTGAAAATTTTGAAAAGATTCCAAACAAAAAACTTAAAGGACGTTTTAGAAATAGAAAAATTAGGAAAATAATCCTTTGAAAATACCCTAAAGATAAAAAGTTTAATAGATAGAAAATGAAATTTCGAAAACCTAAAGAATACTTTTCTAGAAAAATTCTAATAAAAACAATTTTTCCAAAACAAAAACTAAAAAGGCTTTTTTAGTAAAAATAAAAATGCCAAGCTACAAAAACACAAAGTTGTTAAAAATCAAGGATGAATAAATAAAACAACTCTCATTTATTTTCAAATAGTCAAACTTCAAATCTCTAAAAATTATTTTCACATAGCATTGATTCATTCATTCATTCATAGATCTATAAAAAAAGAGGGATTCTACACATTCACACTCATTGTTATCCAACATCTTTATCATTCGTGATTTTTGCATTCATTATTTTTCAAAAATTAATTTTCAAACTTTAATAAAAATTGGAAAAACACAAATCTCCTCGACATCCTTATAGAACTTCAATAATAATAAAGAATCGTAAGGTGAACCGGAAGACAAAATGAGGAGCTAAGAAATGAGGTCAAATCGAAGGAAATCGGTGGCCAAGCTAATGGAGGCCCATCCAGCTAGTCCCTAAATGTGAAGGAGCGACTTAAATCCTTGCCGAAAGAACCAACGCAATCATATCCTCTCCCGGGTTCACTCCACCATCAACTATGCCTCCGCTAACCGAAGGAGTTCATTACGGGTATCCTCATGGGAATGCACCCTTATACAACCAAACACAAACTCAAACACATAACCTACCTCCAAACACCACTTCACAAGCCTATCGAGCAGCCGTTGGGGGAATGTGCATCCTATGTTCACCCAAGGGTGGCACCCATCATACATACCACCTTCACCCCCACTGCATGGCTAAGTGAATACCCAATCCACCCTTCCAATGAGGACATTGAAAAGTGGAGAATTCTAGAGGGCAGATCAAGGCACCGAGGGAAATGCTTATGAAGCCAAAGATGCTAATGTGCTCCGGTTCCCGACGTGGTCATCCCTCCTAAATTCAGGTTCCTGACTCCAGAAATACCAAGGAACCAAGTGTCAAAAAACATCTCGATATGTACTTGTAGGAAGATGTTTACATGTACCTACGATGAGAAGTCGTTTATCCATTTTCTTCAGGCGACTTAACAGGCCCAAACCGGGGTACACTCAATCGAGCGGACACACATCCACGTTCATGGAGAGACCTTGCTAAGGCTTTCAGAACAGATGCTCAGTATAACACGAGCAGATGGCCTCCATGGGACTGACTCGTAATATGACCAAAAAGTGGAGAAGAGTCCTTGCGCAAGACGATCGCCAACGCTCATGCGGGTTGGCTCAGAGTACAACCTCCCTTATCCGAAAGGAATTAGTCGCATGTTCGTGGGACACACTCCAAGATCCTTTCTATGACAAGATGGTCGGGTATAACTTCTAGCTTCTCCGATGTCGTCATCATTGAAGAAAGGGATCGAAGGTGGCATGCGCCGTGGAAAGATCGCGCAAAGCCACAGGGACAACCAATACTTCCTGGATGGGAAGAAAAGACAGAGAGACATATAATGTGGTTTCTAATCAAGGCCAATACATTCCTCAAATGGCATAGTATGGTCAGCCGGCTTTCAACCACCACCATATACACCATACACACCCTACAAACCATATCCTTACATCGCCACTGCATATCAAACACCATACCATCCTACTTACAACTATCTGACACAAGTCCGGCCACCAACACCATATACAGCCCAAACACAAGTCATAAGCCCAAATACCAACCAAAGCTAGAAAAAGGAGAAGAAGCCTGTCTAATTCGACCCTATCCCAATCTCCCACACTGAGCTACTACCTCGGCTGATCCAAAACTCGTTGGTTGCGCCTTATCCTCTGAAACCTCAAGAGCCACCATATCCTAAATGGTCGATCTTAACGTGAGATCCGATTACCATCTTTGAGGATTTATTGGTCATTCTAATGAGGATTGCCTAGCGTTGAAGCGAAAGGTACAAAGCCTAATTGACGCAAAATGGCTTGATTTTGGGAGTCCCGCTCTTAACACAGAAAAGCAACTGTCAATCACGAGAGCCCATCGACCACCTAACTGAGATGGGGACAACACATGGAGTCTCTTTGCACAAATTGAGATTAAGGATACTCATCCAAAATTGTCGTACTTTTCAAAATCAATCTTTTGTAAATAAATCTCAATAAATAATGCAAAAGTTACATTTTTCATGTTTCTTGAGCACGTGCTTTACATCTTTGGCTTTACCTCTAAAAAACTTTACCCTTCCTTTTCATCACTTAGCCCACTTCTTATTCCTATACCAAAACAATAAATACCAATTGGTGAGGATGCAAGTGTTGTAATAAATAATCTTGAACGTCTAATTGATCAAGCTTAAAAGAGAAAAGCCCAATGAGGAAGTAGAATAAACAACAAGGGATTCTAGATCACCATTCAAGGTATATTGTCAAACAAAAATATCCTACTGAACCAAGTTTAAATCCGTGGAAAAAATTAGGGATGGAAGAAAAGATCCGCTGAATTGGAAACCTTAAATGATCCCGGCAAGATCAATATTCAACTACAAATTCAAGAAAAAGGAGAAGACCATTGGATTAAAGTAAAAAATAATCAGCAAAATCAAGGTCAAAACATAAAATTCAAGAAGAAGAGAAGTCTACTGGATTAAAAGCCAAAAATAATCGTAACAAGTAGGGTTAAAGTTCAAAATAATGAATCGACAAAGTCATGATCAGAAAAGGTCTTGCCGGTTTTCAACAACAATTCAGGAAAAGAAACAGGATCATATAAAGGCCCGCTAGGTCGAAAACCCATAAGGGTGACCTAGGCAAAAGCTAGGGCGCAATCAAGCAGAAGGCCCGCTAGGTCGACAATCTTCAAAAAAGAGACTCAGGCAAAAGTTAGGGCACGATCAAACAAAAGCCCGCTTAAGTCAGAATCTCAAGAACGACCTAGGAAAAAGTTAGGGCACAACCAAGCAAAAGGCCCGCTAGGTCGAAAACCCGTAAGGGTGACCTAGGCAAAAGTTAGGGCACAACCAAGCAAAAGGCCCGCTAGGTGAAACCCGTAGAGGCGACCTAGGCAAAAGTTATAGCCACAAAACCAACAAAAGGCCCGCTAGGTCGAAAAACCCGTGAGGTGGCCTAGGCAAAAGTTAGGGCGCAATCAAGTAGAGGTCATGGCTGGCTCGAAATCTTAAAGAGACCTAGGCAAAAGTTAGGGCATAATCAAACAAAAGCACACTAGGTCGAGAAATAAATATAGTGGCGACCTAGGAAAAGTTAGGCGAAACGAAAGACCCTCGGGTTGAAAACTCAAAAGAACAACCCAGAAAAAATTAAGGTCAATCTAGGAATCCCAAGACAACATGACATTTGCACCTCATATGTTCCTAAAACTAGGCAAAATTTTTCCATTTCTCAGAGTTTGGCTAATTAGACAATCAAGATTATGAAAAGCAGCATTGGCATTTTTCATCAAAAGGTGCCATTTGGGCAATCGAACCCACCCCTTTCATCATCCTCTTCCTTTCAAGTACACCACCTTAAAACATACAACTTCAAAATTCTCTATCTCCTTCTTTTGACCATCCAGCATCACTTTGCACACATCAAAATGCACGTGCCACAAGGAAACATGAAAAATGTAAAAATAATTACAAAGGGATTAATTTTGAAAATTCATGACAAGTCGGATGAATCCTCGACCGTTGCAACGCGACAGGATTGTTTCCCAAGGATTCATCTTCCTACCAGCCATAATGCCACCAAAAGAAGGAGTGTCTTACTCAATATCCGACGACCGTTGGGTTTCAAAATCCGGGAAAGAAGATTTCAAAATTTACCAATAAGCCAAAAGACTGAGTCAATCCAGCTCGCCTTGATTCTTGATCCCTTTAACACCAACTATGGGGTTGTTGAGGAAGGAGGCGTCGGAAAAACAAAAAAAATCAAGAGAAACAAAAATTTTACACCATTTCATGGATTGCATTCGATAGCATATGTTTAATCAAATAATTATTTCAAGCATCAAAATAAGAACCCCACATCATTTCTGCATTTATTCAAGCATCATTAAAACCGCATTCTTTTCACTCATTCAGACAGCACATAAGCATCCTTTATTCAAGCATCGCATCTTTCAAAAGTAATTAAGACCCAGGTAAAATTTTCCTAATCAGTCATAATTAAAACTGAATCAAGCCTAAACTGGGGCAAAAGCTGGCACAACAAAATTTAATTTGAGGTCATCCGCAAACGATGAATCGAGTCCAAACTGCGGCAAACGTTTGCCTACAAAAATTCAATTTGAGATTATCCTCAAATTCTCAGTCAAGTATCAAACTGGGGCAAAAGTTGGCCCAACAAAATTTAATTTGAGGTCATCCTCCAATGATGAATTGAGTCCAAACTGCGGCAAGTGTTTTCCTACAAAAATTCAATTTAAGATTATCCTCAAATTCTCAGTCAAGTATCAAACTGGGGCAAATGTTTGCCCATACAATTCAATTTGAGGTTTTCATCAAAATCAAGTTCAAATTGGAGCAAATGCTTGCCCACAAAAGTTCAATTTAAGGTCATCCTCAGATTCTGGACCGAGTCCAAACCGGGGCAAACATTTGCCCAAGAAAGATTTAAATCCAAGAACAAAACTGGGGCAAACATTCGCCTAAGAAAACCCAAGTCGAGACAATCAACTCCTATCAAGTTCAATAGGGCAAAGTGGCCCAAAAAATTCAAGTCAAGCTCATCATCAATCTCATCGAGGCCTAAATCAAAGTGTTTAAACTTCACTCAAACCAAGGCATTCCTCAATTTTCTAAACTGGGGCAAAATCGGGTTGCCCAAACTTCACTCAAACCAAGGCATTCCTCAATTTTCTAAACTGGGGCAAAATCGGGTTGCCCAAGTTTCTTCAAAAAGTAATTATCAAGTGCCTAAAAAACCTTCAAGTTCAAGGTAGAATAAGCAGTTTATTTTAATTCAAGAAAAAGAAATTACAAAATAAAGTTATCCGACGGCAACTGACGAAGAAGTCTATAATCCCTCTTCACGCGCCACCTCAAGGCACATCAAGTTTGTGTTCCACACCTGTCAACAAGGGACTCTACATGATTCCTTCTGTCTTAACATGATTTCATTTCTTTCACAACAACAAGGCTTTTCTTCAATACCTGTCCTAATAGATTCTTGTCATTTTTTCGTTTGCTTGTCTTAACAGGTCATTCATGTTTCGCCTGCCCTGACGGGCCATTCTCTCAAGTTAGTATAGATCACCTTACTTTTCCTTTGCCTGTCTAGCAGGCTTGCATCTTTCCTGTCAACAACAGGATCTTTTCGTTTTTTGGTCTTAACAGGCTTTCATCTTTCCTTTTTCCTGTCTAGCAGGCTTTGTTTTGTCAAGAGTCTATCTACATTCATCCCGTCTTAGCAAGTTAGTTTGCGTCATTCATTTTACCTGTCTTAACAGGCTTCTTTCCATTCCCATTTGCCTCGCTTAGTGTGCTTGCATCTTTCCCCTGGCCAACAAGGATCTTTTCCTTTTACATGTCTTAACGAGGCTTCTTTTTCATTCCCATTTGCTGCTGGTTTAGCAAAGCTTGCATCTTTCCTGTCAACAACAGGATCTTTTTCCTTTTACATGTCTTAACAGGCTTCTTTCATTCCCATTTGCCTGCTTAGCAGGCTTGTATCTTTCTTGTCAGCAACAGGATCTTTTTCCTTTTACATGTCTTAACAGGTTTCTTTCATTCCCCTTTTTGCTCGTCGCGGTGCTTATATCTTTGTCAACAACGGGACCTCAAGCATGTCTTTTTCTGTCACAGCGGTTTGCATTTATCCTGGCGCAACAGGATGTCATCATTTGCATCTTTCCCATTAGCGGTGGGACCTTATTGCATTCTCTGTCCAACAACAGATTTCAACATGTTTTTTGTCTGTCACCCTTCGCTGTGTTCGCATTTATCCCTTCCGGCGTTAGATTTCATCATTTACATCTTCCGGCACCAGCTGACTTCATTTGAATTCTCTGTCAACAGCGGGACTTCAAGCACGTTTAATTTTGTCCATTCGAGCAGGTTTGCATTTATCCTGGTAATAAGCAGGATCATTGCATCTTCGGCAGTGGGACTCTCATTTGCATTCTCTTGTCAACCACAAGACTTGCCACGTTTAATTTTCTCAATGCAAGGTGTTTGCATTTATCCCGGCAACACCAGGATTTCATTTGCATTCTTCCGATCAACAACGGGGTTCCCTCAAGTTTTCCTTCCCGGCTCACCGGCCTATATCAGTCATGGCATTACATCTTTACATTCCCGCTCACCGGCCTATGTTGTCATTTTTAAGTTCTTTTTCTCTTCTTTTTTTTGATCTTTCTTTATTTTTTTATTTTTTTTTCTCTTTGATTTTTAGGTTCCACACCGCAAGTAAATAAAATTCTTCTGTAACCGATGTCGTGTAAACAGTGGCGTGCCTTCCTCGTGTCCTAAGCCAGAGGTGACTGTCTATGGATCTAAGGATTTTAATGCATGAACCTCTCCAAGGTAGGTTGTAATCCTAAGGGTATAAAGGTCACTAGAGTCAAGTTCCAGTCTATAATGCTTGCCACAACAGTAGAAAGTTAGCCTAGTTGCGAGGGGAATTATGAATGGGGACGCACTCCTGGGCAGGGGATTTTCATCATAGCCACACAGGCGTGACACCACTAGATCCCTTTAATCCTGGGCAGCACTCAGACCCGAGTATAGGGCCCCACTCATAATGAAATGCATATGCAATGTATTGAGGGCACATTATTTTGGGATACCTGCAATTAGGGAAATTGTACAGATATATAGCAATTTATTGTTTGTCTATCCTAGGGTTGTAGAGGGAATAAGCAAATCAATAAATCATGAATAAACCAACAGATAAATAACATGCAATAAATAAATCATGTTCATAAACAGTGAAGGGATCAATTATAATGCACACTCAATTAGACAGGCTTGACTCTCTAATTTCCCCAGTGAAGTCACCATCTGTCGCAACCGTGATTCCGACGAGACGACAAACTTGCTAATATTTGAAAATAGATTTTATGTTATGTGTAGTCGCCACCAAATTTTTATTTAAGGGAAAAAGATTTGGAAAAAAACCAGACTTGAGGATGAGATTTAGGTTCGGGAGTCGTTTCCGAATGGGGAAGGTGTTAGGCACCCCATTCGCTCGTTCCGAAGAACGGTACCCTTAAACTGAGTGTGTGATTATTTGAAAATGGTTTGATCCTTTTAATTAGAGTGAAAATAAATACTTGATGGAGGTTAGCCTGACAAGACTTGATCCTGCTCCTACGTATTTCCCGGTGCAATGGAAAACTCAAGGCTTACGTAGTTCTGATTTGTGAAGGCTTGACCTTCAAAAAGCGCTTGAGAAAAGAGTATTTAAAGATTTCGTTTTTGAGAAATTTCTTATCTTTTGGGGGATCTTCAGTCCACTCATGCACAAGGCCCGAGGCGGCTAAGGGAGCACGGGGACCTATACGAACTACTAAATGTTGAACAGCAGGTGAACCGTTAGTTCCCTATTTAGAGTCCATTGTGTGAGACCTAGAATCCCAAAGTATTTGAAAAAGATATTTTTAAAGTTTTGAAAAGGACCTCAAGTCCACTCATGCACAAGGCCCGAGGCGGTTAAGGAAGCACGGGAACCTATACGAACTACTAAATGTTGAACAGCAGGTGAACCGCAAGTTCCCCATTTAGAGTCCATTGCATGAGATCTAGAATCCCAAAATATTAGAAAAAGATATTTTTCACTTTTGAAAAGAGACGATTAACAAATGATCTTGATTCTTGAGTAAAAAGAAAACTTGAATTTGAGAGAGAAGAGTTTCATTTTGAGTTTCGAGGCAATTGGGGTTTAAATGGAATTTTGGTGTAGTTTTATAATTATTAGGAATTTTGGGTCAATTTGATAATTATTAGAAATTTTGAGATTTATTTAGCAATTGTGGAATTTTTATGAATTTATTTAGCAATTACGAGATTTTATGAATTTAATTGACAATTATGAAATTTTTATGAATTTAATAGGCATTCCCATGGTAGGGGTGTGAACACTGAATTATGTCCGAGGAAAAATTTAAAACCCAAAATAAATCATTTTGTTTTTTAGTATAAAATCAAAAAAAAAAGAGAAAAAAAGAATTGAAAAAGAAAGAAAAATAATTTTTTAGTTAAGAATTTAGTTAGAAAGTTAGTTGGATTAGTTAATGATGGTTAAGAATTAGTTAGAGAAAAAAGAAAAAAATGAAATGAAAAATAATTTTTTAGTTAAGAATTTAGTTAGAAAGTTAGTTGGATTAGTTAATGATGGTTAAGAATTAGTTAGAGAAAAAGGAAAAAATAACAAAATAAGAATAAGAAAAAGAAAAATATAAAAGAAAGAAAATAATGAAAAAGAAAACAAAAAAGAGAAAAATTAGAAAACAAAAGGGAAGCTTCTTTACTTCTAAAATTTTTTCCCCTTTCCCTTTCAAATTTTATCTATAAATAAGGACTTTCATTTAGTTTAGGGACTCCTGATTTCTAAAAACATCATAATTTCTAAGGAGGGAGAGAGGAAAGACTCGAGTCGTGAAGGGAGGTTCTAGGAGGAGCACTAAAGAGACTCTTGAATTCTACATCTAATGGAGCACCTTCTTGGTCTCCATGAAACCAGTTATTCATCTCCTTCCAATATGCTATCAAGTGGCATTGAATAACATCAATGGAGGTTAGATCTTGCTTCTATTTCGTTTAATTTTTTTGCTTCTTCTCGGATTTCCGAGTTCATCTTCGTCTCTATTTTCATTTTCATTTTTGATCGGTCAAATGATCTCCGATTTCAGTGATTTTTGCTGCGTTCTCTTTGTCTTTCTCTCTAGTTTCTGTAATGATATTGTTTGTCTAATTTGGATCTGAAATGAAGTCTCTATGACCTGATTACCGAAGCATGTTCATCCTGGTGCGCGAATTGACCTAGCTTGTTTGATTTGTGCATATCTTGCTCATTTCTTATTGATTGACGTCAAACTTGTTTGTTTGATTCTATGAGATATATTTCAAATGATTGGTTTTTATTTTTCAGGATCTACCAAAAATATTTTTTCTAAAAATTTTTGAGATTTGAATTCAAATTTTGGCGCCAAAAACTTGTGTGTTCTTGAGGTTCATTTTCGTGTCTGTTTTTCGTTTTTGTTTTTAATCGATCAAATGATCTCCGATTTTAATGATTTTTGTTGCATTTTCTTCATATTTCTCTCTAGTTTCTGTAATGATATTATGTGTCCAATTTGGATCTGAAATGAAATTTTTATCATTTGATTACCGAAGCATGTTCATCTTGGTGCGCGAATTGACCTAGCTTGTTTGATTTGTGCATATCTTGCTCATTTCTTATTGGATTGATGTAAAATTTGTTTTGTTTGATTCCTATAACCTATATATTTCAATTTTTTGGTTTTAATTTTCCAGATATACCAAAAAATATTTCTAAAAATTCTGAAATTTGCATTCAAATTTTGGCGCCAAATTTTCGAGTTAATCTTCGTTTCTGTTTTTCGTTTTCATTTTTGATCGGTCAAATGATCTCCGATTTTGGTGCTTTTTATTGCGTTCTCTTCGTCTTTCTCTAGTTTCTGGAATGGTATTATTTGTCTAATTTGGATCTTAAATGAAGTTTTTGGCAGAATTACTGAGTATGTTTGTCCTAGGTGAAAATGAACCTATGTTGTTTGGTTTGTGCATAACTTGCTCATTTCTTGTCTGATTTTTGTCAAACTTATTTGTTTGATTCCTATGATCTATATCTTTCAATGTTTTGGTTTTAATTTTTAGATCTCTGGAAAAATATTTTTTGAAAAATTTTGAGATTTGAATTTAAATTTGGCGCCAAAATCTCTTGTGTCTTTGAAGTTCTTTAGTAGATCTTGTTCTTTTTAACCTTGTTTAGGTATTATTTTTTCATGTGTGGATCCTTCTATATGTATTTATTTCCTGATTTGTTTATGTTTATATGTCTATCCTTTCAAATCAAATCTTCAAAAACTTCATTTTTCTAAACAACAACTTTTCAAAGCTTTAAAAGATCTAAGATCTCACGCAATGAACTCCGGAAGTTGAAGTGCGGATACCCCGTCTTTCGACGTTTGGAGAATCATATGAATCGTCGTTCAACCTTCGCTTGCCTCCGATTCT
The DNA here is from genome assembly GCA_026541065.1 of Canavalia ensiformis. Lineage (NCBI taxonomy): Eukaryota > Viridiplantae > Streptophyta > Magnoliopsida > Fabales > Fabaceae > Canavalia > Canavalia ensiformis. Next base: position 197,018 of record JAMKYM010000585.1, read on the forward strand.
GTGCATGTGGATTGAGGATCTTTTTTCTTAATCTCCTTTCAAAATTACTCCTTTTCTTACAAAATAATTTCCAAAATTCCTAAAAAACCTTGGTTCTCACGCAACGAGCTCTAGGTGCAAGTAGCATATCCTCTTGTTTGACATTTAGAGAGTCATATGAGTCTAAGTGCAACCTTCATTTTGTCTTAGACTCAGGCATATGTGGAGCGAGAAGACTTTGAAAACTAAAATTATCAAAACTCTTCTAAAACTTCTTCAAAACCTTGTCCTCACGCAATGAGTGCCTCTAAGTGTAGCATACCCCCTCTTGTTGACATTTAGAGAGTCATATGAGTCTAAGTGCAACCTTAGTTTGTCTTAGACTCGTGCATATGTGGAACCGAGAAGACTTTTTGAAAACTAAAATTATCCAAAACTCTTCTAAAACTTCTTCAAAAACCTGGTTCTCACGCAATGAGCTTTATGCAAACTCAGATAAATTCTACCGTTTGACATTTAGAAGTCATATGAGTCTAAGTGCAACCTCGTTTGTCTTAGACTCGTGCATATCTTGGAACCGAGAGGATGTTTAAAGGCTAAAATCACAAAACTCTTAAAATCCTCTTCCAAAACCTTGGTTCTCACGCAATGAACTCTAGATGCTAACCGGTAGCATACCCTACCGTTTGACATCTAGAGAGTCATATGAGCCTAAGTGCAACCCTCGTTTTGCCTTAGACTCAGGCCACATGTGGAACCGAGAGCATATCTAAAAACAAAATGCTCCAAAGCTCTTCTAAAAGTTCTCCAAACCTTGGTTCTCACGCAATGAACTCTAAGTGCGAATTAGTAGCATACCCCCTTCGTTTGACATTTAGAGAGTCATATGAGTCCTAAGTGCAACCCTCGTTTGTCTTAGACTCTGTGCATATGTGGCGAAAGCATATTTGAAAACCAAATAGCTCAAAATTCTTCTAAAAACTCTTCCAAACAACAGAACTACGTAGCTTGAATTTCCCATTGCACCTGGGAATACGTAGGAGCGAGGATCAAGTCTGTCAAAGCATTTTCATACAAACCTATTTATTTTTATTATATTTAAGGGATCAAACAAATTGCAAAGAAAATCACACACTAGGTTTAAGGGTACCGTTCTTCTAACGGACAAATAGGGTGCCTAACACCTTCCCTATTTGTAACCGACTCCAGAACCTAAATTTCATCCTCGAAGTTAGGGTTTTCCAAATCATTTTCCCTTAAAATAAAAATTTTAGCGACTCCACATACAATTAAATTCTATTTAAATTTCTAGCCAAGTTGGTCGTCTTGTCCGAATGCACTTTGCAAAGGATGGCGACTCTTCATCGGGGATATTAGGAGAGTCGAAGCCCGTACAATTGAGTGTGCATTCAGATGATCCCTTCCTTGTTTATTTGCATGATTTATTTATTGAATGGTTTATTCATTTGCTTATCTATCTATTGTTGTTTGTTTATTCATTGTGTAAACCTTAGGGTAGACGAACAATAAATTGCTATATATATCTCAGCGTTTATTTCCCCAATTGACGTCCCAAATATTTGTGTGCCCTCCACATTACATTAATGCATTTCATCTCATGAGTGGCCCTATACCCTGTCTGTTGAAGCCTAGGATAGAGGGGTCTAGTGGTGTCACTTTGGATGCACGTCCTGTTTCCACAATCACGAAAACCCCGACTAGATCACGTCCTTTCAATGCCCTACAACCGATAGCATTCCTTATTGTTCATAGCAAGCATCGTGAACTGAACTTGGCTCTAGTGACCTTGATACCTTAAGAATACAAACCACCCTTATGAGAGGTTCATCCATTAAAAGTCATAGACCTCTAGGACAGGTAACCCATAGGAGGCAAGGAGGGCACGCACCCCTTTCAAGATACAAAGACTCATATACGGCTCTACGGTTCAATATAGTCACCCAAGGTGGTGTGAGAAGAAAAGAAATCCAAGATCAAAGATACAAAATCAAAAAAGGAAATCAAAGGAAAAGAAAGAAAATATAAAAATTAGAAACAAAAATCAAAAGAAAAATAAAAAACTTCTAGGAAAAATTAGAAAAATAATTTTTGAAAACACCGAAAATATAAAAGATTCAAAAAAAGAGAAAATGAAAATTCTAAACTTAAAGAACTGACTTTTTTGTTTTTAGAAAATCTTAGTAAAACTAAAAGATTTTGAAACAAAACCAAAAAGGTTTTTTCTAGCAAAACAAAAATACCAAATATACAATTGCTAAAAAATAAGAAAAAACACCCAACTATTTTCAAAACCTTTCAACCTCTAAAATTATTTGTGCATTTCAAACATTCATTCATTCATTCATAAAATAAATTTAATTTATCAATGAAAAAGAGATTTTGAAAATCATCCCATAAATTTTCATACTCATAAAAGCATTAGTATTTTTTTTTTTTTTTTTCATTAAATTCAAATTGTTTCTTAAAAAATTAATTTTAAAAATTTAACTTGATAAAATTGAAGACAACCTTTCCTTACATCTCTTATAGAACTCAAGCCTTAATCAAGAATCATGGATGAGTTAGGAGAGACAAAATGAGGAACTAAGAAATGAGGTCAAAACTTTGAAAGATCAAATGGCCAAATTAATGGAGGCCATCAGTTTGTCAAAATAGAAGCACAGGACGAGGTCCCTGGAAGAATCCACTCGGCCCATTACATCCTCACGCTATGGTCCGCCAAACTCTCTACCATCGACCATGCCTTCACTAAATTAGTGGGTTCACCGGGGATTCCCTCATGGACATACACCTTATTCAACCAAACACAAACACAAACACAAAATCAACTTTTAAATCCTCTGATAAACTCACCAAATCATCCCAAACACTACCACACAACAACCTATCCAAGCCTACCAAACAGCTCTTTGGGAGACAAACTCTATGTTCACTCAAATGGCCTCACCCTATATACATACCATCCTCTCAGCCTCACAACATGCCAGAAGAGTATCCAAGTTGTCCTTCCAACGATAATCCGAAAAATGGAGAATCTTGGAAGGAAGAATCCGGACCGAGGGAAGTGCATATGATATCAAAGACGCATTGATCTATGTCGTCCCAGACGTGGTTGTTCCTCCAAAGTTCAAAGGTTCCCCGAATTCGAGAAATATCAAGGAACTAGTTGTCCGAGGAACCATTTGATCATGTATTGTAGAAGAATGGCTGCCTGTGTCAGTGATGACAACCGCTCATCCATTTCTTCCAAAACAACAAGGAGTAGTCGCAAATTGGTACACTCAGCTGGAACTGACACATATCCGTTCATGGAGGGCCAACTCGATTCCTTTCTGAAGCAGTACAAGGTATAACCTGGAGATGGCTCCCATTTAACTCAGCTCTAGAATATGACCAAGAAGGGAGATGAGACCTTCAAGCAATATGCCCAACGATGGAGGAGTTGGTCGTCACATAACCAACCTCCTTTGAGAAGCAGCTGGTCAAGATGTTCATCGACACACTCCAAGATCCTTTCTATGACAAGATGATCGGTAGTATGAGCTAGCTTTCTCCCGATGTCGTCATCATTGAGAGGATCGAAGGTGGCATACGGTAATGGAAAGATTGCGCATAAGCTTACGGGGGTAGTCAACGTTGCCGTCTGGATCTAAGAAAGAAGGCACGAAACCTACAACGTACTTCGGGTCCAGGCCAATATACTCCACAAGTGGCACCTTATGGCCCAATTGGTTTCCTCCATCTTACACATCCCGCATACCATATCCTTACATAACCAGTATATCAAACACCATATCCAACTTACAACTACTCACCGCAAGATCCGGCCACCAACACCTTATACGGCCCAAACACAAGCCATAAGCCTAAATACCAATCAAGGCCAGAAAGGAGAAGAAGCCCATCCAATTCGACCCAATTCCAATCTCCTACACCGAGTTGCTACCTTGCCTAATTCCAAACTCTCGTTGGTTGCACCTTATCCTTTAAAACCTCAAGAGCCACCATATCCTAAATGGTATGATGCGAATGCTAGACGCGATTACTCATGCGAGGATTCATTGGCCATTCCACAGAGGGATTGCCTAGCACTAAAGCGTAAAGTACAAAACTTGATTGATGAAAAATGGCTAGATTTTTTGGGAGGCTTGCTCATAACACGAAAACAATCATTTGCCAAGGTCGCAAGTGAGCTCATCAACTAGGCGAGAAATAGGAGCAACACAATGAGTTGCCCCGCTTGTATAAGCCGATATCCGAGAAATCATCCAAGATTTTTCATACTTTTTCTGTAAAATCAATCTCTCATAAATAAACAAGAATGAAAAATGCAAAATTATATTTTCCATGATTCTTAAGCATGTGCCTCAAATTTTGGCTTTACTTTTAAAATTTACCCATTCTTTTTAATCATTCCACCCGCTTCTTATCTAAACAAATAAATACAATTGGTGACAATGCCGATCTTTGTAATAAATAATCTTGGAATGTCCGATTAATCAAGCTCAAAGAAAAGCCCAATGAGGGAGCTGAGAATAACAAAAAGTCTAACCAGGGATTCCCAAATCACATGCATTCAATACCCCGTCTAACAATGAATATCCCGCTGGATCGAAATTCAAATCCAGGCAAAATTAGGGATGCAAATAAGATCCACTAAATTGGAAGCCAAAATATTCCAGGAAAAATCAATATCCGACCATGCAAAATTCAAGCAAAAGAAAAAACTTGCTGGATTAAAAGCCAAATAATCCAGGCAAAAGTAAGTTAAATTCAAAAAATAAATCGATGAAGTCATGATGGGAAAAGGTCTTGGTCGATTAAAATTCCAAAAAAATTCAGGAAAAATTAGGATCAAAATGAGGCCCGCGGTCGAGAACCCTCAAAGATGGCCTAGGCAAAGTTAGGGCACACAAACAAAGGCCCGCTAGGTCGAAACCTCAAAGGGCGGCTTAGGCAAAAGTTAGGGCATCAGCAATCAAGAGCCCGCTAGGTCGGAATCTTGCAAGGCGGCCTAGGAAAAAGTTGGGGCACAAAAGGCCCGCTAGGTCGAAACTCCTGAAGATGACCTAGGCAAAAGTTGGGGCACACAAACAAAGGCCCGCTAGGGTCGGTAAAACCACTCAAAGGGTGGCTTAGCAAAGTTAGGGCATACAATCAAGAGCCCGCTAGGTGTAAAACTCTGCTGCGCCTAGGCAAAGTTAGGCACAAAAGCCCGCTAGGGTCGAGAACCCTCGAAGACGGCCTAGGCAAAAGTTGAGGGCACACAAACAAAGGCCCGCTAGGTCGAAAACCCTCAAAAGGGCGGCAAGCAAAAGTTAGGCATATTGAATCAAGCAATGATTAGGTTGAAAACCACGTAGCATGACCTCGGCAAAGTTAGGACAAACAAAAGACCTGCTGGGTTGAAAAATCAAAAGAACAACCTAGGCAAAAGTTAAGGTCAACCAAGAATCCTACATTAACCGACATTTCTCATCTCATACTTTCCAAAACTGGGGCAAAATTTTGCCACTTCTTAAGTTTGGTTAATTTGACAATCAAGATTATGAAAAAAAGATTGGCATTTTTCACCAAAAGTGCCATTTGGGCATGATCAAACCAACATCCTTCGCCCTTTCCTTTCAAATATACTACCTTAAACATCATTTGCAAAATTCTCGCATTTCCTTCCATTAATTATCCAAGATCACTTTGCATACCTCAAAGGTACACAAAAGCCAAAAAAGGAATGTGAAAAATGTAAAAAAAAAAGATAAATTTCGAAAAGGTCATGAAAAATCGGATGAGTCCTCAACCATCATAACACGACATGATTGTTTCCCAAAAGGTCATCCTTTTACCAGCCATAATGCTGTCAAGACAAAAGGAGCGTGGTTCATCCAATAATGCCGACTATTGATGGTCTCAAAGATCCCGGAAAGAAGGTAACAAAGTTGACCAAGAAGCCAGAGATTGAGTCAATCACCATCCTGATTTTGGTTCCTTTCACACCAACTATAAGGTTGTCGAGAAAAAGAACCTATCGAAAAAATAAAAAAATAATAAAATCAAGAGAAACAAAAAAGTTTTTCACCATCTCATGGCATGGCATTCATTCCATAGCATCTATTAAATAATTATGTTGAGCATTAAAACAATAACTGTTAAGCATCACATCCTTCGCATTCATTCAAACATCATGATAAGCATCCGACATCTCATAATCTATTATCAATACTAAGTAAAACCAGGGAAATTTTCCCATATCAAAATCAAACTGGGGTAAATGCTTGCCTACAAAAATTCAATTTGAGGTCATCCTCAAATCCTAAGCTTCAGCTCAAACCAGGGCAAACGCTTGCCTACAAAAATTCAATTTGAGGTCATCCTCAAATTCTGAGTCAAAGCTTAACCGGGGCAAACGCTACCCATAAAAAGTCCAATTTGAGGTCATCCTCAAATTCTTGAAGTCAAGCTCAAGGTCAGGGCAAACGCGCTTCATTAAAAAGTCCAATTTGAGGTCATCCTCAAATTCTTAGTCAAGTTCAGTGGGGCAAACACTTGCCCACAAAATTCACTCAGGGCATCCTCGAATCTTTGAGTCAAGCTCAAACTTGGACAAATGCTTACGACACAAAAATCAAATTTGAGGTCGTTCAAATTTCAAATCAAAAATCAAGTTAGAGACAAACATGCGCCCCGGGAATATTCAAGATTTAAGCAAACTTGAAAGTATGAATCAAGATTCAAGGTGAGGCCAAACTGCCGCCCAAAAATCCCCTCGAGTTAAAGCATTCCTCGATTGCCAAACTCTTCCAAAGTAGGGCAAGATGTTTGCCCAAAGTCCCTTCAAATCAAGACACTCCCTCAGGGTGCTCAAGAATTTTCTAAACCTGGGCAAAATGTTTCAATTTTCTTCAAGAGAATCAATTATCAAATTCTTAAAAAAACCCTCAAGTTCAAGGAAGAATAAGTAATAAATAATTTCAAACTAATATTTTCCCGAGGCAGGTTAATGAAGAAGAAGTCCATATTCCACTCCCCGCATTCCTAAGGCACATCATATTACTTTCCCACACTGTCTCAAGTAGTCATTTCTTTTACTTGCACTAATAGGCCATTACTTTCATGTTGCCACACCTTGTCTCAGTTATTCTCATCCCGTTAGCACATCTCTTTTCACTCGTCTTTTTGTCTTGCCAAGTCTCTTCTTCCATACCTATCCTAACAGGTCATTTTTTTTTTCGGCATGACAAACCGGCCTTTGTCGTCGTCTTAACAGGATGTCTTTCCTTAATTGCCTTAACAGGTCAACCATCATTCCATTCCTTTGCATTGCCTCGCTTCAACAGATTTCATTCTCGTGTCACTTTCCCTAACAGGTCTTCTACTTTTTGCTTGTCTTCTTTAACAGTTACTCGCTTCTTTTGCCTGTCTTAACGTCGTTTTTCCTTTTCTGTCTTCTGAGGTCAATCTTCTTTGTTTTCACATGACTTATCTTAATAACTATGATCATTCTTGCCTTGCTTGTCTTAAATGCCATCTTGTTACGCTGTCTTAATGCCATTTCTGATACACTCACTTGTCCAACAAAGCTTGCTTTTTGTCAACAACAGGACCTTTTTTATCTGTCTAAACAAGTTTCGTCATCCCATTTTCTGTTTTAACAATTTTTTTACCACTCTATCATGTCTATCTTAATGAGGGCGTCTTCCTTTCATCCCGTGAAAAATAGAACTTTTACATTTTCACCTGTCTTAACAGGTCATTTTGCATTTATCCTGTCAAGCGGGATTTCATGTTTAAATTTTTCGTGATACATCCCGTCAGCAGATTTCATTGCATTTATCTTGTCATGGGATCTCATGTTTAAATTTCGCATCATCCCGTCAAGCAGGATTTCATTTTTTGTTTTTATCCTGCAACCGCAGATTTCATTTGCATTCTTCCGGCGGAACAAGGACTCATTTTTTGCATTTTCCGTCATCACAAATCAGGACATCAAGCATCTTTAAATTTTGTCCGCTTTGTCTTATGTGGTGCTTTGCATTCATCCTAGCAGCAGGATTTCATTTGCATCTTCCCGGCATGCAGGACTTCATTTGCATTCTCCTCAACACCGTGACTTCAAGCATGTCTATTTTTCACGCAAGCAGGTTTGCATTTATCCCGGCAACAAGAGGATGTCATCATTTGCATCTTCCCTAACATCACGGACTTCATTTGCATTCTCCGTCAACATGGACTTCAAGCATGTCTATTTTTTGTCCACCAAGCAAGTTTGCATTTATCCCGGCAACAAACAGGATGTCATCATTTGCATCTTCCGGAGAACAGCGGGACTTCATTTGCATTCTCCATCGCAGCGGGACTTCAAGCATGTCTATTTTTACAATTGGTCAGCGAGGTTTGCATTTATCCTGCAAATGTTAGGATGTCATCATTTGCATCTTCCCGGCACTACGGACCCCATGTCTATTTTCCTACGCCAACAACTTTGGGACCTCGCATGTCTATTTTTCTATCACGTCACAGGTTTGCATTTATCCCTACAGAATGGATACCAAGCATGTTTAATTTCTTGCATTTTCCTGCAACAACGGGATATCAAGCATGTTTTAATTTTCTGATTTTGGCCTATCACATTGGTCCCTCATGTTTAAATTTGCTCAAAGCCTATCATGGGAGCCTTTGCGTTTAATTTCCCGCATTTTGGCCTATCACACAGCTCCCCATGTTTAAATTTGTCACTTATCACATCAGCGATTTTGATTTTGTGCATTCAGCCATCAAGCATCAAAGCCCCTCGTGTTTAAATTTCTGTTCAACTTATCACATCACCTGCGATGTTTAAATTCATTCACTTTATCACATCGCCGATTTTATTTTCTCGTGATTCTCGCTCTACCACATCAAAGCCCTCATGTTTAAATTTCTTCAGACCTATCACATCAGCGCTGCATTTTACTTCTCGCATTTCGCCTATCACATCAGGCACTCATGTTTAAATTTCGTTTAGCCTATCACATCGTGTGAACCTTTGCATGTCTAAATTTAAATTCAAATTTATCACATGGCAATGATTTTATTTTTTTCGTGATTTTGGCCTATCACATCAGGCCCTCATGTTTAAATTTCAAATTATCACATCAGGCACCTGCATGTTTAAATTTGCCTTCACTATCACATCGGCGCATTGCGTTTATTTTTTCAGATTCCGCCTACCACATCGAGCCCTCATGTTTAAATTTCTGTTCAGCCTATCACATCAGGCGCTGCATTTTACTTTTTGCATTCTGGCCTATCACATCAGGCCCCTCATGTTTAAATTACTATTTAGCCTATCACATCAGGCACTGCATTTTAATTTCCTACTTTTTTTTGCCTATCACATCAGGCCCTTCATGTTTAAATTTCTATTTAGCCTATCACATCAGACACTGCATTTTAATTTCATGCATTCTGGCCTATCACATCAGGCCCTTCATTTTAAATTTATGTCCATCCTATCACATCAGGCACTGCATTTTAATTTTCTGCATTTTGGCCTACCGTATCGTGAACTCGCATATTTAAGTCACACTCATTACACAAGGTTTGCAAACCTTATGCAAAATTTCCACATTTGAACTACCATCCTCCAATTTATTAGGGCAGGCATTCTAAGTTTCGGTCATTGCCCTAACTTTTCTATTACCAGGAAGCATCATTCAATTCCCCGACATGTTCAAGATTTGCCAATAAGTTTCGCACTCCATGCCGTTTTTATCTTTTTACCTTGGACATAATTTGTTCACTTCTTTACTCATTTCTTATCGTGATAATCTAGAAACTTGTTTCTTATATTATCTCGGTAAGAAAATGAGTAAAGAGGGGCAAACCGTGGAACATCAATTATGTCCGAGGAAAAATTTAAAACCCAAAATAAATCATTTTGTTTTTTAGTATAAAATAAAAAAAAAAGAGAAAAAAAGAATTGAAAAAGAAAGAAAAATAATTTTTTAGTTAAGAATTTAGTTAGAAAGTTAGTTGGATTAGTTAATGATGGTTAAGAATTAGTTAGAGAAAAAAGAAAAAAATGAAATGAAAAATAATTTTTTAGTTAAGAATTTAGTTAGAAAGTTAGTTGGATTAGTTAATGATGGTTAAGAATTAGTTAGAGAAAAAGGAAAAAAATAACAAAATAAGAATAGAAAAGAAAAATATAAAAAGAAAGAAAATAATGAAAAGAAAACAAAAAAGAGAAAAAATTAGAAAAAAAAAAAGGGAAGCTTCTTTACTTCTAGAAAATTTTTCCCTTTCCTTTTTTGAAATTTTATCTATAAATAAGGACTTTCATTTAGTTTAGGGGACTCTTTGATTTCTAAAAACATCATAATTTCTAAGGAGGAGAGCAGAGGAGCACTCGGAGTCATTGAAGGGGGTTCTAGGAGGAGCACTAAAAGAGACTTTGAATTCTACATCTAATGGAGCACCTTCTTGGTCTCCATGAAAACCAGTTATTCATCTCCTTCCAATATGCTATCAAGTGGCATTGAATAACATCAATGGAGGTTAGATCTTGCTTTATTTCGTTTAATTTTCTTGCGTCTTCTCGGATTTTGAGTTCATCTTCGGTCTCTATTTTCATTTTCATTTTTGATCGGTCAAATGATCTCCGATTTCAGTGATTTTTTGCTGCGTTCTCTTTGTCTTTCTCTCTAGTTTCTGTAATGATATTGTTTGTTAATTTGGATCTGAAATGAAGTCTCTATGACCTGATTACCGAAGCATGTGTTCATCCTGGTGCGCGAATTGACCTAGCTTGTTTGATTTGTGCATATCTTGCTCATTTCTTATTGATTGACGTCAAACTTGTTTGTTTGGATTCTATGATCATATATTTCAAATGATTGGTTTTTATTTTTCAGATCTACCAAAAATATTTTCTAAAAATTTTGAGATTTGAATTCAAATTTTGGCATAAAAACTTGTGTGTTCTTGAGGTTCATTTTCGTGTCTGTTTTTCGTTTTTGTTTTTAATCGATCAAATGATCTCCGATTTTAATGATTTTTGTTGCATTTTCTTCATATTTCTCTCTAGTTTCTGGAATGATATTATGTGTCCAATTTGGATCTGAAATGAAATTTTTATCATTTGATTACCGAAGCATGTTCATCTTGGTGCGCGAATTGACCTAGCTTGTTTGATTTGTGCATATCTTGCTCATTTCTTATTGGATTGATGTAAAATTTGTTTTGTTTGATTCCTATAACCTATATATTTCAATTTTTTGGTTTTAATTTTCCAGATATACCAAAAATATTTCTAAAAATTCTGAAATTTGCATTCAAATTTTGGCTAAATTTTCGAGTTAATCTTCGTTTCTGTTTTTCGTTTTCATTTTTGATCGGTCAAATGATCTCCGATTTTGGTGCTTTTTATTGCGTTCTCTTCGTCTTTCTCTCTAGTTTCTGGAATGGTATTATTTGTCTAATTTGGATCTTAAATGAAGTTTTTATGGCCGAATTACTGAGGTATGTTTTGTCCTGGTGCGAAAATGAACCTATGTTGTTTGGTTTCAGTGCATAACTTGCTCATTTCTTGTCTGATTTTTGTCAAACTTATTTTGTTTGATTCCTATGATCTATATCTTTCAATGTTTTGGTTTTAATTTTTTAGATCTCTGGAAAAATATTTTTTGAAAAATTTTGAGATTTGAATTTAAATTTTGGCGCCCAAAATCTCTTGTGTCTTTGAAGTTCTTTAAGTAGATCTTGTTCTTTTAACCTTGTTTAGGTATTATTTTTCATGTGTGGATCCTTCTATATGTATTTATTTCTGATTTGTTTATGTTTATATGTCCTCCTTTCTAAATCAAATCTTCAAAAAACTTCATTTTTTCTAAAACAACAACTTTCAAAGCTTTAAAAGATCTAAGATCTCACGCAATGAACTCCGGTTGAAAGCGCAAGATACCCTGTCTTTCGACGTTGGAGAATCATATGAATCGTCGTTCAACCTTCGCTTGCCTTCGATTCTGTGCATGTGGATTGAGGATCTTTTCTTAATCTCCTTTCAAAATTACTCCTTTTCTTACAAAATAATTTCCAAAATTCTAAAAAACCTTGGTTCTCACGCAATGAGCTCTAGGTGCAAACCGGTAGCATATCCTTTTGTTTGACATTTAGAGAGTCATATGAGTCTAAGTGCAACCTTCATTTGTCTTAGACTCTGCATATGTGGAACTGAGAAGACTTTTGAAAACTAAAATTATCCAAACTCTTCTAAAACTTCTTCAAAAAACCTTGGTTCTCACGCAATGAGCTCTAAGTGCAAACTGGTAGCATACCCTACTGTTTGACATTTAGAGAGTCATATGAGTCTAAGTGCAACCTTCGTTTGTCTTAGACTCTGTGCATATGTGGAACTGAGAAGACTTTTGAAAACTAAAATTATCCAAAACTCTTCTAAAACTTCTTCAAAACCTTGGTTCTCACGCAATGAGCTTTAATTGCTGTTGGTAGCATACCCTAATTTTGACATTTAGAGAGTCATATGAGTCTAAGTGCAACCTTCGTTTGTCTTAGACTCTGTGCATACGTGGGCGAGAGGATGTTTAAAGGCTAAAATCCACAAAAACTCTTCTAAAAACTTCTTCCAAAACCTTGGTTCTCACGCAATGAACTCTAGGTGCGAACTGGTAGCATACCCTACTGTTTGACATCTAGAGAGTCATATGAGCCTAAGTGCAACCCTCGTTTGCCTTAGACTCTGTGCACATGTGGAACTGAGAGCATATCTAAAAACAAAATCGCTCAAAGCTCTTCTAAAAGTTCTCCAAAACCTTGGTTCTCACGCAATGAACTCTAAGTGCGAATTAGTAGCATACCCTATTCGTTTGACATTTAGAGAGTCATATAGTCTAAGTGCAACCCTCGTTTGTCTTAGACTCTCGTGCATATCAATGGAACCGGAAAGCATATTTGAAAACCAAATAGCTCAAAATTCTTCTAAAAACTCTTCCAAACAACAGAACTACGTAGCCTTGAATTTCCCATTGCACCGGGGAATACGTAGGAGCAGGATCAAGTCCTGTCAGGCTATTTTCATACAAACCTATTTATTTTTATTATATTTAAGGGATCAAACAAATTGCAAAGAAAATCACACACTCAGTTTAAGGGTACCGTTCTTCGGAACGGACAAATAGGGTGCCTAACACCTTCCCTATTTGTAACCGACTCCCGAACCTAGAATTTCATCCTCAAGTTAGGGTTTTTCCAAATGTTTTCCCTTAAAATAAAATTTGGTGGCGGCTCCACATACAATTAAATTCTATTTTTAAATTTCTAGCGAGTTCGTCATCTTGTCGGAATTACGGTTGCGACAAGGGGCATAACTGGCATTTTGGAATTTCCAAGGGGGTAGTATAGTAATTGTACTAGCAGGGGCATGACTGGTTTTATGGAATTTCAAAGGGGCAATATAGTAATTGTAATGGCAGGGGCATGGCTAGTATTTTGGAATTTCCAAGGGGGCAGTATAGTAATTGTACTAGCAGGGGAATGACTGGTATTCTAGAATTTCCAGGGGAGCAGTCTGGTAATTTGCAAATCATCCTTCAATTAAAGAAAAAACGTCGCCCCAGGGTTCGAAGAGGCGGTGGTGAAGTCACGAGCCAAACACCCTAACACATGGGCTATTGGATTTTCAAGCTTATACTACGAAAAGTCTGTTTTTTTTAAGGGATTAGGACGCCTTTCCATTCTCCCTCTGGTCCACCCGTGGGCCCCACGCCCATCTTAATTTAATTCAACCTTTGCATGCAATTGCCTTCACGTAGCATAGTTTACCATGCCCATCCCTTCTCTGGATTTAGAGCCTGAAGTCAGAAAATATACTCTTGATTGTAAAAGTGATTTTCCGGTGAGATTAAGTCCATCAGGCAAGAGGAGTCCCATGTGATCGACGCCATGGAAGGGGCAAGCGATACCCATCTTGTGATCAACAGTGTTTAGCTTAGGGTATGTTTGTTATTGAAAATTTTCTTACCCCAACGTTCGAAGAATCTACCCTACTCTAAAGGAAATCATTCGGCTTCATGCCAAAATAATTGTTTTGAAAGTTCATCTACCACTTAACCCAAGGATTTGACACTGTGGGAGGAACATAAATCTGTATTCTTGACTTACGAGAACTGTACATAGCTCTAACCAAATTAGGCGCTTCTCGGTAGTGCAGTTTCGACTTGATACAAGACAAATGCTTAAAGGCGAGAAGGGTTCATAACGTACCTTGAGTATTGCACACCTGGCTCTTGAGACATGGTGAGCGTATGCATGAGTTACAGAAGGTCAAGACCGCGTCTTGATTACCAGCCTTCTTTTAATCGATCATTTACAAGGACCTTTTTACACCTGATACTGCCATGCGTGACTACAAGGGCATGGTTGCACCTTTCGAATGGAGATCTAGATGATGAAGCGACAGGTGCTGTAGCAGGTATCGATCCACAGCCATGGGAGATTGCTTGTGGCCTCCTAATCAAGGTGCTTGGACTTGATCATGATGAGAAGGCCCCTGAGCTTGGGTAACCCTATGAGATTCTTGACTCGTGTATTAATGTAGGGCAGGGACCATGTCTATCAGGACTACCCTATTTTGACTTGTTGTTTATAGTGGTTAGCAAGGTCAATGACTAGTCAGTGCGGGAGACAATACGGTCTTCATGGTCTATACCCATAACAAGCCTTTTGAGAACTCACAAAAGAGATCTAGGTGTTGACTCGTTTTGGGAGTCGTGGTGCAAGTATTCCAGTGGGTTACCTCTGAGGAATGAGTTCTTGGAGTAGGATGATAACAAGGAGGGAGTCAGTTGTCTGTATCTAAAGGTCTAGATATCTAAGGCCCTGTCATCTAACGAGTATGCATGGGTGGCTGCAGGGGAGGACTACTACGAGTGGATACAGGCAACTAGATTCGAGCTCCATAGTCATCTCTGGCTTAGGCTCACATTCCTATCTTGGACGCCTCACTTGTAGCCCATGCATAACGTTTCCCATAGGATGGTAAATCCATACCTTTATTACCTTTGCATGGGAGGTTTAGAGGGCCATGCAATCGACCTATACAATGGGCAGATCGAACGTCGACATTTACTCGTCACAAGCCTTCTAGGGAGAGACGTAAGAACGCGAACACCGGGCCTGCAGCGGAATAATCTTATCGACCTTTTTAAGCTACAGTTCCTAAATGTCGCCAAGACCCCAAAAGAAGATTTGGTGGATGAATGTTCCAAACGGTAATTCCACGAGACGACGAACTCGCTAAAATTTTAAAAAAGAATTTATTTGGATTAAGTGGAGCCGCCACCAAATTTTTATTTAAGGGAAAATGATTTGGAAAAAACCCTAACTCGAGGAAGAGATTTAGGTTCGGGAGTTGCTTACAAAAGGGAAGGTGTTAGGCACCCTACTCGCCTGTTCCGAAGAACGGTACCCTTGAACTGAGAGTGTGATTTTAGAAAAATGTTTGATCCCTTAAATTAGCATCAAAATAAATAGATTAATGGAGATTAGCCTGACAGGACTTGATCCTGCTCCTACGTATTCCCCAGTGCAATGGGGAAACTCAAGGCTTACGTAGTTCTGGTACGAAGGCTTGACCTTCAAAGGGGATTAAAAAAGCTGAGTATTTTGAATATTTGAAGAAAAATCCTTAGTCCACATATGTACAGGATCCGAGGCAAACGAAGGCTCCACTGGGACCCGTATGATTCTTGAATCCAGAACAGTAGGGTATGCTACCAGTTCGTATCTAGAACTCATCGCGTGAGACTTATAATTATTTAAAACATATTTATTTTTTACACATGTTCCTGGACCCACATAAGCACAGAGCTGAAGGAAAGGGAAGGCTTCACTGCGACTCATATGACTCTCCGAACATTGAAAGACAGGGTATGCTACACTTTCAACTTCGAAGTTCCTTGCGTGAGATATAGGATCGTTGAAAGCCTTGAAAAGTATTTTGAAAAAGGTAATTTCGAAGGAAGATCTTCGATCCACATGCACAGAGTCAAAGGCAAGCGAGGGTTGCACTGCGACTCATATGATTCTCTGAATATCGAAAGACAGGGTATGCTGCACTTTTATCTTCGGAGTTCATTGCGTGAGATCTTGGATCTTTTAAAGCTTTGAAAGTTTTTTTTTAGAAAAAAATGGAGTTTTTGAAGATTTAATTTAGAAAGGACGACATATAAACATAAATAAATTAGAAATAAATACATATATAAGAATCAACACATGAAAACTAATACCTAAACAAGGTTAAAAGGACAACATCTACATAAGAACTTCAAGAACACAAGAGATTTTGGCACCAAAATTTGAATTCAAATCTCAGTATTTTTTCGAACACATTTTTTGTTAGATCTAAAAAATAAAACTAATCAATTAAAATATATGCATCATAGGAATCAAACAAAACAAGTTTGACAAAAATCATATCAGAAATGAGCAAGTTATGTACAAATCAAACAAGCTAGGTTCATTTGCACACTAGGACAAATATGCTTCGGTAATCTGGTGATAGAAATTTCATTTCAGATCCAAATCAGACAAATAATATCATTCCAGAAACTAGAGAGAAAGAAAAAGAGAACGCAACAAATAGCAGTGAAATTGGAGATCATTTGATCAATCAAAAACAAAAACAAAAAACAGAGATGAAGATGAACCTCAAAACACAAGAGTTTTTGGCGCCAAAATTTGAATTCACATCTCAGAATTTTTAGAAAATAATTTTTGGTATATCTGAAAAATTAAAACCAACCAATTGAAATATATGAATCATAGTAATAAAAAAAAATAGGTTTGATACAAATCCAACAAGAAATGAGCAAGTTATGCCGAAATCAAACGAGCTAGGTTCATTTACACATCAAGACAAACATACTTCAGTAATCAGGAGATAGAAATTTCATTTTAGATCCAAATTATACAAATAATATCATTCCTGAAACTAGAGAGAAAGAGGAAGAGATCGAAACAAAAATCACTGAAATCTGAGATCACTGGATGTATCAAAAACAAAAACGAAAAATTGAGACGGAGATCAACCTCAAGAACACCGAGCTTTTGGTGCCAAAATTTAAATTCAAATCTCAGAATTTTTCGAAAATATTTTTTGGTAGATATGAAAAATTAAAATGCATACATTGAAAGGTATGGGTCATAGGAATCAAACAAAATAAGTTTTACATAAATCCAACCAGAAATGAGCAAGTTATGCACAAATCAAACAAGCTAGGTTCATTTGCGCACCAAGACGAACATGATTCGGTAATCGGGCGATATAAATTTTATTTCAGATCCAAATTAGACAAATAATATTATTCCTGAAACTAGAGAGAAAGACAAATAGAATTCAACAAAAATCACTAAAATCGGAGATCATTTGACCGATCAAAAATGAAAACGAAAAATAGAGACAAAAATGAAATCAGAAATCCGAGAAGAAGCAAGAAACATAACAGGAATAAGAGTCGGACCTAACCTCCATTGGAGGATGATGAAGAACTAGTTCCATGGAGGTCAAGGGCTGAATTTAAGGTAGAGGTAGAGAGTCTCCTACGTCCTCCCTTACAAAACTGTGAAAATCCTCCCTAAAACTACAAGTGCTCTCCTCTCTCCCTCCTTAGAAATTATGGAATTTGTTAGAACTAAAGAACCCCTTTCTTTTCCTGTTTGTAGGTATATATAGACACCTCCCCTTCTTGGCAAGGGTCAAGCTCTTTCAAAAAGTCAAAAGCCAGCCACCTCTCTCTTGGCAAGGGCCAAGTTCTTTCAAAGGGCCAAAAGCCACCCCCTTTCCAGGAGCCAAAAGCCAACCCCCTTGATTTCAAAATTTTTGTTCCCTATTTTTGATTTTTCAGCTTTTATGTACCCTTTGTTATTTGATTTTTCATTTCTTTTTCCATTTTTTCTTTTTTCACCTTTTTTATTTTTTTCTCTTTCTTTTTCTATTTATTTATCATTTTTATTTTTATTATTTTTATTTTTATTTCTCTTTACTTTTTATTTTTTATTTTTCTAGATTTTAGAAATTTGCCATTTTTCTTTATTATTGCTATTATTTTATTATTATTATTATATTTTTTATTTTCAGATTTTATTTAGTTAATTCTTGTAAATATTTATTTTTTTATTTTCTTTTATTTTTAGGCTTTTTCTATTTTTCCTATTTTTTCATTTTGTTTTCTGTTTCCTACTTTTTGCATTCTGTTTTTTTTATTTCCTGCTCTGTTTATTTAATTATTATTATTATTTAAACTAGTATTTTAAATAATTGAGGGTCTCAGACATAATTAGGTGTTTACAGTTTGCCCCTCTTTACTCGTTTTCCTACCAGATAATGTGAGAAATGATACTCTGAATTATCATGGTAGGAAATGAGTAAAGATGTGAACACATTATGTCCGAGGCAAGCTTTTGAATAAAGTTTGAGCAGCACTAGAAGCCTTGAGCTTAAAGTGAACCTCATGGATGCCTGGAGAAGGGTAATTAAATGACCTTACTGGCCTCATGTGCCGATAGGGTTTAAATATGCAAGGCTTGATGGCATAGCCTAATTAGCCTAGTGAAATGAATGAATGTTTGTTAGAACAGGCACAGAATGCAATAGGCTGACTTGTTAGGACAAGCAAAAATGAAATGAAGATGGCCTGTACAGACAGGTGAGGCAGAAGAGAATGGCCTGTTACGACGGGCAAAGTGGAGTGAAAAAAGCCTGTTTGACGCAGGAAAGCATGGAAGAACTAAAATGTAAGGTATGTACAAGGAGGCCAGACAACATAGGCCGAGGTACAGAAATCTATCTACGCTTGAGACCTGACATCATAGGCTTAGCTGTGGAAAAATGAACTTGATGGTGTAGAAAAGAAAATTTGAACATGCCGGAATATAAACTTGATGGTGGCCTAACACCATAGGCTGATAGGCAGAAAAGAAACCTGAAGGAGGCCTGACATCATAGGCCAAAAATGTAGAAATGTAAACTTGATGGTGGCTTGACACTATAGGCCAAAATGCAGAAATGTAAACTTGATGGTGGCCTGACACTGTGGGCCAAAAATGCAGAAAAGTAAACTTGAGGGTGGCCTGACATCATAGGCCAAGGTGCAGAAAATTAAACTTGAATGAGGCCTGACATCATAGGCCAAAAATGCAGAAATGTAAATTTGATGATGGCCTGACACTATAGGACAAAATGCAGAAGCGTAAACTTGAAGGAAATCCCGTTGTTGACGGGGAGGAATGCAAAGGGGGTCCCGCTGTTGCTGGGAAGAATGCAAATGAAATCCTATTGTTTCCAGCATAAATGAAAATCTTTTAAGACAGGTGGACAGAAATTAAACATGCTTGAAGTCCTGTTGTTGACAAGAGAATGCAAATGAGGTCCCGCTGTTGCCGAAAAGAATGCAAATGAAATCCTGCTGTTGCCAGGATGAATGCAAGGCTGTTAAGACAGGCGGACTGAAATTAAACATGCTTGAGGTCCTGTTGTTGATAGGAGAATGCAAATGAGGTCCCGCTGTTGCCGGGAAGATGCAAATGAAATCCTGCTGTTGCCAGGATAAATGCAAACCTCCTTGACACACAAAGAGAATATAATTTAAACATGAGGTCCTGTTGTTGACAGGAAAATGCAAATAAAATCCTCATTGTCAGGGAAAATGCAAATGAAATCGCTCGTTGCGGGATAAATGCAAACTTTGTGACGGGAAAAGAGAATGATTTAAACATGAGGTCCTGTTGTTGACTGGAAAATGCAAACGAAATCCCGCTGTTGCCGGGAAAAATGCAAATGAAATCCTGCTGTTGCGAGGATAAATGCAAACCTGCTTGACATGCAAAGAGAACAGAATTTAAACATGAGGTCATGTTGTTGATAGGAAAATGCAAATGAGATCCCATTGTTGCCGGGAAGATGCAAATGAAATCCTACTGTTGCGAGGATAAATGCAAAACTGCTTGACAGGCAAAGAGAACAAAATTTAAACATGAGGTCCTGTTGTTGACAGGGAAATGCAAATGAGGTCCCGCTGTTACCGGGAAGATGCAAATGAAATCCTGTTTTTGCCAGGATAAATGCAAACCTGCTTGACAAGCAAAGAGAACAGAATTTAAACGTGAGGTCCTGTTGTTGACTAGAAAATGAAAATGAGGTCCCGCTGTTGCCGGGAAGATGCAAATGAAATCCTACTATTTCCAGGATAAATGCAAACCTGCTTGACAGGCAAAGAGAACAAAATTTAAACATGAGGTCCTGTTGTTGACAGGAAAATGCAAATGAGATCCCCTATTGCCGGGAAGATGCAAATGAAATCTTGTTGTTGCTAGGATGAATGCAAACCTGCTTGATAGGCAGAGACAAAAATTTAAACATGCTTGAAATCCTGTGTTTGACAGGAGAGGTGTGAGCCTGCTAGACAGGTAGAGGGAAATGAAAATGACCTGTTAAGACAAGAAAAAATGTAGAAATCATGTTATTGACAGGATGGAAGCAAGATGCCTGCTAAGACAAGCACAACAGAATGGCAAAAACCTGTTGAGACAGGCAAAGGGAAATGAAAAGAACCTGTGAAGACAAGCAAATTAAATTGAAGGAAACCTGTTAATGCAGGTAAAATGAGTGACGAAAATTAACCTGTTAGGATAGGATGAATGTAGACGGATTTCTGTTGTTGACAGGAAACCTGCTAGGCAGGCGAAAGGAAAGATGAAAGCCTGTTGAGACAAGCAAAGGAGAGTGAACAATGTCCTGTTAGGACAAGTTAAATGTAATGGTCTTGTTGTTGACAGGATGAAATGAAGATAGATGCTTGTTAAGACAAGTGTGGCAAATAAAATGACAGCCTGTTAATGCAGGCGAGAGAATGACCTAAGAGGGCAGGTATGGAAAACAATCTGATGTGTCTTGGGCAGGCACATGAGGAGGGAATATGGACTTCTTCATCCGCTACCCCGGAAAATCTCATTTTGAAATTATTTATTGCTTATTCTACCTTGCACTTGAGGGTTTTTAAGCACTTGATAATTATTCTCTTGAAGAAACTTGGGCAGACATTTTGCCCCTAGTTTAGAAAATCCTTGAGTCTTGATTTGAGGGAACTTTAGGCAAACATCTTGCCCCAGGTTGGAATATTTTTGGCAATCGAGGAGTGCATTAACTTGAGGGGATTTTGGGCAAGCGTTTGCCCCAGCTTGAATCTTGATTCAGACTTCGAGGTTTGCTTCATCTTGAATTTTTCAGGGCACATGTTTGCCCTAGCTTGAATTTTGACTTGGAATTTGAGGATGACCTCAAATTGGATTTTTGTGTGGGCAAGCATTTGCCCAAGTTTGAGCTTGACTCAAAATTTGAGGATGCCCTCAAATTGAACTTTTGTGGGCAAGCGTTTGCCCCAGTTTGAGCTTGACTCAGAATTTGAGGATGACCTCAAATTGGATTTTTGGTGGGCAAGCGTTTTTGATTTGAGCTTGATTTCAATTTGAGGATGACCTCAAATTCAATTTTTGTGGGCGAACATTTGCCCCAGTTTGAGCTTGACTCAGAATTTGAGGGTGACCTCAAATTAAATTCTTGTGGGCAAGCATTAGCCCCAGTTTGAGCTTGACTCAGAATTTAAGGGTGACCTCAAATTGAATTTTTGTTGGCAAATGTTTGCCCCAGTTTGAGCTTGACTCAGAATTTGAGGATGACCTCAAATTGGATTTTTGTGTGGGCAAGCATTTGCCCCAGTTTGGAAGTCTTTTAATTATGATTGATTCGAGAAATTTTACCCAGGTCTTAATTAGTTTTGAAAAATTAGTTATGAAATGCTTGAATGAATGAAAGCTTATTGTGATACTTGAATGAATGAAAAGGGATGCGATGTTTGTGATGCTTTGAACAAAGAGAATGCAATGTTTATGATGCTTTGAATAAAGAGGATGCGATGTTTTAATTTATCGATTACTTTTTTATGCTTGAAATAATTATTTGATGAGATGGATGCTGTGAGATGAATGTAGACCATGAGATGGTGTAAAAACTTTGTTTCTCTCGATTTTTAATTTTTCTGACACATCCTTCCTCGACAACCCCATAGTTGGTGTGAAAGGAATCAAGAACTAGGACGAGCTAGATTGGCTTAAGTTTGGTGTTTTGGTTAATCTCGAAATTTTCTTTCATCAGGATCTTGAAGACCTAACAGTGGTCAGTATCATTGAGTAAGACACACTCCTTTTTTGTAGTGGAATTATGGCTGGTAGGAGGATGAATTTTTGGGAAACAATCCTATCATGTTGCAACAGTCGAGGATTCATCCGACTTGTCGTGACTTTTCAAAAATAATCTTTTTATTTTTTTACATTTTCCACGTTTCTTTTGAGCATGTGCACTATTGGGGTGTGCGAAGTGATAGGATGGTTCAGAGGAAGGAGATAGGGAATTTTGAGGTTGCAAGTGGTGTTTAAGGTAGAGTATTGAAAGGAAAGGAAGGGCGAAAGATGTGGGTTCGATTACCCAAATGGCACCTTTTGACAAAAAATGCTAGTGCTACTTTTCATAATCTTGATTGTCAAATTAATCAAACTTGAAGAATGGAAAAATTTTGCCCTAGTTTTAGGAAGAC
The DNA here is from genome assembly GCA_026541065.1 of Canavalia ensiformis. NCBI lineage: Eukaryota > Viridiplantae > Streptophyta > Magnoliopsida > Fabales > Fabaceae > Canavalia > Canavalia ensiformis. Next base: position 219,661 of record JAMKYM010000585.1, read on the forward strand.
ATGAGGTGCAGAATGTCATGTTGTCCTGAGATTCTTGGATCGACCTTAACTTTTTCTTGGGTTGTTCTCTTGAGTTTTCAACCCGACAGGTCTTTCGTTTGCCCTAACTTTTGCCTAGGTCGCCCTTACCGGTTTTCAACCTAGGGGGCTTTTGTTTGATTGTGCCCTAACTTTTTCCTAGGTCGTTTTTGAGGATTGTCGACCTAGCGGACTTTTGATTATGTGCCTTAACTTTTGCCTAGGTCTTCTTTGAGGATTGTCGACCTAGCGGGCTTTTGTTTGATCGCGCCCTAACTTTTTCCTAGGCCACCCTTTGAGGGTTTTCGACCTAGCGGACTTTTTGTTTGATTGCGCCTAACTTTTTCCTAGGCCGCCCTTTGAGGGTTTTCAACCTAGCGGGCTATTGATTATGGGCCCTAATTTTTTCCTAGGTCGTGTTTTGCGGATTGTCGACCTAGCGGGCTTCTGTTTGATTGTGCCCTAACTTTTACCTAGGCCGCCCTTTGAGGGTTTTCGACCTAGCGGGCTCTTGTTTTGATCCTGATTTTGCCTGAATTGTTTTTGGAATCCTGCAAGATCTTTTCTAACCATGCCCTTGTCAATTTAATCTTTTGAATTTTAACCCTACTTTTTCCTGGATTATTTGGCTTTTAATCCAGCGGGTTTTTTCCTTTACTTGAATTTTGCATGGTCAGATATTGATTTTGCATGGAATATTTTGGCTTCCAATTCAGCGGATCTTATTTTGCATCCCTAATTTTTCCTGGATTTGAATTTCGATCCAGCGGGATATTCATTGTTAGACAGGGTATTGAATGCATGGTGATTTGGATATTCATTGTTATTCTGCTCCCTCATTGGGCTTTTCTTTAAGCTTGATTAATCATACATTCAAGATTATTTATTACAACACGGGCATTGTCACCAACAAGTATTTATTTGTTTAGATAAGAAGCAGGTTGAATGATGAAAAGGAATGGTAAATTTTTAAAAGTAAAGCCAAAATGTGAGGCACGTGCCTAAGAAACGTGAAAAATGTAATTTTGCATTTATTCATTACTGTTTATTTACAAAAGATTAACTTTTGAAAAGTACGACAAATCCTGGATGATCCCCTCGGTATCTCAACTTGTGCAAGGAGACTCATTATGTTGCTCCCATCTCTGTCAGCTGGTCGACGAACTCTCGTGATTCGGCAACGGATTGTTTTCTGTGTTAGGAGCAAGCCTCCCAAAATCCAGCCATTTTGCATCAATCAAGTTTTGTACTTTACGCTTTAGTGCTAGGCAATCCTCTGCGGAATGGCCAATGAATCCTGCATGGTAATCGCATCTGGCATTCGCATCATACCATTTTGGATATGGTGGCTCTGGAGGTTTCAGAGGATAAGGTGCAACCAACGAGCTTTGAATTAGGCGAGGTAGCAGCTCGGTGTAGGAGATTGGAATTGGGTCGAATTGGGCGGACTTCTTCTCCTTTTTCTAGCCTTGATTGGTATTTAGGCTTATGGCTTGTGTTTGGGCCGTATAAGGTGTTGGTGGCCGGACTTGCAGTGAGTAGTTGTAAGTAGGAGGTATGGTGTTTGATATGTATTGGCTATGTAAGGATATGGTATGTAGGGTGTGTAAGATGGTGGTTGGAAACCAATTGGGCCATAAGGTGCCACTTGTGGAGTATATTGGCCTTGACCAGAAGCCACGTTGTAGGTTTTGCCTGTCTTCTTCTTAGATCCGATGGCAGCGTAGACTGCGCCTGTAGGCTTTTGCGCGATCTTCCTACGGCGCATGCCACCCTCAATCCTTTCTCCAATGATGACAACATTAAAGAAACTGGCAGTCGCACTGCCAATCATTTTATCATAAAAAGGGTCTTGGAGTGTATCTACAAACATACTGACCAATTCCTTTTCAAATAAAGGCGGTTGCACTTGAGCGGCCAACTCTCGCCATATTTGAGCATACTGCTTGAAGGTCTCATCTCCCTTCTTGGTCATATTCTGGAGCTGAGTTCTGTCAGGAGCCATCTGTAGGTTATACTTGTATTGTTTCAGAAAGGCATCGACTATATCCCTCCATGAACGGATATGTGTTCGTTCTAGTTGAGTGTGTAAACACCCATTTATGTCTGAGGCCCCCAATCATAAAATTAATTAGGAAATTAATACTAATTTAAAATAATAAACAGAAAGAAAATAAAAAAAAAAAAAAGAGAAACAAAAACAAAAAATATATATAAGAAATTTTAATAAAGCAAAAAATATTAATATAATAAAAACCAAAATCTAAAATTTTAAAAATAATAAATAAATGAAAAACAGATTTTTCAAAATAAAAAAAACTGAAACAAGAAAAGAAAATTGAAAATAAAAATGAAAACAAAATGAAAATAATCTAAAAAATAGGATTAAAACAATAATAAAAATAAATAATATAAAAGATAAAAAGTGAATTGAAAATAGTAAAAAAACTAAAAATAAATAAATAAAGAAAAAACAGATTTTAAAATTAAAAATAAAATATAGTAAGAAACAAACAAAAATACACAAAAATAAAATCCTGAAAAATAAACAAAAATTAAAATCGATGAATAGAAATAATAAATAAAAAACAGAAATATATAATAATAATAATAAATTCTGAAATAAAAAATTTTAAAAAAACGAAATTGAAAAATGATAAATAATAAGAAATACCAATTAAAAATGGGAAATTAAAAGGGAAATAAAGAAATAAAATAAAATAAATAATACAATAATAATAAAAAACAGAAAATTGGAAATAAAAATATATAACAAAAGTTAGTATAATAGATAAAAAAGAACAAAAATGAGAAGAGGGAGGATTTTTGGTGTCCACTGTGATGCTCTGAGGAAAGGGATGCGTGCATAAAGGGGATGAGTCTTGGCGTTTCTTGGTTTCTTATCAACGGAGAGAGGAGGAGCAAGAAGGCTTGTAGAACCACAAAATTGTACCTCAGCACCAACTCCATAGCAGGCGGTGGCTGAAGCATTGATCGTCGGAGCAGGCTTAGATAAGGTTTCAAGAATTCCTCAAATCTCTATTCAGGCCCAAGAAACGAGACGTGAAGACCGACTTCCGTGCAGAAATTCCAGGTGAGATCTTGAACCTCCACTTGCATCTTCATAATTCAATCACTGCATGTACTCCTTAGCATCCATACCTTCACATTCACCATTATTATGATAGTTCTTGAACCATACACGCCCTGGTTTGCGTTTAGTTAAGCAGTCCATGTTCGCACATTCATTTGCATGAATTATGTGATCATATAGGTGATAACAAAATTCTGATGTAGCAACGAAATTAGCAAAGATATAATCCCTTTGTTCTGACGCTCAGGTTCTTGGACCTTGATCTAAAACTCATCACTGATTTGATTTATAAATGGAAATACAGTTTTTTCCTTTGCATAAGAAAAGTTATTTGCTTATCTGGTCAATAAGATAGATCAAGGAGTCCCTTGTTTTTTATCTAAAACCAGTAAGCTAGCTTTGCCCAGTTCTGAACTCCTCACTTGGGTTCTGGTATGGTTCCATGAACCAGTTTGCAATTGCTAATCCTTGTAACAATCTTCACCCGCTTTCAACTAATGGATGCCTGTGGAAATTCTTTGGTCATGGTAGCAAACCTGAAGAAGAAACGGATGGGAATGGAAGCCATTTCCACGTGGAGGGGGGGGGGGGGGGAAACACGCTGGTGCACCCACACTCGCCCCTGTATGCATCATGCAACTTCCCTAGTTTCAGAACACAGCCTTCCATTCGGTCATGATATGAGAATTTCTTATGGCACCCTAATATGAATCTTCCCCTGGACGTGTATATGATGGGCATACAGAAGCCTCAAATACCAGTCACATGACCTTCTAACGCAAGTAACTCCGTCACATGACCATTTTCAGTAATTTTCAACGCCCCAAGTTCCCTGCCGTGTGCTCATACAAGTCAAAACAGGGGTCTATATTTGCAATCCAAAGAGCCTAGTCTAAGCAAATTGAGTAAACATCAAGCCCCAGCAACGGGTGCAAAATGGATAGGCAGTAAAAGTATGTGAGCGCATGCACGCTGTTACATATACCTTAGTGAAGTTGATGAGCTATTTTAAAATGGTGCTAGACCTTTTAACTCAAACGAATGTGGGGCTTAGTGGTTGAGGCATTTGCACATATCCTCAACGACCTCTATTCGAACCCCCTTGAAAGCACTTTCTTCAAAGGCATTTATTTTGTCAATATAGAGCCTCCCAGTAGCTCTTGCCCAAGACACTACTAATATTAAACCAGGGAACACATGTTAAACATGGGTGGCAGTTTTTGGCTCCAACGGTAGAATGCTTGGCTAGTCACCCCCACAGACCCCTCTTCGAACCCGGCGTGGAACATTTTGATTATTCCTTTCCAAATTTCTCCTCTTAAAACTGTATATGCCTCAAGCTCGACAATTACTATCCTGCCCACCCAATTTTATGAAATGACAATCATGTCCCTCACATGTAGAAATTACCAAACAGCCCCTAAACATTCTATTAACTCCAATTCTGTCCTCACATATTGAAATTACCAAATAGCCCCTAAACATTCCATTAATTCCAATACTATCCCTGCCATGACAAACTACCATATTGATCCCTAACCTTTCCAATAATTCGAATGCTGTCCCTGCTATGGTAAATTACTCTAGTGCCCCTGATCTTTCCACAAAATGCCTATTCTGTCCCTGCTATGGTAAATTACTCTACTGCCCCTAGGAATTCATTTAATCCTTATTCTGACCCCAAATTCCAGAAATTAATAAAAATTTTATAAAAATTCCAGAAATTAATAAAAATTCATAAAAATTCCAAAAATTAATAAAAATTCATCACAATTCCAAAAATTAATAAAAACCCATAAACGTTCCAAAGTTCCTAAATAATTCATAAAAGATCCTAAATTCTTAAATAAATCCATAAAACATAAAATTCCTTAAATTGTTAGTTTACCCCAAAATTTCTAACAAATACCAAATTCATACCTCTAATCAAAGCCCTTCTGATTACAAATTAAATTCATAAATTTCATTTCCATTAATGTTAAGCACACCCCATAACCTTTTTATGTTTGAAAACCTTGCTCTCTTTTTTTTCAAAAATAAAAATCTTGTTTTGCGATTCTTAATCTCACGCGATGAGCTCTAAGCACGAACTGGTAGCTTTTTCTATTATTCGTTGTTTAGAGATTCGTATAGGTCCTAGTGCAGCCGTAGTTGTCTTGGGCCTTGTGCATATGTGGATTAGGGTTGCCCTTCCTTTTATAAAATAAAAAATCTTGCTTGTTTTATTCTTTCATCGTTTTTCGAAAATAAAAATCTTGTTTTGCGATTCTTAATCTCAGGCGACGAGCTCTAAGCACGAACTGGTAGCTTTTTCTGCTGTTTGTTGTTTAGAGATTCGTATGGGTCCAAGTGCAGCCGTAGTTGTCTTGGGCCCTGTGCATATGTGGATGAGGATTGCCCTTCTAAAATAGTTTTTCAAAAAATAATCAAACTATTCTTGAATATTACTTTCCAAGTAGCTCCGAAGGTCAAGCCTTCAAGCACCTTTCAAACACTATTTTAAACACTTTTGAAGTCAAGCCTTCAAATCAAAACAACCAGAACTACGTAAGCCTTGAGTTTCCCATTGCACCGGAGAATACGTAGGAGCAGGATCAAGTCCTGTCAGGCTAACCTCCATCAAGTATTTATTTTCACTCTAATTAAGGGGATCAAACCATTTTTAAATAATCACACACTCAGTTTAAGGGTACCGTTCTTCGGAATGGGCGAGTGGGGTGCCTAACACCTTCCCCACTCGTAACCGACTCCCGAGCCTAAATCTCATCCTCAAGTCAGGGTTTTTTCCGAATCTTTTTCCCTTAAATAAAAATTTGGTGGTGACTCCACATTGATCAAATAAAATTCATTTCAAAATTTTAGCGAGTTCGTCGTCTCGTCGGAATTACGGTTGCGACAGATGGCGACTCCACTGGGGAATATTAGAGAGTCAAACCCGTTCAAGTTGAGTGTGTATTACTTCGATCCCTTTCCCTTTTATTTGCATGATTTATTTATCTGTGATTTATTGATTTGTTTATTCCTTGTAAAAACCTTAGGATAGAAGAATATTAAATTACTATATATATCTGTACAAATTCCCCAATTGCAGGTATCCCAATAAATTGTGTGCCCTCATACATCGCATATGCATTTATCATGAGTGGGTCCCTATACCTGGGTCTGAGTGTTACCTAGGATAGAGGGATCTAGTGGTGTCACTTTGCGGCTTACGTCCTGTTTAACTATCACGAAAATCCCAGCTAGAGTGCGTCCTATTGGTAATGCCCTACAATTGGTAGCTTTTCTGCTGTTGTGGCAAGCATTGCAGACTGGAACTTGGCTCTAGTGACCTCTACACCTCAGGATTACAAACTACCTTTGAGAGGTTCATATAAAAGGCCATAGATCCTTAGGACAGGTAACCTACATAAGAAGCAAAGAGGGCACACATACCCCTTTCAAGATACAAGGTTCATCGCTTGGAGGCATTTATCTGAACCAAACCATCCGAAGTGGCAGAAGGGAGTTGAAAGATACAATTGGGGATACAAAAATCAAATCAAGACAAAAATAAAGAAAACCAAAATAGAAGGAGAAAATTCCTAGGAAAATTAGAAAAAATATTTTGAAAATATTGAAAAGAATCCAAAGAAAACTTAAAAGGGTGTCTTAGAAATAGGAAAGATTATGGAAAATAATCTTTTGAAAACAGTGGAGTCGCCATTTGTCGCAATTGTAATTCCGACGAGACGACGAACTCGTTAAAATTTTAAAAAAGAATTTATTTGATCAATGTGGAACCGCCACTAAATTTTTATTTAAGGAAAAAAGGTTTGGAAAAAAACCCTGACTCGAGGAAGAGATTAAGGTTCAGGAGTCGGTTACAAGTAGGGAAGGTGTTAGGCACCCTACTCGCTCGTTCCGATGAACGGTACCCTTGAACTGAGTGTGTGATTTTAGAAAAATGCTTGATCCCTTTGATTAGCGTCAAAATAAATAGATTGATGGAGATTAGCCTGACAGGACTTGATCCTACTCCTACGTATTCCCCGGTGCAATGGGGAAACTCAAGGCTTACATAGTTCTGGTACGAAGGCTTGACCTTCAAAGGGGATTAAAAAAGCCGAGTATTTTGAATATTTGAAGAAAAATCCTTAGTCCATATATGCATAGGATCCGAGGCAAACGAAGGCTGCACTAGGACCCATATGATTCTTGAATCCCGAACAGTAGGGTATGCTACCAGTTCGTATCCAGAACTCATCGTGTGAGACTTGTAATTATTTAAAACATATTTAGTTTTTACACATGTTCCTGGACCCACATAAGCACAGAGCTGAAGGCAAGCGAATGATTCACTGCGACTCATATGACTCTCCGAACATTGAAAGACAGGGTATGCTACACTTTCAACTTCGAAGTTCATTGCGTGAGATCTAGGATCGTTGAAAGCCTCGAAAAGTATTTTGAAAAATGTAATTTCGAAGGGAGATCTTTGATCCACATGCACAGAGTCGAAGGCAAGCGAGGGTTGCACTGTGACTCATATGATTCTCTGAATATCGAAAAACAGGGTATGCTGCACTTTCAACTTCTGAGTTCATTGCGTGAGATCTCGGATCTTTTAAAGCTTTGAAAGTTGTTTTTTAGAAAAAATGGAGTTTTTGAAGATTTGATTTAGAAAGGAGGACATATAAACATAAAAAAATTAGAAATAAATACATATAGAAGAATCAACACATGAAAAATAATACCTAAACAAAGTTAAAAGGACAACATCTACACAAGAACTTCAAGAACACAAGAGATTTTGGCACCAAAATTTGAATTCAAATTTCAGTATTTTTTCGAACCCATTTTTTATTAGATATAAAAAATAAAACTGATAAATTAAAAGATATGCATCATAGGAATCAAACAAAACAATTTTGACAAAAATCAGTTCAGAAATGAGCAAGTTATGCACAAATCAAACAAGCTAGGTTCATTTGCACACTAGGACAAATATGCTTTGGTAATCTGGTGATAGAAATTTCATTTCAGATCCAAATTAGACAAATAATATCATTCCAAAACTAGAGGAGAAAGAAAAAGAGAACGCAACAAAAATCCGTGAAATCAAAGATCATTTGGTCGATCAAAAACAAAAACAAAAAATAGAGACGCAAATCAACCTCAAGAATACCGAGCTTTTGGCGCCAAAATTTGAATTCAAATCTCAGAATTTTTTGAAAATAATTTTTGGTAGATATAAAAAATTAAAACCAATAATTGAAAGATATGGGTCATAGGAATAAAAAAAATAAGTTTGACATAAATTCAACCAGAAATGAGCAAGTTATGCACAAATCAAACAAGCTAGGTTCATTTGCGCACCAAGACGAACATGCTTTGGTAATCAGGCGATATAAATTTTATTTCAGATCTAAATTAGACAAATAATATCATTCCTAAAAGTATAGAGAAAGGAAAAGAGAACGCAACAAAAATCACTAAAATTGGAGATCATTTGACCGATCAAAAATGAAAATGAAAAAAAGAGACGAAAATGAACTCGGAAATCCGAGAAGAAGCAAGAAACTTAAGAGGAATAAGAGTCGGACCTAACCTCCATTGGAAGATGATGAAGAACTGGTTCGATGGAGGTCAAGGGCTGAATTGAAGGTAGAGGGAGAGAGTCTCCCTACGTCCTCCCTTCGAAACAATGAAAATCCTCCCTAAAACTCCAAGTGCTCCCCTCTCTCCCTCCTTAAAAATTCTGGAATTTGTTAGAAGTGAAGAAGCCCCTTTCTTTTCCTGTTTGTAGGTATATATAGACATCTCCCCTTCTTGGCAAGGGTCAAGCTCTTTCAAAAAGCCAAAAGCCAGCCACCTCTCTCTTGGCAAGGGCCAAGTTCTTTCAAAGGGCCAAAAAGTCACCCCTTTCCAGGAGCCAAAAGCCAACCCCCTTGATTTCAAAATTTTTGTTCCCTATTTTTGATTTTTCAGCTTTTATGTACCCTTTGTTATTTGATTTTTCATTTCTTTTTCCAATTTTTCATTTTTCACCTTTTTTATTTTTTTCTTTTTATTTTTTTTTATTTATCATTTTTATTTGTTTTTTAATTTCCCCTTTATTATTATTATTATTTTTTTTTATTATTTTATTTTTATTTCTCTTTAATTTTTATTTTTTATTTTTCCAGATTTTAGAAATTTGCCATTTTTCTTTATTATTGCTATTATTTTATTATTATTATATTTTTTATTTTCAGATTTTATTTAGTTAATTCTTGCAAATATTTATTTTTTATTTTCTTTTATTTTTAGGCTTTTTCTTTTTTCTCTTTTTCCTATTTTTTCCTTTTATTTTTTGTTTCCTACTCTTTTTGCATTCTGTTTTTTTTCTTTTGCTGTGTTTATTTAATTATTATTATTATTTAAACTAGTATTTTAAATAATTGAGGGCCTCAGACATAATTGGATGTTTACAATGAACAGTAAGGAGTGACGAGAACTGCCTATGGTATCGATACCCATCCCAACCCAATCTTTCTTTTACTCTATTTTAGGTCCGAAATTGTACTAGAAGTGCGATAAGGATTTTAGGTTTATAATGATTATGGACATTTAGTAATATACCCCAGAGCTTTTCACTCCTCGTGATTCAAACACCTTTCGCTCATCTATCTTTCTCAAAGAATGCAACCTCTACTCACCAAACTATCATACTTGGTAAAATCGACTTGATTCATTCTCATGCATAGCTAGAACAGAGCAACCATCATGCAAGATTGGTGGGTTCGCTTATTAAAATTTTCAATCTACTATGGCTCATTCTAGCATCCACTGACCAATTATCTTTCTACGTAACCAGCGATGATTCTTTTTAATCAAGAATCAGTGATCGTGTGAGAGTGGATCTAATAATGATATAAGTTATTATTCTTGAGCTCATGATCAAGAGGAGAAGCCACCAACCTGGATTGAATCAGTGATCGGATGAATCCTTCTCTTCTCCCAGAAGGCCGCGAGGCTATTCGCTCTTCTCTTCCTCCGCCGAGCTCCTTCTCTTGCTATCTCTACTTCAGGCAATGAGCCCAGCGTCTATGAGTTCTTCGAAAGAAAGGGAGACGCGATTCTTCTCTCAGAAAAATTTTCTAACCCCTGTTTCGAGTCTGATACCTCTTTTTATATAGTTTTCAGACTCTGCTTTTCCTCACCTAACCCCCTCTTTTCCTTTGTTTTTATTTTTCATTATCTTAAATGATTTTTTTTTCATATTTTCAGCTTTTCCCATTCTTTTGTTTTTTATTTTTTGATTTTTTAATTTCTTAGCTTTTAATTTTATATTTCTTTCAAATTTTAATTTTTGTTTTTATTTTATTTTTGCTTGATTACTATTATTTTCCCTTTTTCTCAGATTTTAATATTTATTTACTTTTCCAGATTTTTTTATTATTATTATTTTTTATTATTTTTCTTTTAGGTTTCTCTTTCTGATTTTCTAGATTTTTAATTTTTCCTTAATTTTTATTTTTCTTCATTAATCATTTTCAAATTTTAAATTTTCATCATTTTAAATTTTAAAAAAAGAAAATTAAAAATTATTTTCGATTTTCAGTTTTTTTTAAATTCCAGATTTTATTTATCTTAAATTTAGATTTTTTTATTTTTAGTTTTTTAATTTCCAGATTTTATTTATCTTAAATTCATATTTTATTATTATTTTTATTTTTAATTTTCAGGTTTTTGATATCCAGATTTTATTTATCTTAAATTCAGATTTTATTATTTTTTTTTATTTTTAATTTTCAGTTTTTTGATTTCCAGATTTTATTTATCTTAAATTCATATTTTATTTTATTTTTTTTATTTTTAATTTTCAGTTTTTGATTTTGATTTTGATTTTCTTTTTTCTTATTAATTTAAAAAATTCTTCAATTTCCTTTAATTCTTTATTAGATTTTTTATTTTTACTTTTGATTCTTTGTTTTCTTTACGTATTTTGAGTTTCTTGAGATTTTTTGTTTCGGTTTATCCACCAATTAACTTAGAATGGGCCTCTGACATAATTGAGTGTTTACACCCACGACGTTTTATTCTACCCTGCATTATGAATAATTCCCATCTTAAAGATTTGTGTGACTTAGGGTCTAGTACAAACCTAATGCCACTCTTTGTTTTTAGAATATTGGGTATGAAAAAACTCAAAACTAGCCTCTTTGCAACTTACTAATAGAATACTTGTATATCCAAAAGGGATAATGGATGGCATACTAGTAAAGGTAGGAACTTTCACCTTCCCTACAGACTTCTTCATATCAGTATGGAGGAGGATAATAAGGTTCTACTAATTTTGGGAAAACCTTTCTTGGATACTGGAAGAGCAACAATCAACATGTAGCAAGGGGAGCTCACACTAAAATGAGGTGACAAAAAAAAGGTGTTTAGAAACACCTACTCTGCAAAAATTCCTAAGGATGCCCCTTTCATGTTTGTACGACCTCTTCCTATGAGTCTACCTTCTAGATAGAAACAAGTCAGGACAATGGCATGTAAAGACCCAAAGTGCCATAAATAGTAACGAAGGCATTATAGGCACACCTAAAAGCATGGGTCCTAAATAGGTAAGAAAATTTAATTTTTTATCTTATACCTTTGGATGTTCATGGGAAAGTGTCGGTTCAAGGGAGGTGACCCTCAGATCAACAAGATACACCCCCACACAATGTTAAGGAAAAGGAGAATCCTCAAGAGGCTGAAGGTTCGACACAACAAGGACGGCGCATTCGAGGATGGCACCAAACAAACCTTGAGCAAACCACAGGTAAGTGCCCATAATCCCACTTAGTCATTGGGCATATATTAAGCTCATGACGTAAAATAAGAGCTTACAAGAGCCAACCTATTTATTTTCTAAAAAAAAATAGTAGAAAGAGGAGTAAGCACGGACCACGCCAAATTTGTTATGGCTTTGAATAGTAGGAAAGTAAATCACACATCACTTTTAGTTTTCATTTTCATTGTTGTAATTTCCTTTTCACCCAAATTCTCTCTCATAATCAAGTATTCCATGCTCCCTAATTTTGTCGCTTCTGAATTTAGCATGCCCAAAGTACCTCAGGATAGATGACTATTTAGTTTATGATGGTTATGCCATGTTTGCACGACTTTACACATTCTATGCGTACTTTGTTTAGCACAGTCATGCCCCTGTTGCACAACTTTATATGTGTAAAAATTGAATAAAGTCTTCCCAGAAAGAACAGTCATACCCTTATCTACATGACTGTGCACCTTTAATGCATATTCATGTTTAGCATGGTTGTACCCCTGTTGCAAAACCATGCAAAATCATCATTAATCGAAGCTCTTATAGATTGCATGAGTATGCCCCTCGCTATTGTGCTATTCTAAGAGCATTATTCCAAGGTTTTATGATGATATGACTGTACCGCTTATGTTTTCACAATTGTGCACATGGCATTTAGCACGAGCATGCCCCTGTTGCATTGTCATGCCACTCTATAGAGGTATATATGCTTTTAAATGGAGAATGGTTATGCCAAATTATTATTCATCTAAATTGATTCTTTTTATTTTGTAGAAAAAATGCCTTCCCACATGCAGAAGAGAAGTTGAGCATCCACCTCCGCTGAGGCCAAGCCCCCACAAGCTTGGCCTACTATATAGTCACATATGGGGTTGCTAGCACTCAACCCCAATTCAAAAGCTGCTAGACTTCAGTTTCATCCCATCTTGCAACTTGGATCAAGAGTCACGTGAGGAGATACCTAGGTAGGATGGGATGGACGATGACCATATTCACTCAAGAGCCTACTTACATGGAGCCAATCTTAGATTTCTTGGCTACCCTCATTTGCTACCCCCTTGAGGGATGACATGCTGACTCACATCGTTTGGGACAAGCTTGGAGGCCAACATTCTTGGAGACCCTCCCAGAATTCAACATTGTATTAGGGTTTCTAACACCCAAGGGCATATTGTGTCTTGGGTATTTGGAGCCTCTACTGAACCTTCCAAATGATTTCATAGAGGGAGCATTTTGGTTCAAGATCACAGAATCTTACATGTACGACCCTCATGTCTCAAAGTCTACTATCATCTGGTACTTGGCCCTTTGCATCATCCACTAGTAGCTTATTGCTAGGATATTTTCTAGGAATGACATCATTGGAGTTGTCTCCAAGATCCACCTTTTTCTTCTCTCATTTTTGTTCGAGGAAGAAGGGTCAACCTTAGGCCCTTCTTCATTACATGCTACCAGGGGATCAACCAATGCCATAAGATGGGGCAGTCTGGTTACATTGGCGTAAGATCTTATGTGATTGCCCTTTGCTTCCACATGTTATCCTTTCCTTTACAATCACCACCGTGGTGTAGTTGATCACCCTGCTTGGCACGAACACCTAGCATTGCATTAGAATGGCTTAACAAGAACCCTATGACACTTTTGTCCTCATACCTTAACAGCAGTAACTACAACAACCAAAACATTAACTTCCATCTTACAAAACTAACCTTTGTAAATAATTTGTTTAAACATAAAAAGGTGATATTCTTAAGTTTGAGGACATACACCTCTCCTATAAATATTGTTGTAAATGTTTGTACCCTGCAATAACCTCCATTTTGAATTGTTGGTTGGTTCTAGAATTAAAAATTTCTTTGTTTATATGTAACCAATGTTAATTAAATCTAAAAAAAAATAATATAAGAACTCTTGATGTAAATAATTGATAATTGGTCATGATCCTTATCATCTTGTCTCATACTAGAGAAACCTTAGTGAATAGATTGATCCTGATTGAGGTTGCACTCAATCTCTCTCTCTCTTTGTTGAAGTTATTTCCTTCTAACTTGTATGCCCTAGAACTTGCCTTCAAAATGATAAAAGAAGAAATAGGTTTCATTACATAAACACAGACTTATAATATCACTTAGTACCCCTTTTTAAGGCTAGAGGATTTAAGAATCTTTTCCTTGGTAGCGCTGACTGTATTGATATAATTTATGGTACCCTTAGATGAAAGTAACATAATGTAAATACTTGAGATGTGATAAAAAAGGGAAAAGAATCAAAGAGAAAAAAGAAGAAAAATAAAAGTAAAAAAAATTGGAAAGAGAAGGACAAAAATGTAAAAATTAATGAATCCAAGTAAAATAAGTTAAAATTCTAAGGGTTTAAGTATTATTGAAGAAAATAAAAAGAAATCCCTTTGTGTTTCCTTCCCTTTGTTTATCTTACATATTGATGTATTTTTTCCTTGGGCGTATTTCAATCATATAAAGACCTTTTGATTCTTGTGTACGCATTAACTTTTAGTGGATACTTGAGGTTTTATAGGCAAGTCTATGACAGTGTACAATCATGATGGATAAAGTGAAGAGGAATTACCCTATATATAGGAGAGATAGTGAGCATAATGATTATCTCTAAATGTGGAACTTGATCTTAGAGGTCTAAAAGACTCCAACTGGATTATTATCAATTGCTCCTGTGATGGTAAAATTTTAATGTTGTGTTGCATGTTGTAAACACCCAATTATGTCCGAGGCCTCTTCCCCGCCAGTTTAAAATTTATCAGCAATATTTAATAAATTAATTAATAATTAAAAAAATAAAATAAAAATAAAACAGAAATAAAAAATAATAACAAAAAAACCCCAAAATAAATAAAATCTGGAGTAAATAAACATAAAAAAAACAATAAAGAAAATAGATGAAGAGAGAAATTGATAAAAGAATGAAAAAATTTGAAAAATTAAAGAATTAAAATTAAAAGTTAAAAATTTGAAAAGTAAGAGAAAAAATCTAAAAATAAAAAAATTCAAAATCTGGAAAAAGAAATAAAAAATGTGGAAAATAATAATAAAAAATTCAAAATTTGAAAAAAGAAATAAAAATCTAAAATTTTAAAATTAAGAAATCTGGAAAATTAAAGGAAAATAAAACCTGGGAAAATTAAATAAAAATCTGAAAAAAAAAACAAAAAAATAAAAAAAATAAAAAAATATGAAAAATTAAAGAAAAAATAAAAATCTGAAAAATCAAAGGAAAAATTAAAAAATATGAAAATTAAAAATAAAAAAAAAAAGAAAAATAAAATAAGGGCGGGGAAGGAATAGAAAAAATTAAAAAAAAAAACTATAAAAGAGATGGGATGAAAAAAAACGGGGGAGGCTGGTTCTTGATCTGGACGAAAGAGAAGGACGGAGGAGATTAGGAACGTTGATGGAGGCCTCATGAGGTTCCTAGCGTTGGTGATTCTTCTGCAATTCCACTCATCGCCACAAAAATTCATCATTGGCAGCTCTCAATTTTCTCCTGGTTCGTTCAATTCGCGCACATAATCCTCACTTAAACTCATATGTTGTTAGAATTAGTATGAATCTTTTCCTCTAGAAGAATAGAAAATGCAGATAATTGGAATTCAGGTTGATTTTCTTGGAATCTAGTCCAAATACGAGACGTTCAAGTGTCAAAACAAAAAAGGAGAAGATCTCAGAGTATTCTTGTTTTCTCCGCATCAAATCTTGGAAGAAATTTAGTCGCATAATAATCGGTTGAGGTTCAAGGATCAAATATGGCAAGACACTATTCTGAATGACCTACTGTGAAGTCGTTCTTTAGCCAAGATTTGAGTCGGATAATTACCTTCATAAATTGCATTTTCTGTACCTATTGTGATGAACTTCAGTTTAGCCAAGAAACTGCAGGATTAACTAAAGGATATAGATCTTAGATCAAAAACAAAACCATCCAAAGGTTGAGAGGGAAATAATCATGGCAGAATTATAAATAAGCTCGAATCTATTATTACCTCTATCCTGTGATTAGAGCTTTCAATGCCAATGTTTTCATCTAGGTCGTATCTCGGTACGTGCATCATGGATTGAGCGAATGTCGTTTCAGGACGAATGGAGACTTCGATTTGCTATTAGCACTGTCTCGTGAATGAAGCTTTTGTTTGAGAAATTTATTTACATGGCCAGAATAGGTTTGTTAGGGGTAACAACATGCTTGTGAGTCAGTATCTAAGATTCTGTAGTAAACCTGGAGCCCAAATCTGCATGATTGTTGTGATGTGATCGTTTGGCTAGGAACAGTACTTGAATTTAGTGACACCATTGAGCAGAGCAACTGGGAGCGCCAATATGAACAACATCCTGCTCCCTTCCACATTCGAGCAAGGCAAACAGCAAGCCTCTTCCATCGAATTGTGAGCAGACGTGTTTCCAGGTCCACAAGAGACCCATAGCAACTACCCTTTAGTCCCTGTATACTCTGTTTTTTTTTTTACCTTACTTCAAGTCCTACCTACGATATTAGTGTTCTGCCATGTTGCAAGTCAAAACGTTCGCCATTGGATACCCCACACATGCCTAATTACATGATGCAGTGTCCTAATCCGACGTGAGACCTCTCTAGAACTACATGTTGAGGGGATATGTAACTCCATACAGGACCCTGCCAATCTCGCTTGGGATAAGCCAGGGGTAGTCTTGATACAACCCCCTGGACCAGGCTCCTCTTGCGAAAATTCGCCTTGGCTGATATCAAAAGTCTCAGAGCATGGCGAGACTCTAAGGGACCCAAGCGATTTCAGGAATGGCAATGGCCTTTGCTCTGTGAAGGAATTAGTGATGCAAAGGAAATGTCTGCTGTTGTTCGATTGGGAGTGACGCAAAGTGCACCAAGAGACTATTGGGTCCAAGCTAGATTCTGTCTTCATGCAATATGGGCCCTAAATATGTCTTAAATATGTGGGCTACTAAATAATCAATATGGGGCCTAGCCTAGTGGTCAGGCGTGCCACCTTCCTTCCCCCATGGTCCCAAGTTCGAATCCCTCGCTCCACAATTTTAACTTCAAAAATACACTTTCAGGCCATGTGCGTCCCATGTGCCTACCTGATGCCACATCACGTGCACACCACGTGGTTAATCCTCCAAGCTTTCTAAGCCACCCAAGTTCATAAGCCACAAGCCGCCTTCAAGCCACCGAGCCGTCCTTGAAGCCGCATAGCTGTAGAGCCCCCAGCCATATAGGAGCCATGCAGAATACCCAACCAGCCCTCAAACCCTCAAAACCCCAGATCATGGCAAATTACCAAATTGCCCCCAACAATTCTAGAAATTCCTAAACTGTACCTCACCCAAATGACCATATTGCCCCTGCCAATTTCCCTTAATTCCATATTTTCCCCTCCAATGGCCAATTACCAAACTGCCCCTGCCAACTTCCCTTAATTCCAGATTTTCCCCTCTAATGGCCAATTACCAAACTGCCCCTGCCAATTGCCAAAATTCCAGATTTTCCCCCCAATTGCCAATTACCAAACTGCCCCTGGACTTTCTCTTAATTCCAGATTTTCTCCTTCAATGGCCAATTACCAAATTGCCCTTCCCATTTCCAAAATTACAATTTAACCCCCAAACTTCCCAAAAATTTAAATTAAATCCTTTCCTTCTAAAATTCAAATCAAGTTTTTTTCCTCAAGAATTCAAATCCCTTTTATAAAAATTCAAATCAATTCTTTCCTCAAAATTTTCAAGTCCGAGTCAAACTCATCCTTGATCAAGTCAAGGTTCAAAAACTCAAAATTCAATTCACTTCAAAACAAATTCCGTTTTCTCATCAAGTCATCCCTTTTCTTATCTTTACTATATTCAAAATTAAAATTCTTTTCCAAATATTTTTTAGGATTTTTGGTCTCATGCAATGGGCTCTAAATAGGGGCCTGGCGGCGGTTCACCTGCTGTCCAACATTTAGTAGTCTGTATACCCCGTGCTGTCGTAGCCGCCTCGGGTCTTATGCATGAGTGGACTATAGATCCTCCCAAGAAATAAAAGTTCTTTTTAAAATATTTTTGGATTCTTGGTCCCACGCAATGGGCTCTAAATGGGGGGCTGGCGGTTCACCTGCAGTCCAACATTTAGTAGTCCGTATAGGCCCCCATGCTGCCATAGCCACCTCGGGTCTTGCGCATGGGTGGGCTAAAGGTCCCTCCAAGCATAAAAAACCTCTTCAAAATGTCACCTCTCTTTTAAGCACCTCTTCAAAATGTCACCTCTCTTTTAAGCACCTCTGAAGGTCAAGCCTTCCAACAAACCAGAACTACGTAAGCCTTGAGTTTCCCACTGCACCGGAGAATATGTAGGAGCAGGATCAAGTCCTATCAGGCTAACCTCCACCAAGTTATTTATTTTTACATTAATTAAGGGATCAAACAATTTTCAAGAAATCACACACTCAGCTTAAGGGTACCGTTCTTCGGAACGGGCGAGTGGGGTGCCTAACACCTTCCCCACTTGTAACCGACTCTCGAAATTTGAATCTCATCCTCGAGTCAGGGTTTTTTCCAAATCTTTTTCCCTTAAATAAAAATTTGGTGGCGGCTCCACATTAATCAAAATAAAATTTATTTTCAAAATTTTATCGAGTTCGTCGTCTCGTCACGAGTGTGGTGGCGACACATGTTGAACATGAGATTTTCTAAATTCTATATTTACTGCATTCTCATTCATTGGGTTACTGCTAGGTAACAAGAAATGTTTAAGTTGAAGAATTGTGATAAATTTCTATTCTATCATTTTTATCTATAGGATTTTAGCAATGATTACTACATAATTTAAACATAATTTATTTGTAACTAAACTTAATATCCCTTATTTTTGTAGTAATGCTCTAGGAAAATAGAAAATTCAAAAACAACTAGATTTAGGCCAAAAAGAGGGCAAGCAGGGAATAAAAATATGAGTAAGTTGAAAATGATAGTAATGCTCCCTTAGCAGACTTGCATGGCCATGTTGACTTGAGCATGACCATGTCAACATAGGGCTGCATGGTCGTGCCAACATCGGGATTACTAGAAACAATGCCACATTATCCTTAATGGTGCAGGAAAAATCCCACTCAGCCCCACGGCTGAGAGAAAGCATGGTGAAGCCCAATTCACGATACTAGAAATCCTAATCCAGGCCTATAAAAAAGAAGGCTCTACCATACCTCACAACACAAATCGAGACCTCAAAGGCCATCCTTTTCTCCACACAAGAGAACACAAATCACAAGATTCATATATCTCTCTGGGCACAACCTTATCTTTCCTCCATCTATCATTTTTAACCTCTCTATTTTTGGTTCTTTCTCCAGCATCCTCCTGTAGGATCCTGGTTGAAGAAATCCCTATATGGTGCAATTTTAAAGCAATTGCTAGCTTTGTTGGAAATCCTAGTTTTGTATTATTGTTATCTTCTTTTGTTATGGATACTTGTGGAGTATTTTTATTCATGAATAAATAATTTACCCTTTTATAGGGCTTTGACAAACTTTGTGATATGCATTTCTTAAACCTTAGTTTTTCCCCTTTTGGTAATGTTTTCATTATTTTAATTGTGTTATTTTATTATGCTTAATCCATTAATAGGAATTGGCTAATTCTATTAATTTGTTAGTTGGTTAGGAGGTTAGGTGATCGTACCACTCCCAATCGATAAAACTATAGGATAACTAAACTCAAGGGTTTTTGAGGATCAATTAGGAACCAAAGTTTCTAATTGGTTAATTTTTTCTCACATAGTTAACACCTTAAAATTTATGCCTCTTTTATTTTCTAACTTGTAGGATCAATGGGGATAGTATGTATAAGGAAGTATATAATTGAATAGAGGGGGAAACTGAGGGTAAACGTAAGTTAAAGTCATAAGGGTATCCAAAGCCCTATAAATTTTCCATAACTTGCATCATACTCTTTATTTGTCATCTGATAGAAATCTTATTCCTATTTATTTTATTTCTAAAAAATAACCCTTCTTTAGTAAACCCAAAAATTAGTGCAGGAACACTCTATACATATACTGCTGGTATAGTATCTATAGATGTCACTACCGTAATTACAACGAGACGACGAACTTGCTAAATTTTTTGAAAAGAATTTAATTGATTAGTGGAGCCGCCACTAAATTTTATTTTAAGAGAAAACATTTGAAAAAACCCTAACTCGAGGAAGAAATCTAGGTTCGGGAGTCGGTTACAAGTAGGGAAGGTGTTAGGCACCTTACTCGCCCGTTCCGAAGAACGGTACCCTTAAAATGAGTGTGTGGTTTTGATGTTTTTGAATGTTTTTTGATCCCTTTAAATAGAATAGAAAATAAATAAGTTGGCAGAAGATAGCCTGATAGGACTTGATCCTGCTCCTACGTATTCCCTGGTGCAATGGGAAACTCAGGCATTATGATGTGTTGCCAATAATCTTGCAGGTGAGGCATGCCAAGGTTAGAGGATTCCTCATGACATTTTGTTTGCATGAACTATATGCTAGCCTTCATGGTGCCAAGAGTCTATTTTAGTGTTTCGATTTCTCTTTGCAGTTGGCCTAAAGAGCATTTGCTGCCTCAAAAGTTGCCTGCAGTAGCAACTTGGCTTTTGTGGATGTGACCAATTAACAGTGTTAGTAGAGAATGACAACTTTTTGTTAGAGGCACTTCTTAGTAGGAGAAGGTTGTAGCCTTGTTATGGTAACAGAATTGGACCTATTTTGGGACAAAGATTTTGACCACTGATTCTTACGTCCCCTTTAACAACATCATGCAAGCTTTCTTGTATTCAACGCCATCCTACTTCTATTTACATCACACTTGTCATTAACTTGTAGGATCCAGAGAAGTCATCGATGCCACTGGATGAGGTCTTTGCAACTGAAATAATCATTTATGTTGATTAGAAACATTTCTGCTGTCAAAACAAAGATCCTGATGTTTGGATACCATGCTGTGAAGGCTTATCCAAATATAATTGCTGATGTAGAGACCAGAGATGTTAGCCTTATTTGTAGTAATCTAGTGATGGACAGAGCTGGTATTAGCTATAGATGATGGACAGCAAACTGGTACAGGGAAGGTAGCAGCAGAATACCAAACTGGCATAAGGAATATGGTTTTAATTTGAGCACATTTTTGGGAGTGCTATGCATAATTTCTGCTTCCAGATCAATGACATATGCTAGTATAGGGAATCCCACATGTTGCTACATAACTTGTGCCTGATCCCTTCTTCTTTCTTTCAATATCAGGCACAATTGAAACAGAATTTAAACTGATACGAGTTTCCCAGCAAGTGCAGGAAATAGGTTTCGCAGTGAGCATGTCGTAGCAGCATACATTAGGTGAATTAGCACAAAGACCTCTTAGCTTTCCAGGAGACATTAAGACTGTTGACAGAGTTGCCACCACCACTTGTAATAATAACTCATCAGCCATCATAGGGAACTATGCAGCAACCTGGTGTTGTTGTTGGGTTTTGGTACCTTTTGATTAGACCTTAACCTGTTAAAAGAACGTAGAAGTTTGTTATGGGTGCAGTAGATGTAGCACGTGGTGCAGTAGATGCAACAGGTGGTGCAGTGGGCAGATTTAGTGTTGAACTTTATTCCTATGCATCATGTGGTTTTGTCAAGAGTTTAGCATTCTGTGGATCTAATGGGGCATGGATCCTTTGACTGCATTATCACATTCATCTGACAACTGCTGCTCATGTGGGCTTTGAATTCTCACCCTGTGTTATGTAGTGGTAGCTTGCAGCTCAAACAAACACAGATTAAGGGGAATTCCCGCAGAAAGAGGAAAAATATCCCAAAAACTTCAGTAACATCCGAGACTGATGTTATAGACACTGTTGATTCTCCTCTTTAGACTTCAAGGCCACAGAAATACTTGATAAAGTAACTATAGCACATGGTACAAACTCCACTTAGTTGAACTTGCAGTAGAAAGCCAATAACCCAGAAACACAAATGGTAATATACTTCCATTGAATGAAAAAATGTCAAATGATTTCCCATCAGAAAAAAAATCAACTACAGTCTTGTCACAAACTACAGAAATAGAAAAATTTTCAGTCACTCAAAAGGGTCTAGTCAAGGGAGATTCTGATTTGTGCCAAGAAGGGAATAATGGGTGTATGCAACAATATGTCTATGCACAGGAAACCAGTAACATCCTCTTTCAATGAGAACCATATTTAACAAAGTGTTATAAGAAGATATTACAATAGCACTGGGAATTAACATGACTCAATCATAAATCCATTTGGCACCTCCTTGTGCAAAGATTTTACAAGCAGATAGCAACCTCAAAGGTGCAACTCCTCTACTTTGTGGGAGATAAACACTTTTCAAAGTGGAAAGTATGTTGTTGATTCAGAGATTGGTGTTTTCCTAATTCAGAATGTTTCAGACCATCCTTTAAGGTAAGCTAAATATCAGTCAGTGATAGACGTTTTCCTTATTCAGGATGCTTCTCCAAAATTACCACGGCTACTATAAGATGATATGCAACCTTGGAAAGTATTTATGTTTCTTTCCTTTCTTTGCAATTCTGCCTTTATGTCTCAGACAACAAGATTCACACTGGAGTTAAAAAGAAGTAAAAGATCATTCGATGTTGTTGCCACAAACATATTGCTTGAAGAAACAGAACTCTATAGTAGATTCAGGTGATACAATAACATCATATGAAAGCAGGATCAGACACACAACAGCTACAGCCTTTTCACTAGAGAAGCCACTGTTACTATTATAAGAACACCTGGATCCATCCTAATAGGCCTTAGACTGAATTCTTGGTTGTCATGACCTGTTATGGGATTTGACCATGGATACGAACTCAACTGCAGTTGCAATTATGCAGATAGAATGTGAACCTATGGAGTCACTTGCTGCTGTGAGGCTTGGAAATATGATACTATTGCAGGGTTAAATCATCTGCTACAAATTGAATAGAAATTCATCCCACTCCTCTTTGATAGACACCAGAGCGAGATTTGCTATTGTAACTGGTAGTACTTGATATTAACTGCATGCGAACCAAGTTGAATGTGGTTATCCTCCTCCCTAACATAATAACACGGGGTATACAATGCAGTTTCAAACTTAAGACTCATTCCAACCAAAGTATTTGATACAGAACATCATTCCCTTCAAACTGAATTAACAGAATCTGGGTCTCAGAGTCAGGAATTTATATTTGACAAAAATAAAGGAATTCAAGGCATCATGTCTAGAGAAAAAGCCACTTCCTATGCCATGTTTAATCTTGAAATCTTCCCGAGTGTCACCAAGATTGTGCCTTACTGTGAGTATAAATGAACCTGTTGCTTCAAGCCTAATGTGCAGTATTTGTTATAGATTTATGAATCTTATCCCCTTCATCATTTTCCTGAAAAGTATACAGAAGTTTCGTCATGCTGCTGGTTGAGTATCAAAGGTGTGCGTAAGGGCCCAGATATAGTTGCTAATTGAACCAAAATGATGAAGGACAAAAAAAAATTTTGCTACAAAACTGGCATACTCCGTAGCTACCAACAGGTCTGGAGTTTCTAATAGAACTTGAGATGCCATGAGCTCTTCTAGGGGTCCAAATGCTATTGAACCAAATTAGAACTCACAGTTGTCTTGTGAGCAAAACTGTTCCTTGAAATATTTTCATTGACCAAGACATATTAACCTGTTTTTCCCCATTGACTAGAATAAGAAATCTTTCTCTGATTATCCCTCTTTCCAGTACTTGAATAAACTAAATGAACATGTCTTTGGTTATTAATTTAAGGGACTTGATAATATGAGCAGCAACAACATATGACTCAACATGGTTCAAGTCCAAAACTTTGAGAGTATGAGTGTAGGCCTATCACCCATAAAAATGACAAAAATTTCTACTGGGGTTCTTACAATAGTAAGTATGCAGATTCTGGTATAAGTAAAACTGCTCCTGTGCTTCAAGCCCTTATTCTAATTTCAATTCATCGGGATTTTGCACAAACAATACCTGGTTTAAGGTTCTCTTCAATAGATCAGTAATCCTCACACGTAAATAATGTAGAACTTTTTCCTTGCTCTGATGCAGGATGCCACCTGGCTACAATCTAGAGTATCAAACTTTTCAAAGAAAATGACTCAAGCATCAGCATAGCAAAGCCAACCATATTAGTGCATTAGAAAGCCATGTAAACTATTCTGCATATGGGGACCCAAACCAGTTCCTGAAGTAGTCTTCCTAACATTACCATTTAGAATTCTTGAAATTGGTCTGTGCCCCTCATTTTGTGTACCTGTAAGCCTTAACTGATAAGTCCACTAGATCTTGGCAAATAATCCCCTAACAAAAGGGGAACTAAACCAACAAGAGTACCAGAAAGACTACCAACAGAAGGAAAAAGTTGTCTTGAAGAGGACTATGTCATCTGAACTATCATAGAGGATCTCTCATCTTCTCTGTATCCACTATAACATCACCTGATGCATACCTTCCTCTTACTGAGCTTGAAAGCCTTAGCTATTTTTGGTATACCACCATCGTCAAAACTGATCCTAATTCAAGCCAGATTTTTCTGCATTCAAAGAACCACTATCTTTGTGGCACAAGCTCAATCTAACAGCAAAGGTTGTGAGTATACCAATGTACTATATCTTTGGAGTGAGTTGTAACAATGGACCAAAAGGCACCGAAAGAAATGCACAGGTCATTATAGGTTCTTGGGGAGTTAAAACCAGTACACAATGGCTAATCCACCATATGATGTCCAGAATTTTGATCCATTCATACCAAATTTATGATGAAACAAACTAACCAGTTGAGGAACTATCAGACTTAGCTATGACATTCCCCAATCCAATACGGTAAATTGCAATGCTGACTATGGTACCACAGACTACTTTTCACATAGCTGAGAGTTCCATAAATCCATGTTTCTTTTCGATGAAATGATCTCATAAAAAAAATAGACTAGAACTTACTTGGATAGATCATACAAATTCAGTAGATTCACATTAGTGGCACAAACTAAATTCGAACATGCAATATATTAATTCTCAATCCTCTAAAATTTCATCAGTTAGTAACATAATATCATTCTCTTTTACTGTAGAAAGAATTGAAGCCTCATTAAATAAGACGCTCTTTTGATTTTAGAAGGCAATAAAAGAGGAATGAAGGAAACTGACCTGTATAAAGCCAATGTTGTAAGCTCGAATAAATGGATGCCTCTCCTTTTTTCTGATCCAGTAAAATCCATTGATGAGTAGAGAAAAAGGCCTCTAAGATGACCAGCAAAGAGAGCAGCTACTTTCAGATTTCTTTCAAAAAGTCCAATTTTCTGTAAGAAACCACTGTAGCAGCTTGAATTAGTGGACACTCTTCCTTTTTTCCGATTCAATCGAATTTGAATTTCAAAGACCTTCCTCGAGCCTGAGTGTAATCAACCTCCAAGAATCAAAACACCCCCACTCCTTCAATTCAAACTTGAGCAAATGAAGGAGCAGAGAAAATCGAGATTGGTCGAGAGCCACCGAGAGAAGTTCCTCGCCCATTTTTTCTATTTGTTGGCGTTTTTCATTACCGAACCCACGACTTCTCCCTCGTTCTTTTTTTGAATTTATTTTCTTTTCATTTTTATTATTTTTCTTTTTCTTTTTTCTAACTGATTTTATTTATTCTGTTTTTTTCCAGTTTTCAGTTTTTTTTATTTTTCTAATTTTAACTAACTTGTAACTAACCTAACTAATTTCCTAACTAACTTAAAAATTTTCTTCTTTCATTTTTGTTGTCATTTATACTCTTTTTCATTTCGGAATCTTTTTTGTTTATTTATTTTATTATTAATTTTTTCTCTTTTTTTTTAATTTGAGTCTTAATTTGAGGAATATCGTCTTGGACATAATTGGGTGTTCACAATGGATTTATACTAGAGGTTGAAAATTCCTTTTTTTACACCAACGGATATACTTGCTCGTGGAAAAAACATGGAAAAGAGTTTTATACTCATGTTTTGCCCATCACAACATCTTTAAGGGAAAGACCTCACTCACCTAAATAAAATCACTAACATAAAAAATAACTTCAAAGGGTAGATAAAGATAGAGTTCATCATAGGAATAAGGAACCATCAAGAACTAGGGAATCCTCTTAGCATACCCAAGACTAGAACTCATAGGCACAGAGATAAAAGTTCTTCTAAGGATAATGTAGAGGATAGAACCCAAAGGAGTAGTTCTAGGTGTAGGACTCAAAGGGGTAAAGAACATTTACAACCCCTAGAATTACCAAAGGTTAAGATGCCTAAGTTCTAAGGAAGGAATGATCCAGAGGCATGTTTAGATTAGGAGGTCAAGGTTGAGGATTTTGCTAGCTATTCCATTAGAGAGGACCACATAATTATGTTAGTAGCCTTAAAATTTAGTGACTACTATGCCTTATTTTAGTGAAATAAGCTTAATAAAAAGAGTTATAAACCAATGAGTGAGTGAGAGGAAATGAAACACATCACGAGGACAACATATATTCCTTCCTATTATTTAAGAGAGGTCCATAATAGGTTACAAAGACTTTCCCAAGGCTCTCCAAGTATAGATGAATATTACAAAGACATAGAGGTAGCAGTGATAAGATTTAATTTGAATGAGAGTATGAAAGCCACAATGGCTAGGTTGTTAGATGGACTTAGGCATGAGATAAAGGATATGGTAGAACTCCATCATTACTTAAGCTTAAATTACCTTTATCATGAAGCTTTAAAGGTAGAAGTCTAACCTTCTAAGAAGGGTAAGGGTAAAATCACTATATTTAAAACATCTACCCAAGAAACATGGAATGATAAAAAGAAAGACTTAGTTTTAAGCCTAGGGAACATAAGGTGCCAAGGACTCTAAAGTGTCCAAGGGAGGCCCCCAACCTTTCCCTTAGACAAAGAGTCTTCAATAAAATATTTGTGTTTGGGAAAGGGGCACATTACTTCCCAATGACACAATAAAAATACCATGGTCCTAAGGGATAATGGTGACCACTCAGAACTAGAGTCAAGTGGTTCTAGCACCTCTTCCTCTTCATCTACAAATGAAGCCCTTGAGTATGCACTTAAGGGAAACCTTAAAGTGATTAGAAGGTTAATAGGTAGTGTAGTAAAGGGAGAGGAAGAGACCCAAAGGGAGACATCTTTCATAAAGTTCCATGAAGGGGCATAATTTTTACTTAATTATTGATGAGGGTAGTTGTACAAATATGGCTAGCACTAGGATAGTAGAAAAATTAAGGCTCATAATCACCCCATCGTAAGCTATACAAGCTTAAATGGCTTAATGAAAAAGAAGACATGTTGGTCAATCAACAAGTCCTCCTTACCTTCACCATTGGATATTATAAGGATAATGTTTTTTATGCTATTTTCCTAATGAAGGCCATCCATGTCCTCTTTGGAAGGTCATGAAAATATGATAGGAATGTCGATGATGGGCATACCAATAGGTATTCCTTCTTTTTCCATTCCCAAAAATTTAGCCCAGTACCTTTGTCCCCTAATGAAGTCTATGAAAACCAAATACCCATGTGATAGGAATGGGAGGCAGAAAAGAAAGGTTTGATAAATGAAAGTTTGAAAGAAATAAAATACTAAAAATGATAAAAAGAAAATAAGTAAGGTAAAGATATGTGAGGTTTATAACTCTCTTGTGAAAGAGGGTAAGATTAGACTTTTAAAAAATGATGAGAAAAATCCTCCTAGCTAGGAAACCTATTCCTACATTTTCCATTTCCTTGAAGCTCCCCATTAAGGTTGGGCCTATTGTATGCTTTACCCATGTAATTAAAGATCCATCCTTCTTGGGAAGGGGTCAAGAGATGGCCATCACGGAGGCCCAAACTTCTCAATCCACCTTTGGTACTTCAAACACCACTATTACGTTGGTTGGTGAGGATTGTCTGACTAAATCAATTCATTTGAATGGGCCCTCACCTTTTTTTGTATCTTATAATGAGATTTCATTCCCTAACATGCTTCAATACTTATCTTTTCATTTTTCATCTAGGATGTTTACCTTGATTGAAAAACCCAACGCCTATAACTTGGTTATTTTTGTCAACTAATGTTGTGGGAATCAAGTAAGGAAATTACTTCTGCCATGCCTCCAATATAATTTTATAGGACCCAATCATTTCCTAAGATAATTCAAGACATGATTTCTCTACATAATACCTGATAAGTATCTAACATGACACTTATTTGGTAAAAATTATGGTGTAATAACAAGCAATTGAAACCTAGATGATCATAAATTGATTAAAAACTGACTGAAAATTGAGTAACCCATGCAAATTTTGAATTGTACAATTTTAAAGATTTTTGGTGATGAATCCCTATGAGTCTGATGTATTTTCACTGTGTGCAACCTGTCACAGGATTTTGCGGTGGCAACATAACTAGAAGTGTGTGAAGCACATGAAAGTCAGAGAAAAAGTTGATTCACTCTGTTGCTTCCTGTGTTGGCAACGCAAGAGCCAACTACGTTGGACATGTACATAACAGACCAACACCTATAAAAGGCCCAAAATTCCAGTAAATTAAAGGCTGGAAACGCAGAAATAGATTAGTTTCTCTATTGTTAATTATCCCAGACCTTCCTTTCTGTTGGATCCGCTCCTGGCGGTGGAGAACCTGTTGGGTTGAGGAATCAACGTGCAGTTGCCCATGGATGCTGACTCCAACTCTTCTATCTTCTTCTCTGTTTTAACCCTCTCTCATTATGTGTGTAATTAGACTTTTGTTAGAGAAGGAGGAATCCATTTTCTGAACATAAGTAATCTCAAAATTTTACATGAATTCAAGTTCACTTTTCCTTTAATTGATTGTTCTTCTCTTTGCTTAAAGATTCTATGAATTGGACATTTGTAGATTGAATTTGAATTCTTCTTCATAATTAGGAAATTTGACTAGGAATTGGAATTGAGATTGAACAACATAACTGTGGGTTCTCTAGGAATAGAGATTCATAGTTGTGAGATTGTGTGGATTCTTGAACTTAAAGCTCGCTTCAATTAGGAATCACTAAGGGATTATAATTACTAATTTGGGGGAAGTATTGATAAGTCAAGGGATTGAACTTTAACTCATATAAGGGAACTCGATCTTCAATCACATCTTTAACTTCAATGAAAGTAATGAATTAAGATTACTCAGGTGCAGTTTTGGTGAACTCTGACCCTAACACCTTGCATAAATCGATTTGTTTCTCATTTGTGCTGTATAGGGAGTGCTGGGCAGCTTCTTTTTTAATTAGTTTTATACATGCTAGAGCAGTATTTCATCTTATTATCAAAAGTCATTAAGTGCAGTTCATTTACATTCACGTTAACTACAACTTCCCATAGCCTTAGTTCAATTAATGGACTAGTAGGAATTCAGTAATTGAATCAAATCCCTGTGGAGATGATACTTTTTCTCACCCTTTACTCTCAAAAGCGATAAGGTGCACTTGCCTTACAGTTTTTTAACAACAAGTTTTTGGTGTCGTTGCCAGGGGTTCGTTTTTCAAAATTGATGAGTACTATGAATGCCACTAGATTGAGCAATTTTGTTTGATTTGCTATATAATTCTATTTTTCATATTGATTTTCTTTTGAATTTTAATCTTGCAGATACTTTGTTTATGCGAGGTAAAGAAGATCAAGAGCTAAACTTTGAACCTGAAATTGAAAAGCTAGCAAGAAAAAACCGAAGGGAAGCAAGGATAAGAAAAGCACAGCAGGAGCAACTAAGAGTGCAAGGGGTTAGCGAAGAGCACTCTATACACCAATCCATCATGGAGGAACACCAGCACAACAGGAGAATCACTTTGGGAGAGTATGATGTTCCAAATGTTGCAGGTTGCAGTGCGATTATCGTGAGGTCACCGATTGCTACCAACAACTTTGAAATTAAACCAGCACTTCTCCATCTAGTGCAGCAGGATCAGTTTCGGGGTAATGAAATGGAGGATCTGAACCTCCACCTTTCAAGTTTTCTCTAGCTGTGTGACACAATCAAGATGAACGAAATTTTTGAAGAAGCGATTAGATTGAGACTATTCCCCTTCTCCTTAAGAGACCGTGCCAAGTGTTGGCTTCAAACCCAACCAATAGGGAGCATCACTACGTGGGAGGAATTAGTATCCAAATTCCTCATGAAGTACTTCCCTCCCTCTAATTATAATAAGCTGAGAGGAGAAATTTCATGCTTCATCCAAAAAGAAGGAGAGTCACTATGAAGCGTGGGAGCGGTTTAAGGAGCTTCTAAGGAAGTTTCCACATCACAGCTTTTCTGATGTGCGCCAAATTCACATTTTCTACAATGGAGTTAAGCCAGCCACAAGGCTTATCATCTACGCTTCAGCCAGAGGATCTCCTTAAAATAATGCCTTCAAGTGAATACCAGTCACCAAATGATAGAGCATGCCAAGGAGGGGTGTGTTGGATTTGGACACGCAAACTGCACTACTTGCTCAAAACAAGTTGATTTCCCAACAGTTGGAGACTCTAACAAAACAGCTACAGGTTTTCAACGTGGGAACCTCCCAGCAAACACAAGCCTTAAACTATGATTTCTGTGGGGGAGAGCATGAGAATGAATGTTGTGATACAGATGTAACATGAGCATCCAGTCAGGGGCAGGTACATTATATAGGCCAGCCACAAAGGCCTAAATACTCTCCATTTTGTAACTCTTATAACACAAATTTTAGGAACCAAAATAATCTCTCCAGGAGGAATGGACCGTATATGCAGCAACAGTCTTTTCAACAACAAGCAAATAAACATCAAGACAATTCTACTAACCTGGAAAACACACTCAGCCAGTTTATGCAATCAACCCAGGCTTCCATCAAGAATCTGAAAAATGAAGTGGGGTAGCT
Source organism: Canavalia ensiformis (assembly GCA_026541065.1). Classification (NCBI taxonomy): domain Eukaryota; kingdom Viridiplantae; phylum Streptophyta; class Magnoliopsida; order Fabales; family Fabaceae; genus Canavalia; species Canavalia ensiformis. Next base: position 250,478 of record JAMKYM010000585.1, read on the forward strand.
GTCCAAACAACTAATAGAAAGAAATGTTGGGAGCTTTCCAAGTGACACAATAGTGAACCCCAAGGAGTAGTGCAATGCAATCACAACAAGGAGTGGAAAGGTGGTAGAACCTCACCCACCAAAATTGAAAAAAATAAGAGACTACAAAGCTGTACAGGAACATTGTGTTGCTGATCTAGTGGACGAAACCTCCAAAAATGAAGAAGAAAAGCAACCTCAAGGAGATTCTGCATTAAGTCCACAACTAGAAACTAAGGAGGATCAGAAGAAAGAATTCAATGAAAGACCACCAAAAAAAAGTAAAAAGCAACTATTTGAGGAAGTCGTTGCCAATGCAAAGAAATTTGTGTTGGCAACGCAGACTGTTCCATTTCCACAAAGACTGAAAAAATAGCAAGAGGAGAAGAAATTCCCAAAATTCCTAAATGTATTCAAGAAGCTACAAATTAACATCGCATTGGTTGAAGTATTGGAAGAAATGCCATCCTATGCAAAGTTCATGAAGGAGTTACTCTCTAGAAAGAGAAAAATAAAGAAAGATGAAACTATAGCTCTCACAAAGAAGTGTAGTGTGATCATTCAACGAAAGCTTTCTCAAGAGCTTAAGGACCCAGGCTCCTTCACCATTCCCTACACTATTGGCAACTTGCAGATTGGAAAAACATTATGACCTAGGGGCTAGTATCAACTTGATGCCTCTTTCTATACTAAAAAGACTGGAAATAGAGGAGGTGAAACCTACGATGATATGTCTCCTGCTAGCTGATAGATCAATTAAATATCCCTATGGTGTGGTAGATGACCTCCTGGTCAAGGTTGACAGGTTTATCTTTCCAACAGATTTTATGGTGCTTGACATGGAGGAGAATGTTAAAATACCATTGATCTTGGGAAGATCATTTCTCGCCACAGGGCAGGCACTTATTGATGTACAACAAGGAGAACTGATGCTAAGAGTATAGGATGAAAAGGTCACCTTCAATGTCTTTGAAAGCTATGAAACACCCGCTAAATCCTCTCATTGCTTGAGAGTGGATGCATTGGCCACGTTGCTGCCAAGTTCTCTTGAAAAACAGGATGATGACTCCATTCTTGAAGGAGTACTATGGAAATCTAAAGGCTTGAACCAGCGGAGATAAGAAGAAAGCCAAGACGTAGAGGAATGCATAGCCAAACTCGAAGCTAATCCTCCTATGACGACAAGTTCACATCCCCTTGAAGACTTGAAGAAGGAAGAAAAAAGAGTGGACAACCCATAGACAAAACTGAAACAACTCCTATCTCGCCTTCGTTATGCATTTTTAGGAGCAAAGAACATATTTCTAATAATTGTGAGTAGTTCCCTCAATGAAGTATAAGACGAGAAGCTGTTGAGAATTTTAAGGGCTCACAAATCTGCACTTGGATAGACTATTTCAGAATTGAAGGGAATAAGTCCTTCCTTTTGCATGCACGAAATTCTAATGGAAGAAGACTTCAAATTTGTAATACAGCCCCAAAAAAGGCTCAACCCCACCATCAAGGAAGTTGTGAAGAAGGAAGTCCTCAAGTTGTTAGATGCGGGGATCATTTACCCGATTTCAAATAGCTCGTGGGTCAGCCCAATTCAGGTTGTACCTAAAAAGGGAGGAATAACAATGATCCTTAATGAGAAGAATGATCTCATTCCTACAAGAACGGTGACTAGTTGGCATATGTGCATGTACTATAGAAAACTTAATGAGTCTACCAGGAAAGACCACTTCCCTCTTCCATTCATGGATCAGATGCTGAAAAGATTAGCGGGCCATGCTTACTACTATTTCTTGGATGGTTATTTTGGTTACAATCAGATTGTGATGGATCCAAAATACCAAGAAAAGACTGCTTTCACCTATCCCTATGGGATCTTTGCATATCACTAGATTCCCTTTGGGTTGTGTAATGCACCTGGCACATTTCAAAGGTGCATGCTAGCTATTTTCTTGGACATGGTGGAGAATTTTATTGAAGTCTTCATGGAAGATTTCTCAGCCTTTGACTCTGACTATGACAACTACCTGAGCAACCTCTGTTGTGTGTTGAAAAGATGTGAAGAGACCAACCTAGTACTGAATTGGGAGAAATGCTATGGTACAAGGAAGGTGTTATGTTAGGACACAAGATCTCATCAAGAGGTGTGGAAGTAGATAGAGCCAAGGTTAAAGCTATTGAAAGGCTCCCTCTTTCGGTAAATGTGAAGGGAGTGAGGAGTTTCCTTTGACATGCTGGGTTCTATAGAAGATTCATCAAAGAATTTTCAAAAATATCTAAACCACTGTGTGACCTCCCAATGAAAGAAGTTGAATTTAGATTTAATGATTCTTGTTTGAAGGCATTTAACACACTCAAAGAAAGATTAATCACAGCTCTTATAATTTCAGCTCCCGATTGGAATCTCCCTTTTGAACTCATGTGCGATGCGAGTGATGTTGCTGTGAGGGCTATGTTAGGAGAGCGAAGAGATAAGAGGTTACATGTTATATATTATGCTAGTAAGATGCTAAACAGTGCACAAGTGAACTATACAACCACTGAAAAAGAGCTGCTAGTTGTTGCCTATGCTTTTAACAAATTTCGTTCCTATTTAATTGGTGCCCAGGTAACTGTCTATATTGACCATGCTGCCTTGAAGCATTTGTTGTCAAAACAGGAGACAAAACCAAGGCTGGTCAGGTGGATTCTACTCCTCCAAGAATTTGATCTTGAAATCCAAGACCGAAATGGAAAAGATAATGGTGTAGCTAATCACTTGTTAAGGCTGCCTATTGAAAGCATAGAAGACGACAAGATTCTGATTAACAATAAGTTTCCCGATGAAAAGCTACCGTCCATCATTGTTGCATCATGGTATGCAAATATGGCAAATTTCAAAGCTGCGAACATCATTCCAGTAGAATGGTCTTGGTAGTAGCGGAAAAAGCTCTTTCATGACAGCAAATTCTACTTGTGGGATGAGCCCTTCTTATACAAATGAGGTGTGGATGGATTACTCAGAAGATGTATCCCATGGGAAGAGCGAAGAGATATTCTATGGCACTGCCACAACTCAGCTTATGGAGGCCATTTCAATGGTAAAAGTACAACTACCAAGGTACTACAAAGTGGATTTTTCTGGCCCACATTATTCAGGAATGCTAAGGATTTTATGGTTATATGTGACGCCTGCCAACAAAGTGGAAATGTCTCAAGGAAAGATGAAATGTCCCTCACTAACATTTTAGAAGTGGAGATATTTGACGTATAGGGCATAGATTTCATGGGACCATTTCCCTCCTCTTACTCTAATGCACACATACTACTAGCTATGGATTATGTTTTAAAATGTGTGGAAGCTGCCCATACACACACTTGTGATGCCAAATCTATGATAAAATTCCTAAAGAAACATATTTTGTCCAGATTTGGTGTCCCACGCATTGTCATAAGTGATGGGGGATCCCACTTCTATAACAGGTAGCTAGAAACAGTCTTGAGCAAATATGGCATTAGGCACAGAGTTGGCACAACATATCATCCATAGAGTAACGGGCAGGCTGAAGTTTCCAACAGGGAAATAAAGAAAATCCTAGAAAAGGTTGTAAACAGCTCCAGGATAGATTGGGCCAATAGGTTAGATGACGCATTATGGGCCTATAGAACAACATTCAAAAATCCAATTAGTATGTCTCCATACCAGCTCTTTTGGGAAAAGCATGCCACCTGCCTGTCAAACTTGAGCATAAGGCATACTGAGCAATCAAATTCCCAAAATTTCAATGCCAAAGCAACTAGAGAAAGTAGATTGTTATAGCTGCATGAACTGGAGGAATTTTGCCTCAATGCGTATGAAAATGCAAAGATTTACATAGCAAAGACGAAGCAATGGCATGATAAGTTGATCAAACACAGAGTATTTGAACTTGGACAACTGGTTTTATTATTCAACTCCAGACTAAAACTGTTCCCAGGGAAGCTGAAATCTAGATGGTCAGGTCCCTTTGTAATTAATGAAGTTTCGGCTCATGGTGCTGTCACTCTTGAGGACATGCAATCTCAAAGAAGTTTCACAATTAATGGGCAACGTGTCAAACATTTATCTTGGAGGTGAATTCAGCAGGGAGAAGACTGCCTGCACTCTTCAATCAATTGACTGAAGCCCAAACTATCAAGCTAAAGACATTAAACAAGGGCTGCAAGGGAGGAAACCCTTGGAAACCGGTTTTTCCCTTTTCCATTTTCTATTAATTTTGAGAAAATTGCATGTAAATACCATATAGAATAATTGGAACTGTGTAGCTGAATATTCATGTCGGTTTTGGAGGACTGGAGCTTGTCTAGATACTGTTACAGAAATGAATAGACCCACCAGAAGACAATCCACTGATGAGCAGTGCTGTTTCAGCAGATTTTGTATATTGTCCTGATTTGTGTGCCCATTGGAAGATGGCTTTAGGTGTCCAATAGAAGCCAAACTGTCATGATCAAGGGAGCATAATCTGGGTTTGGAACAAGAGATGTGAGGTCCAGCCCAGTAAACAATGTCCTCTCAAAAGATGCCAAAGGAAAAGATGGATGCTACTGGCGTATAATGAATACCTCAGTTGTTCCCATAATATGCATTTTAGGTGAAGGGCCCAAGAGCATGCTAGGATGCTAAACTTCTGCATTCGATTCTAATATATGTGTGCTCAACGCAAGCTGACTCTGAGTGGCTAACAGAAATCAGTCACAGTTGTGTGGGGCCAAAATTTTAACCTAAGTTGTTGCCCACACACCTGACTTCTCGTATTCAACACGCTCAAGGTATAAAAAGGCCAGGTAACCAACTCCCACTCACTTCTTCATTTTCAAACACTCCTCCTCGTTTCACTCCCCTCCTTCTCCACTCAAGAGCGGTTTTCCCTTCTTTCAAGTGCAAGAACATTCAGGTATACGTCCCTTTCCCTCCCCGCCTTTGCAACGATTGACTCTGAAAATGAAGGTTCATATTGAACCCTATAATGGTGCATGCTCTTAACTTTCTCCATGAAATTTTGTACATGCACAAACTGCTCTTTCCCTCATATAGTGTCCATTGCAATAGGGGTTCTATTTGCCTTCAATCCATTACTAGGTCTGTGTAAATCGATGATTTTAGGCATCCAAGTTTTACATCCATCTGTGCATGATGTTTTGGTTGACTGATTCTGTCATGGCTCATGAGAAAGATTTAAAACTGTGCCCGGTTCATTCCTTGCTATTTTCTGCAAAATGACTTCTACTTCATAGGGCATGCGAAGGAAGTCCACACCTGCTGCCGCTCTTAGGAGGAAACCAAGAGCCTCTGATACCCATCAATTTAAGCTCAAATAGAACGAAGAGAGGTTCAAAAAAAAATCAAGGAGAATTCAGTAGTTGGGGACAGGAGGTTAGACTTACAACCAGAAGAATTCCTTGTTGTCACCGAGGAGATTGAAGCTCAAAAATGGCATAAGTTTTACAACTTGGCTGGTGAGGGTTTTGAGGAAATTATGAAAAAGTTCTATGCTAATATGGCATTATCCAGGGCAGAGCAGCGGTGCACCTCTTACGTTTAAGGTAAAACCATCTCATTCAAACCTCATGAAAGTAATAACCTACTGGAGGTCAGCACTCCAAGGACAGCATGCTTGTACCAACGGCTGAAGGACATTCTCGTAGACAAAGAAGACTCTTTGAAGGTGTTGTGTGTCCTAGGAGCCAGGTGGGATGAAAAGAAGGACAAATCAAATGATGGAAGGTCACTCCGCAAGGTTGACCTAGTGCCCAAAGAAAAAATCTAGTGCACCTTTGTGCAATCCAACTTGCTATCCTTACTTCACTCAAATGATTTATCCAAAAAGAGAGTTGTTTTAGTTTGGGTGATCATGAAAGCAGGAGCACTGGACGTGGGCAGCATAATCGCACAAGAGGTGGAAGAGATGGCTAAAAAAGCCACTGTATCCTTAGGGTACCCGAGTTTGATAATAGCTCTATGTCAGGCCCTAGGAGTCACAATCGAAGACTGCACCAAGGTCCCCCCCTCAAGCTATGCTAAACAAGACTTACATCGAGTGTCATATCCTCACTAACCAAGAACCACCACCATGTAGGGAACCTGGCCCTACACTTCCTCCCAGAATTTATGAAATGTTGAATGAGCAAACAGAAATGCTAGTTGCATAGCAAGCCTTCAATCGCCTAGGAGCACAAGTAGAGATCCTGCAGAGGAACCTATGCAAAGTTCACATTGGTACGAAGATTAATCAACAGTTTCTGAAAAAGATAGGGAAACATGTGGGGATGAACGACCACGACCTATGTGATGTAACTAAGGAGCAGATCCTGCAATGGATCGACCTGGAAGACATCGAGAGTGAAGTTGGACCTGCAAGAGCGATCGATATGGAAGAGGACTGATCAGCAGCAGTTTTAGGATTTAGTTTCCATTTCAAGTTGTTCTGTTTTTATGCATTTGAATCTTGGTTTTCCTTTCCAGCTTTTAAGACAATTTGGCATTCGATGGAATTTAATTCCTGGTATTGCACACATTGAGTACCATCTCAACCACCTGCACACATTGAGTACCATCTTCAGCATTAAACCATAGCAGGGCCACACTTTGGTAGAGAGGGCTGGAATTTGACAAGCTTTTCATGCTCAGTACCCAACGCATGCTGGGCTAATTAAAACACCTAAATGCTACTTCACAAAGAGTACTTGAAGAGTGCAAGCACCTGTTCCCCTCAGAATCAGCATAATACAAGGGGTTTTCTTAACCCAATCAATCAAAATTGATTCTTAGTTACCTGAACACTGTGCATAACATTTCTTATTTGAGTGTTTCCCTCTCAATTTCCTCCTAACTAGCATCATTCTTGATATAATTCTATTCTTTATGGCATGAACAGATTGAGTAATGTATAGATTAATCCATTTTCCTGAGTTAGAATATAGCATGATTGGCTAAAAATCATTTTGTTGTTTGCTATGGTGTTAACGATTAACCTTTTGAGATGCATGCCTTAAGCTTGTACCCAATGAACTGTGAGTAATTGAGCCTCTACAACATAACTTTTTTGTGTGTGTTTAGTCACAAAATGATGTTTCATTTCAGAATTTTCCTTGTTTCTTAATTGAGATCAAGTATCACATGCTTGCATCAACATGATTGAGGCACTTCATTTTATACACCTATTTAACCAAATGGCTTACCTTGCATATGTTCATCCCTTGTTCAGCCCCTTGAGCCTTTTATCCATTTTTCTGTAATTAACTCATTTCAAGCTTAAAGGTGAAAAACCATAAAGTTACCTAGTCAAAGAAAATAGGAAACAGTTGGTTGTATTAGAGGATGAGTTTTTACCTAAGTTCGGAGTTGTTTTGGACATGCAACATTCTTAAGTTTGGGGGTGGATGTCCAGTGTAATGGAGAAATAAAGAATAATAAGGTGAAAATTACCTGAAAAAAAAAATATATATATATATATATATAAAATAAAATAAATTTTTGCTTCAAAAGAAAAAGACAAAAGAGTATAGAAAGAAAGAAGGGCAAAGCAAAGAAGAAGTCTAGCAAAATAGATTTGTCAAAGAAAGTGTTAAGCACAAATGCAACAAGTTTTATTAGGATTCAGAATGGTCTCACACTTTTAACTCATGAAAAAAAAAACACATGCCCCAATTGTTTCCTCATTCTTTGACTCTTATAAGCTAGCTTCCCAAATCATACCCACCTATTACCTAAGCCCAATTACAACCCATACTAAGACCTCTTGATTTTTGTGTCCATGTGATTTTCATTTGTGGAGATAGAGAATATCGGTAAGCCTATGGTAGTGAAGTCTTGAATTGGTGACATTGAGAGAAACACTCAACCTTAAAAACTTGAGTAAAGGAGTGAAACACTTAACTTTGTGAGCGGTTGCAAGTTTAGGCCATGCCATCTTATAGGAAATTGTTGAAGTTATAGCCTTAATACTATTTTGAATCAATGCTTTCATGTTGTTTCTGATCTTGCAAGTGTTTTTTAATCTATCTCCTAATGCTCAATGGAGTTGCCTTTGAAATAAATTTGTTTTGATTGGTGCAAGTTGGATTGAAGAGGGAAGGTGAAATTCACTTAAGGAAAACAATGGGAATACTGTGAGTTTTGTCAAGAAAATGAATGTTGTCTATAGCTGAATGCCTTGCTTGAGGACAAGTAAAAAATCAAGTTTGGGGTTGTGATAAGTGTCCAACATGACACTTATTTGGTAAAAATTCTGGTGTAATAACAAGAAATTGAAACCTAAATGATAAAAAATTCATTGGAAACTGATTAAAAACTGAGTAACCCATGCAAATTCTGAATTGTACAGTTTTAAAGCTTTTTGGGGATGGATCCCTATGAATCTGATGTGTTTTCATTGTGTGCAATCTATCATAGGATTTTGCGGTGACAACATAACTAGAAGTGCGTGGAGCACATTAAAGTCAGAAAAAAAGTTGATTCACTCTGTTGCTTCCTGTGTTGGCAACACAAGAGCCAACTACGTTGGACAAGCATGTAACAGACCAGCACCTATAAAAGGCCTAGAACTCCAATAAATTAAAGGCTGGAAATGAAGAAATAGTTAGCCCAGACCTTCCTTTTCGTTGGATCCACTCTTGGTAGTGGAGAACTTGTAAGGCTAAGGAATCAATGTGCAGCCGCCCATGGATGCTTTCGCAACCGTAATTACAACGAGACGACGAACTCGCTAAAATTTTTAAAAATTGTTTCATTTGATTATGTGTGGAGTTGCCTCCAAATTTTATTTATATTTTGAGGAAAAAGATTTGGAAAAACCCTAACTTGAGGAAGAGATTTAGGTTCGGGAATCGGTTACGAGTGGGGAGGTGTTAGGCACCCCATTCGCCCGTTTTGAAGAACGGTACCCTTAAACTAAGTGTGTGATTCGTTTGAAAACTGTTTGATCCTTTTAATTAGAGTGAAAATAAATAGATTGATGGAGGTTAACCTGACAAGACTTGATCTTGCTACTACGTATTCCCCAGTGCAATGGGGAACTCAAGGCTTACATAGTTCTGGTTTGAAGGCTTGACCTTGGGAGGTGTTTTTGAAAATATTTTGAAGAAAGTCCTTAGTGCACATATGCACAGCATCCAAGACAACTACAGCTACACTAGGACCCATATGAATTCCTAAACATCGAACAGCAGAAAAAGCTACCAGTTCGTGCTTAGGGTTCATCGCGTGAGACTAGGGATTCCAAAATGAAGTTTTTCTGAAATTATTTACAAAAGGATTTTTAGTCCACATATACACAGGATCCAAGACAACTATAGCTGCACTGGGACCCATATGAATTCCAAAACATCGAACAACAGAAAAAGCTACCAGTTTGTGCTTAGGGTTCATTGCGTGAGACGTAGAATTAAAGAATTTAATTTGAAAATGATAAAGATAAAAAATGAATGGGCTTAGGTATAAAAAGAATGGGGGCTTGGTTTAAAGTGAACTTGATTTTGAATTGAAGAAAAATGACTTGATTTAAGATGAACTTGATTTGAAATGGACTTGATTTAAAGTGATCTTGATTTAAAACTTTGGTTTAAAATGAACTTGATTTAAGACTTGAGAAATTGAACTTGTCTTGAAATGAACTCGATTTTGAATTTTGAAGAATTGGACTTGATTTAAAATGAATTTGATTTTGGATTTGAGAAGTTGAACTTGATGAAAAGATTTGAACTTGATTTGATTTGAATTTAAGGGAAAGATTTAAACTTGATTTGGAATTTGAAGAAAGGAATTAAACTTGACTTGACTTTGAGAAAATAATTAAACTTGATTTGATATTTGAGGAAAAAGAATTAAACTTGATTTGAAATGAAATTTGAGGGAAAGATTTAAACTTGGATCGAACTAAAATGAATTTTATTTGAAACTTTATGAAAAGAAATAAATTGGGTTTAAACCAAAATGGATTTTATTTGAAACTTGATGAAAAAATTAAGCTTGATTTAGATTTAATTTCGATGTAAAAATAAAAACAAAACAACAAACAAAAAAAGCAAAAAAACAAATTTAATTTCAAAGATAAATAATAAAAAAAATAAGATAGGCTTGCCCCCCTAAATAACTCAGATATCTGACTGCTCCTTAGCGAAGCTTAGATTGAACCTCACCTCCTGGTCACCACTCCCACTGATGCGAGTCCCCCAACTTCTGATGTGGCCAATTCTCTTAACCGCTTGACGACTAGGTGTTGATGTCCTTGCTAGAATTATGGTCCAACATGCAAGTATGTTGGATTTCCATGACAGATCCTATGCAGGCGTCCTTTAAATATGGTTCGAATCCCAGGTATTCATTGGATGTAGCTTGCTGCTTATAGGAATCTCTCCTTGCCACAGTTTTTGTACATCACAGCTTCCACCCCAAGACTTATACAGTGATCCAATGGGATTTGCTGGATTAAACATCAAAAGCAGCCGAAGCTCATTCTCGGTATTCTCTTTGCATCCAAGCTCCAAGGGTTCTTGTTCTTATTATCCACAAACATAGAACCACTGGAACCGAATGTGACCTTTGAATAGAGTAGTTAAGAGTGTCCATAACCTCTACGTTCAGCAAACCCCCATGCACCTCCCAATGGAGCACTATTGGTACTCTTTTCTCATCCAAGTGGAAAAAACACATCCAGGCGTGTGTTCACTGCTGCATGTATGCATGCATGGATATGGGCCTTCTCCTTCTGGCTTGAGCTTTCCCCATTCACCTATATTCAAGGTAGGTGAGCAGTTTCTATGCAAGAACTAGGCGGACACATGGGGTAGGGTAGTTAACGAATCTAAACCTTGTAAAGTTAAACTGTATGAGCATGAAGTTACATTATTGCAGCGCTCACAAGGGGACTTTCATTCCACGCTTGATTCTGAAGCTCAAATCTAAGAAATTCTAAGGCAAAATTCCATGATCGGTTAATATTTGATGAGATTGCATTGATGAGAGTTGAGTCCTTATGTGACTTTTCTGCATGTCTCTGGTGTAATCAGGTTTATTCATTTCTAATCAAATCTTAACCAAGGTTCAAGATAAATAGAGTCACCTATTACTTAACTGAAATGGTTACAAAAAGACTTGAAACTCTCGATCTTCATTACGCAAGATTCGGATATCGGAATCATGTGAGTAATTCAATCATGCAGTGATAAGAATTGAGCCTCAATATGTAGGAATTTTCAATAATTAATGGACGATAACATTATATTTCCCACAAGAAACGACTGAAGCATAGCCAGACGACACAAAATGATGAACAAGGGGAACAAAGGAGGCTAACCTGCGCGTAGATGACTCTGAAAGAATCAATGGTGGCTGCTCCACCAAGCTCTAAGGCGTAAGAAGTGCCTTCCATTCGGTACCTTCCACCCTCCCATCTCTGATGACTATATTGTGCCTCCTATTGTCCTTTTTCTTCTCATGGAAAGAAAAATCTCCCAAAATTAAGATCCTTCCTTCCCTTTGACCTTTCGGGAGCTCCTGAAATTTTTCCCCCAAATCCCCTCAAAGAAGAACCTCGAAGCCAAAAAAAAAGCCCTCCTCCATGCATGCCTTTTATCTTTTTATATTTTTTTTTCAATTTTTTTCCGTTTTTCTTTTTTTTTTGTTATTTTTTATTTTTGTCATTTTTCTATTCTGTTTTTAATTTAGTTTTTTATTTTATTTTCTGCTTTTTCTTTATTTAATTTTCTATTTTCTTTCTTTCTCATCACTTTTTTTTTCTGTTTTTAATATTATTTTTCAGTTGTTTTTCTCTTTTTATTATTTTTGGGGGATTAGAATTACTAATTTGGGGGAAGTGTTGATGAGTCAAGGGATTGACCTTCAACTCGTATAAGGGAATTCGATCTTAAATGACATCTTTAACTTGAATGAAAGTAATGAATTAAGATTACTCAGGTGCAGTTTTAGTGAACTATGACCCTAACACCTTGCATAAATCAATTTTTTTCACATTTGTGCCATATAGTGAGTGTTGGGCAGCTTCTGAATCTGTTTTTAATTAGTTTTATACATGCTGGAGCGGTATTTCATCTTATTATCAAAAGTCATTAAGTGCAGTTCATTTACATTCACGTTAACTACAACTTCCCATAGCCTTAGTTCAATTAGTGGACTAGAAGGAATTTAGTAATTGAATCAAATCCTTGTGGAGACGATACTCTTTCTCATACTTTACTCTGAAAAGTGATAAGGTGCGCTTGCCTTATAGTTTTTTAACAACAATATCCTAAGGCATGACCATGCTCTCATTTGTCCACAAGACCCATATCACACACTCATCAAACTCAATAGAGACCTTGCTCTTCTATTTCACATTTCTGGTGGTTATGGGTTTTTAGATACATATAGCCTCTTACTTTGAAATATTTTCGTTTCCATGTTGGTACAATTATTTGGAAAATTTAAGAGGTTTGTATTTGATCTTGGCATTATCCCTCTTTATCAAACATTAATAGCATCTTCGACATAGGTTTTGGGCCAACTATGGTCCAACTTAAGGGTGCATTGAGGAATGATAAAGGCACCCTAATTAGGTTTCCATCCAAGCCCAAATTGTCTCTCTTGGGAAACATCCATTTAAGTCCCATTCTTCCTCACTTTAGCATCCTCTCTTTATACCTATATGAAGGAACCATATAGTGTAATTTATAACTTTGGATTCGTAATAGATTTTATGAGTTTAAGAGCATTATTATCTCATCCTTCTCTCCTCTTTCTAAGGTTAAGAGTGAGGCTCTATTTATCCATGTAGTTCTTCATTAGTGTTAGAGGGAGGTCTATCCTTCAATGAATGTGGCACCTACAAGCCTTGAAGAAACCAAGAGTTCAAACATCTTCTCCCATTCTTTTTCCTACCACCATTGACAAATATCCAAGTTGCATTAAAGGTCCATATCAAGTTAAGACCTCCTTGAAATGAGGATCTAATACTTACATGATGTTATTTTTTTGGAAGAGGAAGAAAGACATGAAGATAAAGGAGCTTCCAATTGTTTGTGAGTTTTCTGAGGTTTTCCCAGAAAATGTATATGGGTTTCCCATGGAGAGAGAGGTAGAATTCACTATTGATCTAGTTCCAAGGGCGAGACGTATTTCAATATCACCCTACTAAATGTTACCACCAGAATTGTCCAAATTAAAGAAATAACTAGAAGAGATGCTAGAGAAGTAGTTTGTTATACCAATTGTATCTTTTTAGGGTGCTCCAATACTGCTAGTGAAGAAGAAGGATGGGTGCATGGGGCTTTGTATCAACTATCTCTAGCTGAATAAGATGGCTATTAAGAATAAGTACCCTTTACCATGGATAGATTATTTAAACGACCAACTATGAGAAGCATTTGTATTTTCCAAGATAGACCTAAAGTCTGATATCATCAAATCTAAGTGAAAAAAGGGGATATACTAAAGAATGCTTTTATGCATGCATTATAAACACTACAAGTATTTGGTGATACCATTTGGAGTAACTAATACCCCTGAAATATTTTTTCCCTACTTGGATAATTTCGTGATCATCTTCATAGATGACATCCTCATATACTTTGAGAGCTATAAGGAACATCTTAGAATAGTGCTAGTTATCATCAAAGGGAAATAATTATACGCAAAATTGTCAAATTGATTTTGGCTTGAGCAAGTGAACTTCTTGGAACACATTATTAGTGGAGGTGGAATCTCTATTGATCCTATAAAGGTGGATGCAGTCTCATAGTTGCAGAGGCCAAGAAATATAATTGAGATTTGAATTTTTTAATCTTAGCAAGATATTATCAGTGCTTTATCAAAGGATTCTCCAAGATGACATTGCTCATGATGAAATTAATGTGTAAAGGACAAATTTTCCCATTGACTTTAGCACCAGTGTTGATCTTACCAAACCATCACGTGAGTTTTGAAATGTATCGTGATACCTCTATGCAAGGTATAACATGTGTGCTAATGCAAGGTAGGCAGTTGTGGCTTATGCATCCCAATAGTTAAAACCTCTGAGTTGAATTATCCCACGCATGACCTAAAGGTAGTAGCTGTGGTGTTTACTTTGAAGGTATGGTGATATTACCTATACAACATATGGTTTGAAGTATTTTGTGATCATAAGAGTCTCAAATACCTATTCGACAAAAAGAAAATTGAATATGCAACATAGGACAATGATGGCCCATGATATGGAGTTAATTCTCAAATGTAGTGGTAGATGTGTTAGGTAGGAAGTCCTTTCATGCCTTGATAATAATGGTCTATAAGATGGAGTTAATAGACAATTTAAGATATTTGAGGTTGTCCATAGAAGTAATCCCTAACAACCTCATTTTAGGGATGTTACAGATTATGAACGACTTTTAAGATAGGTTAAAGTGACCCAACCAAAAGATGAAAGCAATAGAAGAAGGTCTTAATGGAATAAGGGGAGGAGCCTGACTTTCAAAAAGGAGCTGATGGAGTCCTTAGATTTAAGGATAAGATTTTCATTCTTAGTGACAAGGACTTGGGTAGGATGATTCTGGATGAGGCTCATAAAATGGGATAAGCATCATCCTAGCACTACAAAAATGTACTAAGATCTAAAGATGTTTTGGTGGCTAGGAATGAAGAAAGAAGTGGAAAAGTATGTAGTTGTGTGCTTGATCTATCAGAAATCGAAGGTTTAGCATTAGAAACCCCCTGGAATGTTGAAATCACTAGAGGTCCCCATGTGGAAGTGGGATAACATAGTTATGGTTGGTAATGACTCTATATGGGTCATTATTGATCAATTGACTGTCTACATACATTCTCCTTATCAATATTAGGTATTCATTAGATAGGATAACATGATTTTATATAAAGAAAGTAGTGAGGCTACATGGCATACCTTCTAACATAGTTTTTTACAATGATCTAAGATTTACCTCCTAATTTTGGGGAAGTCTGCATCAAGCTCTAGGAACAAAGCTCAAACTAAGCTCAACCTATCGCACTCAAATGAGTGGACAATCAGAGCGAATTATCAAATCATTAGAAGATCTCCTAAGGGCTTGTGTTCTTGAGCATCAAGAGAATTGGGCAATTCCTACAACTTGTTGAATTCAACCATAACAATAAATTTCACTCCAACATAGGCATGGAAACATTTGAGGACCTTTATATGATAAAATGTAGGACTTCTTTGTGTTGGTGCAAAATTAGGGAATTTGATACTTGGACTAGATGTGGTGCAACAAAATATTGAGAAGAGCAAGATGACACAAGAAAAATGAGAAACTCCACAAAGTCGCAAAATAATTACCATGACCGAAGAAGGATACCTCTTGAATTCTAAGAAAAGGATCACTTATTTCTCAAAGTCACACCCACAACCAAAGTTAGAGGGGCCATGAAATCCAGAAAGCTCACTTCACGTTTTATTGGACAGTATCAAATATTGAAGAGGGTAGGACTGATTGATTATCAAGCATCCCTTCCTCCATTCCTTTCTAATATCATAATATGTTCCATGTTTCTCAAATTTTTTTGAAAATACATGTGATACAACTCAATGTAATTCACTTAAGGGACAACTTCACACATGAGACACTGCCAGTTTGAATCATCAATCAACAAATCAAGAAATTGAAGGTTAAGGAGATCCTTTTGGTTGAGGTGATATAGGCAAAATCAGCAATGAAGATGCTACATGAGAGTTAGAGATAAAAATGAAGGAGTCCAGTCCTCATCTATTTACCCAAGGTATGTAAATTTTGAGAAAGAAATTTAATTTAGATGGGGAAAGCTATAACACCCTTAATTTTGACCATTTATTCCTTCATAATCTTTAGCTTCACTATTCATACCATTCACTGCTAAACAATCAATAAGGAAGGACTTTCAGGAACTACTAGTTGTGCTTGTATACTATCAAACATCATGGCCTGTATACCCCTTACTTGTGCTTAACTCCCTTTGGGTAGACATCAGTATGGACTTTATTCTAGGACTACCAAGAACCCCAAGGGGTATAATGGATTCTATCTTTGTGACCAATTTAGCAAGATAATCTAGTTTATTCCATGCCATAAGGTGGATGATGCCAGCTTTGTGGCTAAACTCTTTTAGAAAATAGTCAGGCTACATGGTATTCTTAGGAGTATTATGTCTAGTAGAGACATTAAGTTCCTCAACTATTTTTAGCATACCCTATGGGATAAACTTGAAACTAAACTCCTCCTCTCCACCACCCTCCATCCCGAGACTAATGGAAAATTGAATTGGTGAACAAGACACTTTCCATCCTACTTAGAGCTATGATGAGTAATAATCTCAAAACTTAGGAAGAGTGTTTGCCCTATGTTAAGTTTGCTTATTATATGGAACCTCATTCTATCATCCAACACTCAACTTTCAAGGTAGTGTATGGGTTTAATACTCTCACCTCTATAGATCTCTTGTCCATTCCTAATCTAGCTAGCTATTATAGTTAGGATGGAGCCTAAAAAGCTAAGTTTGTGCAAGAGCTCCATGCCAAGGTCAAAGCCATCATAGAAAAGAAGATGACACATTATGATAGGTTGGGAAACAAGAATAGAAAGGACGTTCTGTTCTAACCTGGTGATTGATTCTGGTTGTACCTTTGCAAGGAGCGATTTCCCTGCTTGAGGAAGTCAGAACTCCAACCTAAGGGTGATGGCCCCTTCTAAGGTCCTTAGTGAATAGGCCCTAATGCCTATCGCTTAGATCTAGCTGGTGATTATGTTGTAACCACCACTTTCAATATCTTTAACTTCTCTCCCATTGTTGTAGGTACCAATGATTACAACTCTTCTTCGAGGATGAATGCGCTCCAACGGAAGGACCTGATGTAGGGATCCATATAAGGCTACCTCTGAAACCTTTCAAAGCATGAACCAGAGCACTCCACTATCTAGGAACGACACTCAGACCTATCTGGCCTATCACTAAGGTTAGAGCTAAGAAACTACAAACAGAGGTGGAAACTGTCTTAGGTCTTCAAAATGAGCTCCCTCATGCCCAAACCATTTCATATTTGATGATACATACATTAAATTAGGACTTAGGTTGATTATTGTATTTTACGAAATAGAAGGTCCAAATATGTATAGGATTGGAACTATTTCCTTGTCATTTGTTGCTAAGTTTTCTTGTGCCTGCCTTGGCCCATTTTCTAGGCTACCTCAGGAAGAGATAAGGGACTCCTTTCAGGCTCCATGTTAAGCCCAAAGTTAGTTCCCATGTGAATCCAAAAATTGGCCCAATGCATATGCTCTTTTAGCGTCTATGTTGCCTATATAAAGGCACCTTTATATGTAAATGAACATTTTTTAGTCATTTGTGAAATTCACTTTAAAATTTTGATAGAACTCTCTCCTTTTTCTTCCTTCTAAGTGAAGCTTAAGATTGAATAATGTCCTTATCCATGGCAGCATCCATGGTGGAGGAGAAGAGACTTATCCTCCATAAGAGGTGATGCCTCCAAGGATTCCTTTGAAGATCAAGATTCATCACCATTCCTTCCATCCAAATTCTACCTCCGTTTCATAACCTTCCTTCCTTCAACATTTGCAACATTTTCTTTTCTATTCTTATGTTTTTGTTAATAGTGGCATACAAGATGACAAGACTTCCCTTCCATCTTAAGGTGGACCTACAGTTTGATGCTAAGGGACATTAGCATGTAGAGCCTCAGGCTGAACAGACCACTTTTATGGGAGAAATAACATTCATGCTTTCTCAAAATGGGCCACTGCCAAGAGCTCAAACCATTCCTATTATTGCTCCTATGGTGCTCTCGCTCCCATTTTCAAGACCCATCACTTCTAACCTTTATCCCCCTCTATCTTCACCATCTCCTTCACTTTCTTCATTAGATGATGATTCTTCTTCCTTTTCCTTTGTTTCTATTGTTTCTAGTGAGGTAGCCTTTCTTACTACTATGGGTAAGAGGAAGATGACAACATGGGAGTATTGAGTCTTGTTCCGAGTAGGGTCATCCTCAGCAGGACCCTTTTGTTGTCCAACAAAAAAGATGAAAGGGCTCGAAAAGGATTATTCCCACTCTGGAACTTCATTTTCTTCTCCTATGGACAGGCTAGAGGAATGGGAGGAAGAGATTTCTTTTTTATTCAATTTCTCTATATAGTGATCTTATTCCTAGGTGCTTTATGTTAAGCCTAATGACTCATGTTCTTTTGCACAACTTTTATAGGTTGTAATTATTTTAAAATATTGTTAACTATATTATGATGATGAGGTTCTCTCTCTCTCTCTATATATATATATATATACACGCATGTCCTTGTATATAATTGATTTAGAGTTTGGAATTCCATGATATAGATAATTTTATGATTCTTTTTTACTTTGAATGGGAAATACACACTAAGTGTATAGATATAAATTTTTATATGATGGATAGGTTTTATGATGATCATTACTATAATGAGTATAAATGTTTGAATTATGTATGCTTTAGGCAGGTTCTAGATCGCATATGATTATGAATATTCCTACACAATTAATGAGAATTAATGAGATTTTAGGTTGTTAACCATTTAAAAAATTACCTCATGTTCTCAATTTCCTCTATGTCCTATTTATTTATGGTTATCACATTATTTCTAGGTAATAAAAAGGTGTCACAACTCTTACATCATCTCCTAGTACTTTAGACTCCAAATTTCATGTACCAAAAGTAATAAACATATTGTATATGTATAAATATGTAGAACAGATAAAAAATTAAAATTAAAATATATTAAATTATATATTAATAAAAATTTAAAAATATATAACGAGAGTTATTTTTTAATAAAATACATTTGTTAAAAGTTTATGATTAAACAAGGTTTACCAACCCTAATTTGAATAGAATTTTTATTAAATAAAAGAAATAATTATTTAAAATTATTCATATTCTTTTGCAATCTTTTAGGAAAAATGGAAAATATCCTATATCATCTCCTTTATCCAATAAAATATTATAAGCATTTGAAAATTTAGATATATTCTTAATATTAATTAAACATAACATTTTAAAATATTTAAAAAATTATCACGATAAAATAGAGATGTGAGTACTATTGAGCATTAGTTAAAATTAAAAAACAAAATAAATTTTTAATAAAAATATATTAAATCTCTATTAAAAATTAAAAGATATTATACTTTTTATAAAAAAAAATTAGTTAATATATTTAAAATAATATTTGCTAGCATTTCTTTTAATTAGAGAAAGTAAAAAATTATAAGCTTCTATATTTGCAATGGGTACAAATGCATAAAGTGAGTACATAAATAAGCTCAACATTCCAACACTCTTTGGCAGCATTGCATCTTCGTCATCCATATCCTCCTCACCTTCTTCATCATATCCTAAAAAATTTTCATTGTTTTGGTGACTACCATTAGAATATTTTGTGACTCATAAATTGAAGCATGTGATAACACTGCTCTTAAAGATTTGCACTTATGACGTGATCCCTCCGAATGGAACAACTTTTTCTGAATGATTCAAGGAGCAGAACTAGACAAAAATTCTTATACATCAACCCAACAAAAATTAGCTATATATAGAAAATTTGGGTGCAATAAAAAATTAAAACTACAATGATCAAATATTAAATCCATAACGACAAAAAATAAAATCATAATAATTTCTTAACAATCAAAATTTAAAGTTATAATAAACCTTCAAAGGACAAATAAATAAATAATTCATAAATTAAATTTAAAATAATTAGTAATAAATTATAAATATCTTAAAATTATAATGATAATTATTTAAATTAATTTTAATATTTAAACTTAAATTAATAATATTAATTATCATATTTAAGATATTTCGAAATACCCAAATTTTACAACAATTCCCCACATATTTCAAAAGGTTTAAAAAAATAAAATAAATTAGAAGAAAGAGATTTTGCTGGGTTAATACAAGTGTAAATGCATCACATATGGTGTCTTTTGAACTATGAACCAGACCCTAGACAAGTAAACTTAATTGATAGTCTTTTGGTGAAGCAGAGTTTCTATAAACCAAAAACACTTAGGTGTAAGCTAGAGGCTCATGTGTCATATTATACTCCATAATTCTTACCATTTTCGTTGATTTTGTGCAAACAGACCATGCTCGTACTTGGTTGATTCATGAATGCTTTAGAGATTGTGTCTCAATCTCATACAAGTGGCTTGATATTCGTATAGGTGATTTCGTCAAGTGTATTTTGCATTTCATACACCACCCACAAGGGATATAATAGTCATTAAAAGGTTTAGACTTAACCTCTTATTCAGTGTAGCCTAACATCCCTCACACCATAAGAATTAATATTAATAGCATTAGAATGATCAACAGTAACTTGTTGCCCATATGAACCTTCTTCGTGGAATCTCCAATCATAAAAGTTGGGCTTTTATCATTATTGATTTTATTTGGACTAAAATTTTATTCTCCTCGATGTCATTCACTAAGCTTTTACTTGTGACAAATATGGACAATTATTAATAATTTTTCTTCCACATGATCACATCATTAATCGTTTTACAAAAATTTTGATGTATATGTCAATATCTTATATTTGTGAATAACTTTTCATGGTTGCTTCTTAATAATCACACTGTATGCATAAAAGAAATACAAGTTTCATTCGTATAAAATGTTTAGTAAAAATTTCTTAATCATCATCTCCAAAATCTTTTTCAAGTAACTAATAATAACATGGTCTCTATAATATACTTTATCATATATCTGGATAATCCAAATCACAACATCTCTTTTAAGATTAAAATAAATCCAATTTTGATTTATTATTGTACAAATCCATTTTATCATCACTATATTATTTTAATATAATGGAAAATATTTTCATATCATAATTAATGGAATATCTTGAATATTTTAAATATAACAAACGCAATAAAATATTTTGTAACAAGCTAAAAATATTTCTAATAATAATCACTTTCTTAATAATTTGAATATATTCAACAAAATTACTTATATAATTTATTTTATTGAGTGTCAAAATCATAAGAAATTATTAATAATATAATCTTAATGTATTCAAACTTCTTAAAATTTTTTCCCAATATTATGATTTTGGGATATTTTTATATTTATCACTTTTCATATGATCCAAAATTGCTAGTTACACCTTTTTTTCAAATATAATTAATCAATAGCATCTTCATTTAAAAAAAAAAACATTGCTATAAAGATCGAATCTTCATCACATACATATAAAATATATGATATAAAATAGAAATACTTGTAAAGCATATGAATGTAACCTCTCAAAAGTTATACTTTTAATTTTAATGAAATTAACAAAGTATTTTTATAATCATGATTGGTTGTGCAAATATATTAGTGATCGTCTCTACATTAGAAAATAAATTAAATAGAATTAGACATGACACTTAGCTCATGCAGATTTTTTTTTAGTTAACATATAAAAAAATTGTTTTAATTTTGAAGAAATTGTTAGAGTAGAAATACTTTCCTCCCTATGAAATTATAAAATTTTAACTTCTTAATAGGCTCCAATATTATGTCACTTGGACAATAGACCTATCACATAATTCACATTGTAACGTAAGTCTTTCATTGATAGAGATCATAGGTAGAATTGGGCTTTCAAGCGAAATATCTGAAACTTGCAAAAGGAAAATTAATGCAGTAGATAAGAATTGAAAAATATAGATGCTCTTACGAAAGAAAATTTCTAATGCATTATAAAAACAACATTGAATAAATCTTTGAGAATGTTGAAATATTTGGTGACTCGTATATTGAGGTGTGTGATAACATTGTCCTCAAGGATTTGCACCTATGATGTGATCCCCAAGGCTACAACAATCTCTTCTGAATGATTCAAGAAATAGAACTAGTAAAAAATTCCTATTTATCAACCTAGTAAAAAATAACTATATGTGTAGAAAATTTGGGTGCAACCAAAAATTAAAACTTTAACAGTCAAAATATAAATCCATAATGGCAAGAAATAAAGTTATAATAATTTCTCAACAGTCAAAATTTAAAATCAAAATAAACCTTCAACAAACAAATAAATAATTAATTCATAAATTAAATTTCAAATAATTAGTAACAAATTCAAAATATCTTAAAATTATAATGATAATTATTTAAATTAATTTAAATATTTAAACTTAAATTAATAATATTAATTATCATATTTAAGACATTTTGAAATATCTAATTTTTACAACAACTATAACTACTTCCATAACAACTATAACTACTTCCATAAAATTTTTAATCTTCATCATTGCACTTTATCTTTAAACTTCATCACGTTGAACCTTTAACAACTATATTAAGTTCTTAAATAGTTATATATATATATATATATATATATATATATATATATATATATATATATATACTAATAAAAAAGTTTTTTATAATTATTTTTTACATCATTTATTAGATAACCGACATAAAAAATATGGTTACATCTTTATAATTTTGTAAATGGTTACTACATGAAATATTTTTTAATCAATATAATAAAAACTAATCTTTTACGTGAGTTAATAAGCCAAGTGATGTATCCACTTTTATTTTTTATTGTAATTTATTCTACCAAATGTGCATAGCCCCTCCACCCAATGCAAAGCCCTTGGTCCTACCCTATCTCTCACCCTTAAATCTCAGCTTTTCTTAATTTTCCAGATTTCGTTCTCCTCGCTCCAAAAATATCCTCACATTGCACCAAAGACATCTCCTTAGCTCTCCCATTCGCAAAGCTGGAGCAGCTAAAGTGCATTAGGAGCATGAGGAAATCCTAAATCCCGTTCGATATTAGTCTTTAACCTCAAGTAATTAGGCTAACAAAAATTAGGGGTTTTATTATTGTTATTCCTTAAGCACCATCGATTTCCTTTTTAACCCAAAGATGCGTGGTTGGTAACCCATAAACTTGAGGAGACCCCAAAAGTGAAGGAAAGTAAGCAAATGCAACGTTGAGGAGATGCTTGGAAATCCTTGTGGATGGTAAAAGGAAACAATTACAAAATGAAATTGTAGATTCATTCAAGGACCTCACCATTGTTATCTCTTATTCACATGAAAGCGTAAAGGTGGAGGTTGCTCCAGCTGTAAATATATTGTTAATTAAGTATGTTTTTGGAGTTTAATTCCTAACTCAATTGATTTGATTTCTCAATTTATGATTAATTGTATTTGATTAAAATGTATGCAATAGCTACCTGGATATCAATTCATTCCATTGATTAGTTTTCTAATTTATTGAATCCTTTTGAAAATGTTAAAATTGTTATTAGCTACTAATTAATTTATTGACCTAAAGGACTTTTGGGAATGTTCTAAGAACCTTCAATTTTTGAAAACAAAGTCTCTTTGCACGGTAAAACAGTGTTCTCCACTTCCATAGTGTAGCCATTGAAAAAAAATTTATTGAATTTTTTTTTTATTATTAGTTGCTTTAACTTTATTCAGCAGGAGAAATATAGCTAGCTTTAATAGATCCAATACCATGTGTAATTCAACATGCAAAATATGAGAAATTAATAGGGGCAAGAGATTGATAAATGAAAAGGGCCAATTATTCATATGTATTGGATATGATTTATTGTTCCTAGTAATCGAAGCAAATGATATGATTTAAAGCCATGTATCGAACTAAGTATTACTTAAAGAGTATTGGTTGAAAAATATTTATTATATTTTGTTAAATATTAATTAATTTTTGAGATCTTTTTTATTTTTTTAATACTAGAATATTTGTATGATCTATTGAGTTGTATTTATTCCACTATCAGCATGCAAAACACTAAGATCTTTATAGAGATGGTGTCTGCAGATTAGTTTTCCCTTCCAATGAAGAAAAGTCTATAGTAGTTGAAGCACCTTATGCCCTAAAGCCAAGTGGAGGTAGAAAAACCCTATTCAAGGTGAAAAGCCTCTAAAAGAATGGTGATGTCCATGTAGACAAGTTTTGGCTCATAATTGCAAAGACAAATAAATGTCCTAAAGAAAATTAGATGTGTACACTAGTATGAGCTGTAATCAACAACCTATGAGTATTCATCGTCCATGTTGCTAATTTCTACAAACACTACTACCATCCTTGGGCGGCTAGTTCCTTGATATTTTTCAAATTTAGGAACTTTAAATTTGGGATGGATAACTACATCTGGGACCAGGCATAAATCAGATGCATCTTTGGCATCATAAGCACTTCCTTCAATTTCCCTGATTCTTTCCTCCAAGGTTTTCCATTTTTCAATATCCTCCTTTAAAGGATGGTTTGGGTATTCTCCTGGCATGTTGTGAGGATGAGAAGATGGTATGTATATAGGGTGAGGCCCTTGGGTGAACATAGGATTTGTCCCCCTAACAACTGTTTGGTAAGCTTGTGAGGTGGTGTTTGAAATGGTGTAAGGAATTTCTGTGGGGTTTGAAGGTGGAAGCATGGTTGATGGTGAAGGATTTTGCGGACCGTAGCCAAGAGGGTATGATGGGTCGATTGTGTCCTCTGGAAGAGACCTCACCTCTTTCTGTTTTGATAGTTGGATGGCCTCCATCAATCTGACCACTTGATCTTTTAATGTTTGGACCTCATTTCTTAGCTCCATGTTTTGTCTTTCCAGCTCATCCATGACTGCCCACTATGATTGGGTCCTATAAGGATGTCGAGGAAGCTATCTTTCTCTAATTTTTCTGTTAAAGTTAAAAATTTAATTTTTTGAGAAACCGTTTGAATGCAAAAGTCATGAATGATAAAGATGTTTATGCTTTAATGAGTATGAAAATGAAAAGGGTATGGAATGATTTTTGAAATATCTCTTTTTCGATGATAAATTATTTCATGCATGAATGTATGTATGCACAAGTAATTTTTAGAGATTTTGAAGTTTAACTGTTTTGAAAATGATTGAGTGTTAGCTTTATTTGATTTTTAGCAATTTTATTATTTTTTATCAATTTTTGGTAACTTTTAATTTTGCTAGAAAACCTTTGGTTTTGTTAAAAAATCTTTTTAGTTTTACTAAAATTTTCTAAAAACATTCTTTAAGTTTTCTTTTGAATTTGATTTTCTCCCTTTTTGCCTCTTTTCATACTTTCAATATTTTCAAAAGTATTTTTCTAATTTTTCCTAGAGGTTCTATCTTTCCCCTTCTATTTTGATTTTTCTTGATTTTATACTTTTTATTTGATTTTCCTTTCCGATTTTATTTATACAATTTTTGTTTTTCCTTGATTTTCTTTCTGGATTTTTTGTATCTTCCCAATTTCAAATTTCACTTCCCCTCTGCCATCTTTGATGATTATGTTCACTTGAGTATGTGAATAGCATATGAACCATGTATCACGAAAAGGGGTGGGTGCCCTCCTTGCATCCTGTGTGGGTGACCTGTCCTAAGGGTCTATGGCCTTTAATGCATGAACCTCTCGAAGGTGGTCAATAGTCCTAAGGTGTACGAGGTTACTTGAGCCAAGTTCCAGTTCACGATGCTTGCTAAAACAGCAAAAGAAGCTTCCAGTTACAGGGCACATGAATAGGATGCATTCTAGCTGAGATTTTCGTGATAGTCAAGCAGGACGTAAGCCCCAAAGTGACACCACTACATCCCTCCAATCCTAGGTTGCACACAGACCTGGATATAGGGCCCCACTCATGAGATGAAATTTATATATGTGATGTGTGGAGGGCACACATAATTGGGATACCTGCAATTGGGGAATCATAACAGATATATATAGAACAGAATTTTAAATTCATCTACCCTAGGGTTGTATAGTGAATAAACAGACAAACAACAGATAAATAAATTGTGCAAATAAACAGGAAAAGGGATCAAAACAACGCACACTCAATCAAACAGGCTTGACTCTCTAAAGTCCCCAGTGAAGTCTCCATTTGTTGCAACTGTAATTACAACGAGACGACGGACTCGCTAAAATTTGAAAGAGTTTTATTTGATAAATGAAGTCGC
The DNA here is from genome assembly GCA_026541065.1 of Canavalia ensiformis. Lineage (NCBI taxonomy): Eukaryota > Viridiplantae > Streptophyta > Magnoliopsida > Fabales > Fabaceae > Canavalia > Canavalia ensiformis. Next base: position 276,489 of record JAMKYM010000585.1, read on the forward strand.
CATCTGCCGTAACCGACTCCCGAACTTTGAATCTCTTCCTCGAGTTAGGATTTTTCCAAATCTTTTTCTCTTAAATAAAAATTTGGTGGAGACTCCACTTATCAAATAAAATTCCTTTTCAAATTTTAGCGAGTCCGTTGTCTCGTTGTAATTACGGTTGCGATATCACTGTTTTCAATAACTTTGTCCAACAATCAATTTTCCATAAAATCACCCTTTTATTTTCCAAGAGATCATGTCTCTTAACCTAAACTACGTAGCCTTCAGTTTCCCATTGCACCAGGGAATACGTAGGAGCAGGATCAAGTTCTGTCAGACTATTTTCATACAAACCTATTTATTTTTCACTCTAGTTAAAGGGATCAAACAATTTTCAAAAAATATCAAAATCACACACTTAGTTTAAGGATACCGTTCTTCGGACAGGTGAGTAGGGTGCCTAACACCTTCCCTACTCGTAATCGACTTACAAACTTCGAATCTCTTCCTCAAGTTAGGGTTTTTTAAAAATGTTTTTCCTTAAATAAAAATTTGGTGGCAACTCAACAAATCAATTAAATTCTATTTTCAAATTTTTAGCGAGTTCGTCGTCTCGTTGTAATTACGGTTACGACAATATTCATAATGATAATTGTCGCAACCTTAATTCTGACGAGACGACGAACTCGCTAAAAGTTGAAAATAGAATTTATTTGGATTAATATGGAGTCACCACCAAATTTTTATTTAAGGGGAAAAGATTTGGAAAAACCCTAACTCGAGGAAGAGATTTAGGTCTCGGAGTTGGTTATGAGCTGAAGGTGTTAGGCACTCCACTCACTGTTTCAAGAAGAATTTTTTAAATTGAGTGTGTGATTTTTTGAAAATAGTTTGATCCCTTAATTAATGTGAAAATAAATTGGGTTGATGAAGGTTAGCCTGACAGGACTTGATCCTGCTCCTACGTATTCCCCGGTGCAATGGGAAACTCAAGGCTTACGTAGTTCTAATTTGATTTGAAGGGCTTGACCTTCGAAGGTGCTTGAACTTAAAGGTGAACATATTGTTTTTTTTTTTAAATATTTTAAAGAGAATCCTTAGTCCACATATGCACAGGATCCAAGACAACTACGGCTGCACGGGGATCCATATGAATCCCTAAGCATCGAACAACAGAAAAAGCTACCAGTTCGTGCCTAGGGTTCATCGCGTGAGACAAGGGGTTCCAAAATGAATTTTTTTCTTGAAGTCATTTCGAAGGAATTCTCAGTCCACATATGCACAAGGTCCAAGATAACTACGGCTGCACTTGGACCCATACGAATATCTAAACAACGAATAGTAGAAAAACTACCAGTTCGTGCTTAGACCTCGTCGCGTGAGACTAAGAGATGCAAAATGAGTTTTCTATTTGTTAAAAGGGGCATTCCTAATCCGCATATGCACAAGGCAACTACGATTGCACTTGGATCCATACGAATATCTAAACATCGAATAACAGAAAAAGCTACCAGTTCGTGCTTAGACCTCGTCGCATGAGAGTAAGAGATGCAAAATGAGTTTTTTATTTATTAAAAGGGGCATTCGTAATCCACATATGCACAAGGCCCAAGATAACTACAGCTGCACTTGGACCCATACGAATATCTAAACATCGAATAGAAGAAAAAGCTACCAGTTCGTGCTTAGACCTCGTCGCGTCAGAGTAAGAGATGCAAAATGAGTTTTTTATTTGTTAAAAGGGGCATTCCTAATCCACATATGCACAAGGCCCAAGATAACTACGGCTGCACTTGGACCCATACGAATATCTAAACATCGAATAGCAGAATAAGCTACCAGTTCGTGCTTAGAGCTCGTCGCGTGAGACTAAGAGTTGCAAAATGAGTTTTTTATTTGTTAAAAGGGGTATTCGTAATCCACATATGCACAAGGCCCAAGACAACTAGAGCTGCACTTGGATCCATACGAATCTCAAAACATCGAATAGTAGAAAAAGCTACCAGTTCGTGCTAAGATCTCGTTGCGCGAGATTAAGAATTGAAAAACGACTTTTTTTATTTATTTAGAGGCATCCTTAATCCACATATGCACAAGATCCAAGACAACTACGGTTGCACTTGGACCCATACGAATCTGTAATCATCGAACAGCAAAAAAAGCTACCAGTTCGTGCTTAGAGCTCGTCGCGTGAGGTTAAGAATTGGAAAATGGACTTGATTTAAAACAAAATGAACTTGATTTGAATTTGATGAAAATAATTGGACTTGATTTAAAATAAAATATACTTGACTTGATTTGAAATTAAGGAAAAGAGTTGCGGACATGCTTCAATAATCAAGCGATAGAAATTCCATTTCAGATCCAAATTACACAAATAATATCATTCCAGAAACTAGAGAGAAAGAAAAAGAGAACACAACAAAAATAACAGAGATCAGAGATCATTTGATCAATTAAAAACGAAAATGAAAAATAGAAACGAAGATGAACCTCAAGAACACAAGAGTTTTTGCTGCCAAAATTTGAATTCAAATCTCAATTTTTAGAAAATATTTTTTGGTAGATATGAAAAATTAAAACCAATACATTTAAATATATGGATTATAGGAATAAAAAAAAACAAGTTTGACAGAAATCCAACCAGAAATGAGCAAGTTATGCACAAATCAAACAAGCTAGGTTAATTTGCGCACCACGATGAACATGCTTCGGTAATCGGGCGATATAAATTTCATTTCAGATCCAAATTAGACAAATAATATCATTCCAGAAACTAGAGAGAAAGAAAAAGAAAACGCAACAAAAATCACCGAAAGAGAATATCATTTGACCGATTAAAAACGAAAATCAAAACAAAGACAAAGATGAACCTCAAGAACACAAGAGATTTTGGCGGCAAAATTTGAATTCAAATCTCATAATTTTTAGAAAATATTTTTTGGTAGATCTGAAAATTTAAAACAAATCAGTTGGAAGATATGGATTATGAGAATCAAACAAAACAAGTTTGACATAAATCCAACCAGAAATGAGCAAGTTATGCACAAATCAAACTAGCTAGGTTAATTTGCGCACCAGGATGAACATGTTTCGGTAATCAGGAGATATAAATTTAATTTAAGATCATTATTAGACAAATAATATCATTCCAGAAACTAGAGACAAAGACGAACAAAACACAATAAAAATCACTAAAATCAGAGATCATTTCGCCGATCAAAAATGAAAACCAAAAACAGAGATTAAAATGAACTCGGAAATCAAAGATGAAACAAGAAACTTAAGAGGAATAAAAGTCGGATCTAACCTCCATTGGAAGGTGATGAAGAACTGGTTCCATGTAGGCCAAGGGCTGAATTGGAGGCAGAGGTAGAGAGTTTCCTAGGTCCTCCCTTCGAAAATTCTGAAAATCCTCCCTAAGACTCCAAGTGCTCCTCTTCCTCCCTCATTTTGGTGAAGGACCTCTCCTTATATAGAAGGAGGAGGGATTAAAGAAGTCCTCCTTATCCAATGTGGGACTTCTTTCCCACATAGGAGAATTTTTCCTTTTTTCTTTCCTTTTTTAGAATTCTTATTTTATTTGGTGTGGGATTCCTTTTTCTCTTTTCTTATTTTTTTCTCTTCTTTTCTTTTTTCTTTTTTTTTTATGTTTTTATTTATTTCATTTGTTTTATTTTTCCATTACTTTTATTTTGATTTTTTGAACTATTTTAGACTAAATCAGCTTTTGGCTAAAAACAAAATAAATTATTTTGGGTTTTGAATCCGCAGACATAATTCGGTGTTCACAATAATTAAAACATAGGCATACATTCATATTAGACAGTAGCATCATCATTACTAATAGATAAATTGCTTACACATCATAATTATTTGGAAGCATATCATAAATATTGTTTGACTATTATTTCTTCCATTTCTCATAACTCTCTCTCTTCTCTATTTCACTCTCTTGGTGAAATTTTAGGACATAGGCATACAATAATATCATTCAAATATTATTATCTCAAGTAAACACATAAATTACTTGAACATTATAACTCTAGGGATCATGACATAGATATTATTTGACTATTTTTTTCTTTTATGTCTCAATATAACTTCTCTTCTCTATTTCACTATGTTAGTGAAATATTAAAAGATATAGGCATACAAGTATAACTATTCAAACAATATCTTTTCACTAACTCTACTACTTTACCTTTTATTTATAAGGATGTGAGCTCAATTCTAGATAGTTGTCATCATCAAATAATAAATGAAGACATATGTCTCCATAATAGAAGCACTGGTGGAAAATAAACTTTTTACATCGGTTATTAGAACTTTTTACGTCGGTTATTTGAGCGTTATTGAAGCGGACAATATACAAAATAAGACTTTCTACATCTGTTCTATGTACAACCGATGTAAAAAGTAGCACTTTCCACATCGGTTAAGGTTGCAAACAATGTAGAAAGTTCTATTTTCTACATCGGTTAAAGTCTCAATTGATGTAGAAAGTGACTTTTTACATTGATTTTGGTCTTAACTAATGTAGAAAGTCCATTTTAATTTTTTTTTGTTTAGGCATACTACCATATTATTTATTCACAATACCTGCATATATAAACAGAGTACCAGGTAAATAATACAGAAATGACTGAATCTATATATTTAAACTAAATATATCAATATTTATTATCAAATATAATAAAAACAAACTAAATAGCTTAAAATTACATCAAATCAGCCCAAATTGGCAACCTCTATCATAAATTCCCTCAACATCTTTTGATATCATCAATTTCTTCGTTCAATAAAGGTTGAGGATTTTCAACTATCTACAAAATGCTTTTGAATAAAATTAGAGAAAATGTCATGTTATGAATTAAAATTAAATAAGTAAATTAGGACAATTGTAATTACCTGGTTCCAAGAATTAATAATAGAAGCCGAGACAATGTGAAACATGTCTCATCACATAATATCCACACTCGATTCCTCCAGATTGTCTTGGATACTTCAAAAAAATAGAAAGAATATCAAATATAATTAGAGATGATGATATCTTGATAAAAGAATATAAAATAATAGAATAACTTTTAATAAAGTACTTACATGTGAAATTATCCATAAAGGCTTTTTAATATTTGACGAATGCGTCTCTTTTAATCGAAGTTGAGCATTCATTGCTCTACAATAAAATAAAAAATGAATACCTTTGAAAATAAAAAATTATATGAATATAAATACAAAAATCCTAAAAACTTATATCCTTTATATCTTTCTTTGGCTTTTGCCAAGCAGAGCATAAAAATACAACTACATTCTACTTTGGACAAATAATGATTAATTGCCAAAGGACCCTACAAAATATGGATGAAAATGAATGAAAATCAGAAATTTAATTGAATTCGTTAAATAAAACTTTTAAGTATTAACTGACGATTGAAAATAAGGTGCTAGAAACACTCTTTATCAGCCTACAGTCTACTTTGAAGGTATCCTTGTATCTCAGCTGCCTTGTTCCCAGTTTTCTGCATATGAACCGAGTCTAGGAATCCATAAAGGTGTAAGTTCCCTCTTTGTGTATAGATATGATATAGGTGTCTAATATTGCGAATAATTTTCATATGTTAGATTTTGATAATCAAATAATTAAATTAAGATTTATAAATTTACTTACATCAACCATAATTATAGAACTGATACACATAGGAGATCGTTACCCACAACCAACTCTAATATATCCTTCTTAGTAATATAGAAGGGGATAGGTGTGAGCTTCCCTATGATATCTGGTTCTATTGCTATTTGCAAAGTTTGGTTGCCCAAGTTCATGGCAATACCAAATAGACGTATGAGCAAATCAACCTCAGGTTTCTTTTGAGCAGGCCCAGGAAGATCATCTTTAGCACTAAAATCAATATTCTTTTGAAGATCTTCCTTATAAACCTAAAATAAATTCACAAAATAGTAAGAATTATATATATATATATATATATATATTTATAAATTAGTAACATATGTTAAAATTATTTAATATCTGTGGTTGAGCTAGTTGCATAAGTCTCCTCGATTGGGGGCTTGCACCATGACATGAACCTCCTGAGTAGGCACAAGAACAGGAGCATTTGCATCTTGAACCCATTTAACCACCACTTTAACATGATCATCATCAATTTGATAATGATGGATGATTAAACCCAAGGTGTACACTTTGGCAATGACTACCGAACAATATGGATCATTAACATATAACTCATAATCGTCTACAACATCATCCACATCCTCATTTCCCAGTACTTTCTCCTTTATCGGAGCACAAATTCCCTTTGTGCTCACACGCCTAGGAGAAGGTGACGAATGGTGACCCTATGTCTGTGTTTGGAAAAGTCCCAAAGATGCAAGCTCCTACCTAAGCTCCTATTTGAATTTCTATTTGAGTTCTTGTCTGAGCTCTTCTCGAAGTTCTTGCCGTAGTGCTTGCCTCATGTCTTCTTGCATGGCCTCCAACTAATGTCTAGACACCAAACCTTCTTTGGAGGTGTGTTTGGAAGATAATCCAAAGAACTATCTAATGCCAACACCTCGCCTAATTGCACGAACACAACCTGGATGCTCCGATTGGCCAATAACAATACTTAGGATATCATCCTGACCAGCTGGAACAAAGACTCCCTATGAGCTTTGTTTATCCAAAGTATCCTACAAAATAAAAAATGACTGTTATCAGTAATATACATGTTTTAAGCTAAATAAAAAATTTTTAAATTGAGTAATTACTTACAATCTTCTCAGCAACAATGCGAGAAGGCTCTAACGTGTACCCTCTAGAAGCCTTTTGGCGTGCTCTCTTCCATTTCTCATGGAGAGGGTGGAGAGGATGGAGAGAGAAATGTAGAGGGTCTGTTTTATATGGCTGCTGATGTTCTTTTAATTTCTGCTTCATCAGCCTCTCCTAAAGCAACTCATAACCCCACGAGATAATCTGTGGGGGTAATAGTTCTTAGCATAAATTTGTTGAGACTTCTTTATTTTCTCCTATTATAAGAAATAAAAACAATTAATCATAATACTGTTTATATTAGTCAATTAAAAACACAAAAGTTTAGAAAGATACATACAACGAATGCAAGATCTATTCAAGTCTTAACAAATCTCTGCCAGTGTCATCATCAAGGAATTGGTACTCCTCACAAAGGGACACATCCTTGAGTGACCCAAATATATATATTTTCTAGTGAGATGTGTCTTGAAGTCCCTCCAGCCCTCACCAGCAAATGAAAGCCATTTTCTCTTTAGCAAGTTCATGTTTGGTACATTGTATTTAAGCTACATAAAACAAGATGTAATTACTTAGTGAATATAAATATATGGAAAAACTAAAAGCTTTAAAGTTAAATACCATGATTGTCTCCCAAATTTGATCCTTCACTCGTATCTCTACATCATCCTAATCCTTCTTCAAAATACTAGCTTTACTTCATCCAAGGAAGGCCACATAACTCTTAAAATTTGTCTTGTTTGACCCTAATCGATTCCCAGTGGCCTGATCAAACTCTATAGGAATCCTCTACTCGCTACTCCGGCTAAGGGTTATCTCCCTTAATCGTGTGGCTCATCTTCCCTCCTTCTACTGAGAAGAAGGGTTCTCGGACCCACATTGGGAAGGATGGTTCTCAATTGGATCAGCCATGTACCTGTTGGAAAGAAGAGGAAAAATATGTTAAAAACTACACTAAATATGAAAGAAGTAATAATCATTTTAAAATAAGTAAAAAATAAACATAGAATGGTGATATAATGAGTTGCTATATATATGAAAGAAGAAAGGGGTTAGTTAAATATATATATTATAAGCCAATAGAAAGCAGTGTCAACAATTTGTGAAGGCAGTAATTTATCTCACAAATTATGGAAATTGAATTCTTCTTTGTATGTTGAATCATGGAAATTGAATGATTTTGTGTTTTTAATTTTTAACTACTTGCACAACATTGTTATTATGGAAATTATACCTTATTGGACTTGTATACTCATCATGGGTTGCATAAACTTTTCATTCTATTAATGCATGGTGTACTAATTGGGGGAGAAGATAACTCTACAATGATGCCACATGTTATTTCACTTCTAGTTCCTAGGCATATCTCACTTATTGTTTTCTTTTCTTCCTTTTCTAACCAAACAAGTGAAGCTTAATGATAGGGACTGGTACCCAAGAATACTAAAAAAGAATGATTCTATAATGTTGAACTCCTAAGATTCCACCCCAGCCCATATGTGAAACTGAAATGCAGAGGGAAGAATTTTACAAGTAATCCTCACTAGTTTTGAGTTTTCGACAGACCCACTGTAATCCAATTAGAGAATTCTTTCTAAATAGTAGTTAATGACTGCTTTATGTGATTTCTGTCATATCCAATGTGCAAATTTCAATAATAGCCAATAGGGTTTTTCATGAAAATAGGGACTTAGATAGTCCACAATTCAATGAATTTTGCTTGACATGCATTTTTAATTTCTATTTTGTTTAATTTCTAAACCTTTTACCAAAGAGTATAAGATTCGATTCTATAAATAGATATCGTAGCACAAGCTTCCCACCTCACCTCATTCCATTAAGCCATCATCATTATGGCTATCTCTCCAATTTTGTTGTTAGTTATCTTCTCTCTCATTTACGGCAATGCCATTCTTCCAATTGAAGCTACCCACCATGTATATAGAAATCTCTTAAGAGTCATATCTTCACATTCCTCAAACCAACCATATAGAACTGCTTATCACTCTCAACATCTCTAGAATTGGATTAATGGTATATTTCCTACCAATTAGTCTTAAATATTATTATTTACCAATATTTAATTAATATTACTAATTGTTGAAACAGACATCTTGCAGACCCTAATGGTTAGTTCTATTCTCTTTTGGACTCCTTTTTTATGCACCTTACTATTTAAGTTTTGTTTAAATCCCTCCTTGCTATTTAAACAACATAAAGCACATTCAAAATAATTGAAATGCTCAAATCTAAGATCCAAATTCTCTTTAATAGGGACAAAAAGAGAAAGAAAAAGTATTTGATGAAGAAGTTCCTTATTTTCCTTAAAATTACTAATTAAAAGGTTCCTGATCCATGGGAGGGGCTTTAAAATTTAAAACATGCATATTTACAAGTTGATGCTTTATTCTTTGTCTTTTTTAACTCTTGGCAAAAAATGATCTTATATGTGGCCTTTTCTTGAGCAGGACCAATCTTTCTACAAAGGACTTTACCCTTCTAGATCATGCCATCTACCCTTCTCAGCCCTTTGATATTAAGGGATGTTGGTCAGGCTCAGCCACCATGCTTCCTAGGGGCAAGCCAGCCATTTTATACACAGGAATTGACCCCAATAATCAGCAAGTTATTCTACCCTTCGCAATGATGTTCTGACGATGACCGTAGTGTAGATGAAGGATAACAAAGTCTAAAGAACTTGGGGACTAGCAGCAAGGGGGACAACAATGGAAACGGAGGCGACAAAGAGTGTTTGAAGAAGTTTTTAACTTATGCTTAATGATAACTGTCGCACCAGGTTTAGGGAGGGGGAAGGAGATTTTACTTCGGTTGTTACACAAAACCGACGTAGAAATAACTTATTACATTGGTTACTTAACCGATGTAAAATATTGTTAAAAAATACAAACTTTCTACATTGGTTCTATATACAACCGATGTAGAAAGTATTTTCTACATCAGTTATAAAAGGAACTGATGTAGAATGTACTTTCTACATCGGTTGTATAAAGAATTAATGTAGAAAGTTTGAACTTTATTTGCAAAAATACCACCGCCAAATTTTCTACAACAGCTGTAAAGCAACCGATGTAGAAAGTTTCCATCTTATTTACAAAAATACCACTGCCTATTTTTCTACATCGGTTCAATACGAACCAATGTAAAAAGTTTCAATTTTATTTACAACAATGCCACTGCCTTTCTTCTACATCGGTTCATGAACAACCGATGTAAAATCCTATTATAAAAGGCTATTTTTGCAACAATGAAGGAGTTTTTTGGAGAACTTATTTGCCTCCTCTCTCTCTCTCTTTCTCTCTCTCTCTCTCTCTTCAGAAGAACCAAATTGTCCTATGGAAGAGTATTTTTAAAATTTTCACACAAAGGAGGGAAGTGAGGGTTTAGAAAAATAAAATTTGAAGGAAATAAAAGAAACTAAAAATTATAAAAATTAAAAGAGAAAGATTTAGGAAAGTGAGGTCACCACATCTCTTATAAAGGAGGGTGAAGTTAGGAAGGATGATGTGAGAAAAATCTTAATAATTAGTAAACCATTTTCTATAAATCCCTTCCCCTTGATCCTCATTATTGAGGTGAGGTTTAGAACACTGGTAAGTAAAGCACCATTTTCTTTAAAAAGTAGTCAAGAGATAACTGTCTTAGAGACCCAACCTCCTCAACTAACCTCTTGTACTTGGGGCACCATTATTACATGGCACATCGAGGGTTGTATAATTAGAGCCATTCATGTAATTCAACCATCACCTTTTTATATGCATCATTGTATAGTTTCATCTATCAAGTTTCATAGCAAGCATCCATATTTTTCTTATCAAGTTACATCTAAGATAATTAAAAATTCCAATATCAATGTCTTGGAGAGAAAATCATCTAATTTCTTAGTAAAAGCTTCATTACTACCTTACCGATCTTTACTACTTTATGAAGGGCCAAGGAGACTCTTTTCACAACTTTGTAGTTATCATACCCTACCTAGGGTAAGTTAGTCCATGAGTCATTTAGGCAATATCCTAGGGTATATCCCAAATATCTACTGTCGCAACCGTAATTCCGACGAGACGACGAACTCGCTAAATGTTTGAAAATAATTTGATTGATTTGATTGTGGAGTCGCCACCAAATTTTTTGTTTAAGGGAAAAAGATTTGGAAAACCTGACTTCAAGGGGATGAGATTCAAGTTCGAGGGAGTTACGAAAAGTATAGGAAGGTGTTAGGCACCACTTTGTTCCAAGGAACAAGCACTTTAAACCGAGTGTGTGATTATTTGAAAATAGTTTGATCCCTTAATTAATTTGAAAATAAATAGGTTGATGGAGGTTAGCCTGACAGGACTTGATCCTGCTCCTACGTATTCCCCGGTGCAATGGGAAATTCAAGGCTTACGTAGTTCTGGTTTTAAGAGACTTGATCTTTTGAAGAAGCAGAAGGGTGATTTGAGGATAGGATTGATTTTTGAATAGACAAAATTATAAAGATTTTGCATAACCCAAACCGTCGTAGGCCGTGAGTGAGTTTGCAGTGAATTATAATTGTAACAATTGACAGAGAAGGTTGTATTCGTATTAGGAATCCGTTGTGCGAATCTTAGAGATTTAAAATAGATATTTGAAATAGGCGTTTTCTAACAGAGAGTTAGTAAATAGTGATTTTATAAAATTTATGCCAAGAATCCAAATAGTCTTAAGCCGTATTTGGAATCCACCGAAAAAATTGAAACAATGCAGAGAAGGTTGCTGTTCGTGTTAAAATCCTTGCGACACATTTTAAAAAGAGATATTTTGAAATACATTTTTGAAGGAGTTAGTAAACAGTGATTTTCTAAATTGCGTGCTTGCAAAATTCAAATCGTCGTAATGTCGCATTTGAATCCACGATTAAAATTAAAAACGAGCAACAGAAGGTTTTGTTCGTGTTAAAATCGTACAGCCACATTTTAGAAAATTAAAACAGATATTTTGAAATAGACATTTTTTTTAGTAGAGTTAGTGAATTAATGATTTTCTAAAATTGCGTGCTTGCAAAATTCAAATCGTCGTAAGTCAAGCATTAGAATCACTACGTAATTAAAACAAAGAACAAGAAGAAGGCTGCGTTCGTGTTAAAATCCGATTGCACACATTTTAGAAAATTAAAATCGAGATGTTTTGAAAGCAGATGTTTTTGCAGAGTTAGTGAAGATAATGTTTCAAAAACGATTGGATTTAATTTAATAGTTACAGAACCAAAATTGGGCTTGACCCAAATTAAAAGAAAATGGAAGAAAATAATTGAGTTTAAGTGAAAAGAGGGGCTTGGGCTGGACCCATGTCAAAATTGAATTTGATTTCAAGAAAAGGAAAAAATCGGGCTTGACCCAAAAGAATTGATTAAAAAGAAAAAGAATTAGGCTTGATCAAATTAGCAAAATCCAACTTTAAAGAAATGATTTAGAATTAAAGAAAAAGAAGTGAGCTTGACCCAAGTGAAGGAAAATTGGATCGAGATTAAAAGAATTGGGCTTGAATTAGACTTGATTTAACATAAACTTGACTTGATTTGAAATTAAGGAAAGGAATTGCGAACATGTTTCAGTAATCAAGTGATAGAAATTTCATTTCAAGTCCAAATTAGATAAATAATATCATTCTGGAAACTAGAGATAAAGAAAAATAAAACGCAACAAAAATTATCAAAATCGGAGATCATTTGATTGACTAAAAACAAAAACGAAAAACAGAGATGAAAATCAACCTCAAGAACACACAAGTTTTTGGCGCCAAAATTTGAATTCAAATTTCAGAATTTTTAGAAAATATTTTTGGTAGATCTGAAAATTCAAAACCAATAAATTGAAAGATATGGATCATAGGAATCAAACAAAACAAGTTTTACATCAATCCAATGAGAAATGAGCAAGATATGCACAAATCAAACAAGCTAGGTTAATTTGTGCACCAGGATGAACATGCTTCGGTAATCAAGTGATAAAAATTTCATTTCAGATCCAAATTGGACAAATAATATCATTCCAGAAACTAGAGAGAAATCCAAAGAAAACGCAACAAAAATCACCAAAATCGGAGATCATTTGACCGATTAAAAATTAAAACGAAAACAGAAAAGAATATGAACCTCAAGAACACACAAGTTTTTGGCGCCAAAATTTGAATTCGAATCTCAGAATTTTTAGAAAATATTTTTGGTAGATCTGAAAAATAAAAACCAATAAATTGAAAGATATGGATCATAAGAATGAAACAAAACAAGTTTGACATCAATCCAATCAGAAATGAGCAAGATATGCACAAATCAAACAAGTTAGGTCAATTCGCGCACCAGGATGAACATGCTTCAGTAATCAAGTGATTAAAAATTCATTTCAGATCCAAATTGGACAAATAATATCATTCCAGAAACTAGAGAGAAAGAAGAAGAAAACGCAACAAAAATCACCAAAATCGGAGATCATTTGACCGATTAAAAATTAAAACGAAAACAGACACGAGAATGAACTCGGAAATCCGAGAAGAAGCAAGAAACTTAAGAGGGATAAAATTCGGACCTAACCTCCATTGGAAGGTGATGAAGAGCTGATTCTATGGAGGCCAAGGGCTGAATTGAAGGCCAGAGAGTCTCCTAGGTCCTCCCCTCAAAGGTTCTGAAAATCCCCTTCTAAGACTCCAAGTTCTCCTCCTCCCAAGAATTTCCAAAAATGAGAAAAAAGCCCTTTTCTTTTCTTGTTTGTAGGTATATATAGCCACATCCCTTCTTGGCAAGGGTGAAGCTCTTTCAAAGAGCCAAAAGCCAGCCTCCTCTCTCTTAGCAAGGGCCAAGTCCTTTCAAAGGGCCAAAAGCCACCCCTTTCTAGGAGCCAAAAGCCAACCCCTTTGATTTCAAAATTTTTGTTCCCTATTTTGATTTTTCAGCTTTCTCTTTTTTTCAATTTTCATTTTTTTACCTTTTTCGTTTTTTATTTTTATTTTTTTCTATTTATTTATCATTTTTACTTATTCTTTAATTTCCCTTTTATTTTTATTATTTTTTTATTTTTTATTTTTTATTTTTTGCTTTCTGTTTTCTGTATTTTCTGCTTTCTGTTTTTTCTGTTTTCTGTTTTACATCTTTTCAAATTTTTAATTAACTTAACTTTTGGTTAATTTTAATGATTGGGGGCCTCGGACATAATTGAGTGTTTACAGTTTGCCCCTCTTTACTCATTTTCCTACCAGATAATGTGAGAAATGATTCTCTGAATTATCGTAATAGGAAATGAGTAAAGATGTGAACACATTATGTCCGAGGCAGGCCTTGAAGAAGTCCGACAAACAGAAGGAGCCTTGAACTTGAAATTGAACCTCATGGATGCCTGGAGAAGGATGATTGAATGACCTTATCGACTTCATGTATCGATAAGGTTTAAATATGCGAGGCTTAGCTGTATAACCTAACTAAGCTAAGTGGAATGAATGAATGCCTGTTAGGACTGGCGTGGAATTCAATGGGATGGCTTGTTAGGACAAGCAAAATGAAATGGAAATGGCCTGTTAAAACAAGAAAAGCGGAAGAGAAATGGCCTGTTACGACGGGCTCAGTAGAGTGAAAACGACCTGTTTTAAGACAGGAAAGCATGCAAGAACTAAAATGTAAGATATGTACAAGGTGGCCTGACAGCATAGGCCGAGGTATCTATCTAAGTTGGAGGCCTGACATCATAGGCCCAGCTGTGGAAAAACGAACTTGGTGAGGCCTGACAACATAGGCCAAGGTGCAGAGCCTGCATAGGCTAAGCAGAAAATTAACTATGAGGGGCCTGAATAAGCCAAGGTGCAGAAATTTTAAAATGCAGCGCCTGAATAGGCTAAACGGAAATTAAACATGAGGGGCCTGAATAAGCCGAGATGCAGGAATTTAAAATGCAACGCCTGAATAGGCTATGCGGAAATTAAACATGAGGGGCCTAAATAAGCCAAGGTGCAGAAAATTAAAATGCAGCGCCTGAATAGGCTGAACGGAAATTAAACATGAGGGGCCTGAATAAGCCGAGATGCAGGAATTTAAAATGCAGCGCCTGAATAGGCTATGCGAAAATTAAACATGAGGGGCCTAAATAAGCCAAGGTGCAGAAAATTAAAATGCAGCGCCTGAATAGGCTGAACGGAAATTAAACATGAGGGGCCTGAATAAGCCGAGATGTAGGAATTTAAAATGCAATTACGGAATAGGCATGAAATTAAACATGAGGGCCTAAATAAGCCAAGGTGCAGAAAATTAAAAAATGCAACACTTGAATAGGCTGAACGGAAATTAAACATGAGGGCTGAATAAGTTCCGAGATGACGTGAATTTAAAATGAAGCTTTGAATAGGCTATGCGGAAATTAAACATGAGGGCCTAAATAAGCCAAGTGAAATTTAAATGCAGCTGAATAGCTGAAAAATTAAAATGCTGAAAACGCTGAATTTAAAATAAGCGCTTTGAATAGGCTAGCGGAAATTAAACATTGTAACCAAGATTTAGTCGAAATGCAAATCAACCTGCTTTGAATAAAGGTGAACGGAATTAAAATAAGGAGCCTGAATAAGCCGAGATGCAAAAAAATTAAAATGCAGCGCCTGAATAGGCTGAGCAAGAATTTAAACATGGTAGGCCTGAATAAGCCGAAATGCAGAAAATTAAAATGCAGCGCCTGAATAGGCTGACCAAGAATTTAGAAATGGTAGGCCTGAATAAGCCGAAATGCAGAAAATTAAAATGCAGTGCCTAAATAGGCTGAGCAAAAATTTAAACATGGTGGGCCTGAATAAGCCGGGGTGTAGAAAAATAAGCGTCTTGAGGGCTGAATAGGCGGGGTCGAGAAAAAAATAAATGTGCAGGGGCCTGAATAGGCCAGGATGCGAAAAAGTAAACGATGTTGTAGCCTAAATAGGCCAAGATGCAGAAAGTAAATATGAGGCATCCGTTGTTGACGGAAGGAATGTAGAAAAGGGGGTCCACATTGTTGCAGGAAAAATGCGAGAAAATTAAACATGCTTGATATCCGTTGTTGTTTTGCAGGAAAATGCAAGAAATTAAACATGCTTGGTATCCGCCATTTGCCGGAAAATGCAAATGAGGTCCTATTTGCATTTAGGAAAAGACGTAAGAAATTAAACATGCTTGATGTCCTATTGTTGACAGGAAAAGACGCAAGAAATTAAACATGCTTGATGTCCTATTGTTGACAGGAGAATGCAAATGAAGTCATTTATTCGGAAGATGCAAATGATGACATCCTCATTGCAGGGATAAATGCAAACCTCGTTGGTGTGAGAAAAATAGACATGCTTGAAGTCCTGTTGTTGACGGGAGAATGCAAATGAAGTCCGCTGTTGCGGGGAAGATGCAAATGATGACATCCTGTTGCCGGGATAAATGCAAACCCTTTGACAATTGTGAGAAAAATAGACATGCTTGAAGTCCTGTTGTTGACGGGAGAATGCAAATGAAGTCTCGTGACTAGGAAGATGCAAATGATGACATCTGCTGTTGCGGGATAAATGCGGACACCGCTGACAGGGTGAGAAAAATAGACATGCTTGAAGTCTGTTGTTGACAGGAGAATGCAAATGAAGTCCCGTTGTGCTTAGGAAAATGCAAATGATGACATCCTAGCATTTTGCAGGGATAAATGCAAACACAAGCGTGACAAGATTAAATATGCTTGAAATCTTTGTTGTGAGGAGGAATGCAAGCACAGCTTGTGACAGCAAAGGAAATGAAAGATGAAAGAGGCTGTTAAGATAGGCAACAAAGAAAGGATCTGTTGTTTAAAGGAAAGATGCAAGCCTAGTAGAGGCAAAGGGAATGAAAGAAACTGTTAAGATAGGTAAAATGAATGACGAAAACTACCTTGCTAAGACAGGATGAATGTAGATGGACTCTTGATAAAAAAAAATAAAAAATAAAAAAAATAATAAGCCTGCTAGATAGGCAAAAGGAAAGATAAAAGCCTGTTAAGACAGGCAAAAACAAAAAGATCTGTTGTTGGGGGGAAAGATGCGAGCCTGCTAGACAGGCAAAGGAAAAGTAAAGTGATCTATACTAACTTGAAAGAATGGCTTGTTGGGGCAGGCAAAGCATGAATGACCTATTAATAGAGGCAAAGGAAAAAAGACAAGAATCTATTAGGATAGGTATCGAAGGAAAGCCCTGTTGTTGACAGGACAGAAATGAGCCTGTGAAGACAGGCGGGAATCATGCGCAGGTCCTGCTGTTGACAGGGTGGAATGAAGATAGATACTTGATAATTATTTTCTTGAAAATACTTGAGATACCATTTTGCCCCAGTTTAGAGGATTCTTGATAATTGATGGATGTCTTGATTTGAAGGGATTTTAGGCAAGTGTTTGCCCCAGTTTAAGCCTCGATGAGATTGAAGATGAGCTTGACTTGAGTTTTTCTGGGCAACTTTGCACTATTGAACTTGGTTGGAGTTGAGGAATTGAGCATTGCCTCAACTTGGATTTTCTTGGGCAAATGTTTGCCCCAGTTTGAACTTGACTGAAAATTTAAGGATGACCTCAGTTTGAAATTTGGTGGGCCAGTGTTTGCCCTTGTTTGAACTTGATTCAAAATTTTTCGACTGTCTCGATTTGAATTATCTGGGTGAATGTCTCCCTCTGTTATGAAATTTTTGGAATTGAGGATCGCCTCAACTTGAATTTCTAGGCAAAAGCTTGCCCCAACTTTGTTCTTGAATTCAAATTTTTCTTGGAAAAATGTTTGCCCCAGTTTGGACTTGATCCAGAATCTGAGGATGACCTTAATTTGAACTTTTGTGGGCAAGCGTTTGCCCATGTTTGAACTTGATTTTGAGAGTGACCTCAAATTGAATTGTGTGGGCTAGCATTTGCCCCAGTTTGATTTTTCTAACGTTGAGGAATGGAGGATTGCCTCAACTTGAATTTTCTGGGCTAGTGTTTTCCCCAATTTTGTTCTTGGTTCAGAATTTGAGGATGACCTCAAATTAAATTTTAATGGGCAGGCGCTTGCCCCACTTTGAGCTTGACTCCGAATTCGAGGATGACCTCAAATTGAATTTTTGTGTGGGCAAGTATTTGCCCTAGTTTGGAAGTCTTTTAATTATGATCAACTCGGGCAATTTTACCCAGGTCTTAATTAGTTTTTGAAAGATGAGTTATGAAATGCTTGAATGACAAAATGCTTCTTACGATGTTTGAATGAATGAAAAAGAATATGGTGTTTGTGATGCTTGGATGCATGCAGAAATGATGTGGGGTTTTTATTTTGATGCTTTGAAATAGTTATTTGATGAAAGCAGATCTTTGTGGGATAAATGCAAACTATGAAATGAAAATGTTCTTGTTTCTCTTGATTTTTTTGATTTTTGTGACACATCCTTCTCGACAACTCCATAGTTGGTGTGAAAGAATCAAGAGTCGGGACAAGTTGGATTGACTCAACTGAAGTTTTCTTGGTCAATTTTGTAAATTTGCTTTTTCGGGATCTTTGAGGCCCAACGGTGGTGGTATTATTGAATAAGACACACTCCTTACATCTTGGTGGCGTTATGGATTGTGGTAGGAAGATGAATCTTTGGGAAACAATCCTATTGTGTTGCAACGGTCGAGGATTCATCCGACTTGTCATGACTTTTCAAAATTAATCCCTTTTTAATTCTTTTTACATTTTCATGTTTCCTTGTGGCACGTGCATTTTGAGGTGTGCAAAGTGATGCTGGATGGTCAGAAGAAGGAGATAGAGAATTTTTAGGTTGTATGTTTTAAGGTGGTGTACTTAAAAGGAAAAGGATGATGAAAGGGTGGGTTCGATTGCCCAAATGGCACCTTTTGATGAAAAATGCCAATCTTTGCTTTTCATAATGTTGATTGTCAAATTAGCCAAACTTTTGAGAAATGGCAAAATTTTGCCCCAGTTTTAAGAAGATATAAGGTGCAGAATATCATGTTGTCTTGGAATTCCTAGTTTGACCTTAATTTTTGCCTGGGTTGTTCTTTTGAGTTTTCAACCCAGCAGGTCTTTTGTATTGCCCTAACTTTTGCCTAGGTTGCCCTTACGGGTTTTCGACCTAGCGGGCTCTTGATTGTGCCCTAACTTTTGCCTAGGTCGTTCTTGAGGATTGTCGACCTAGCGGGCTTTTTTTACTCAATTGTGCCCTAACTTTTGCCTAGGCCGTTTTTTGAGGGTTTTCAACCTAGCGGGCTTCTTTGATTTTGGTTGTGCCCTAACTTTTGCCTAGGTCCTCTTTTGAGGGTTATCGACCTAGCGGGCTTTTGTTTGATTGTGCCCTAATTTTTGCCTAGGCCGCCCTTTGAGGGTTTTCGACCTAGCGGGCTTTTTTGATTTTGGTTGTGCCTAACAACTTTTTCTAGGTCCTTTTTGAAGGTTTTCGACCTAGCGAGGCTTTCTTTTCCTTGAATTTTATGTAGTTGGATGTCGATCTTGCCGGGATCATTTTGGTTTCTAATTCAACGGATCTTATTTTGCATCCCTAAATTTTGCCTGGATTTAAACTTGATTCCAGCGGGATATTTTATTTGACAACACACTTTGAATGGTGATCTAGAATCCCTAGTTGTTTATTCTGCTTCCTCATTGGGTTGTTCTCTTTGAGCTTGATTAACTCGACGTTCAAGATTACTTATTACAGCACTGGCATCCTCACCAATTGGTATTTATTGTTTTGGTGTAGGAATAAGAAATAGGTTGAGTGATGAAAAGGATGATAAATTTTAGAAGTAAAGTCAAAATGTAAAGCACGTGCTCAAGAAACATGAAAATGTAATTTTTGTATTATTCATTGAGATTTGTTTACAAAAGATTGATTTTGAAAAGTACGACAATTTTGGATGAGTATCCTCGATAGCTTGATTTGTACAATGCAACTTGTCGTGCTTCTCCCATCTTTTCAGCTGGTTGATGGGCTCTCGTGATTTGGCAATGGATTGTTTTTTGTATTAGGAGCAAGCCTCCCGAAATCCAGCCATTTCGCATCGATTAGGCTTTGTACCTTTCTTTTCAAAGCTAGGCAATCCTCTGTAGAATGGCCGATGAACCCTGCATGGTAATCGCATCTGGCGTTAGCATCGTACCATTTAGGATATGGTGGCTCTTGAGGTTTCAGAGGATAAGGCGCAACCAGCGAGTTTTGGATCAGCCAAGGTAGTAGCTCAGTGTAAGAGATTGGGATAGGGTCAAATTGGACGGGCTTCCTCTCCTTTTTCTGGCTTTGATTAGGATTCTGGCTTATGGCTTGTGTTTGGGCCGTGTATGGTGTTGGTGGCCGGACTTGTGTCGCGTAATTGTAAGTAGGAGGGTATGGTGTTTGGTAGGTGGTAGCGATGTAGGGATATGGTGTGTAAGGTGTGTATGGTGTATATGGTGGTGGTCGGAAGCCAGTTGGACCATACTGTGCCATTTGAGGAATGTATTGGCCTTGATTAGAAGCCACATTGCAGGTCTCTCCTGTCTTTTTCTTCCCAGACCAATTGGAAGTATTGACTGTCCCCGTGGGCTTTTGTGCGATCCTTCCCCGGCGCATGCCACCTTCGATCCTTTCTCCAATGATGACGACATCGGAGAAGCTAGAAGTTATACTGCCGACCATCTTGTCATAGAAAGGATCTTGGAGTGTGTCCATGAACATGCTGACCAATTCCCTTTCGGATAAGGGAGGTTGTACTTGAGCGGCCAACTCGCGCGGCGTTGGGCATGCTTGCTTGAAGGACTCTTCTCCTTTCTTGGCCATATTCGGAGCGAGTCCGATCAGGGGCCATCTCTGTATTGTACTGATATTGTTTCGTGAAAGCCTCAGCAAGGTCCCTCCATGAACGGATGTGTGCCCGTTCTAGTTGAGTGTACCAG
The DNA here is from genome assembly GCA_026541065.1 of Canavalia ensiformis. Classification (NCBI taxonomy): domain Eukaryota; kingdom Viridiplantae; phylum Streptophyta; class Magnoliopsida; order Fabales; family Fabaceae; genus Canavalia; species Canavalia ensiformis. The sequence goes on from JAMKYM010000585.1 coordinate 297,125, forward strand.
TTTGCAGCTGCCCCTGTTAAGCTGTCTTGAAAGAAATGGATGAGCAGCTTCTCATCATAGGTACATGCAGACATCTTCCTGCAGTACATAGTAAGGTGTTTCTTTGGACAGCTGGTTCCTTGATATTTCTCGAATTCAGGAACCTTGAATTTTGGAGGGATGACCACGTCGGGAACCAGGCACAGATCGGCTGTGTCTGTGGCTTCATAAGCATTGCCCTCAATTGCCCGGATCCTGTCCTCTAGACCCTTCCATTTTTCTGTATCCTCAGTTGAAGGATGGCTTGGGTATTCCTCAGGCATGTGGTGAGGATGAGAAGGTGGTATGTATACAGGGCGAGGCCCTTGGGTGAACATAGGGTGCGTTCCCCCAACGGCAGCTTGGTAGGCTTGTGAGGTGGTGTTTAGCGGTAGGTTATGTGTTTGGGTTTGTGTTTGGGCTTGTGTTTGGGGTAGTGTATGTGTATGGTGGTGAGGAAACCCATAATAAACCCCTTCGGTTGGTGGAGGCATGGTTAATGTTGAAGGGTTTTGTGGAGTGAACCTAGGAGGATATGGCGGGTCGTTTGGTTCTCCCGGTAGAGATTCCCTTGCCTCTTTTTGTTTGGATGATTGGATGGCCTCCATCAGTTTGGCCATCTGTTCCTTTAGAGATTTGACCTCATTTTTCAGTTCCTCATTTTGTCTCTCCAACTCATCCATGATTCTTGATTTGGAACGGGTTCTATAAGGATGCTGAGAAAGTTGTCTGTCTTCAATTTTTAATCTTTCTGTTAAATTAAAAATTAATTTTTGAGAAACAATGTGAATGCCAAAATCAATGAATGATAAAAACGTTAATGCTTTAGTGAATTTTAAAATGAGAGAGGTGGGGATAATTTTCAAAATTGATGATAAACTTATTTAACAAATGGATGAATGCAATGTTGGATGCACAAATAATTAGAGGTTTGAAAGTTGATCATTTTGAATGATTTGTTTCTTTATTTATTTTGGCTTCTTTTGGATTTTTAGTAGTTTTGGTACTTTTTAGTTTTTCTAAAACAAAAAATCTTTTGGTTTTGCTAGAATTTCCCTAGTTTTCTTTCAAACCTAAAAGCATTTTTTGTTTTCAATTTCCTTTTTCTTTTTTTTTTTTTTGGATTTTCCATAATCTGTTTATTTTAGTAATTTAATTTTTCTATTTCTTTTTCAAATGTTCTAACTCTCCTCTACTTTTGGATTTGTATATGTTTATGTTCCAAAATCTTAATTTGAATTGGTTTAGGCAAAAATTTGCCCCAGTTTCACTTATTAGTATAAGAAATTATTTTTTTGAATTTTCTTTAATTTTTTTATTTCATTTGTCAAATCTGTTTATTTTCTTCCTTTTTTAGTTTCCAATTTTCTTTGGTTTTTTTTTCTAATCTAAATCAATTTCAAATCTTAATATTTTGTGTTTTTTCCCAAAATAAATATGTTTTTGCCCCTTTTTTTTGTGTCATATGTGAGGTGATGTGACATAGATCTAAGGTCTTTTTAATATATGCTTCTCATACAGGGTAGTTTGTAATCCTGGAGGTTATGATGGTCACTAGAGCCAAGTTCTAATTCCTAGTGCTTGCTACAACCGTGGAGAAGGCTACCGATTCACGGGGCACTAAGAAAAAGACGCACTCTAGTTGGGGTTTTCGTGATAGTCAAACGGGACGTGCATCCCAAGTGACACCACTAGACCCCTCTAGTCCTAGGTTTTCACTCGGACCCGGGTGTAGGGCCCCACTCATGTTATGCATATAGGACTAGAATGTATAGAATAACCTGCAATTTGAAACACAATAGATATATGTCTTCTATCCTAGGGTGAGAAACATACAAACTTGAATTATCATGAATATAAGAAATAAATAACAACATGTGAATAAATAGAAAAGGGATCAACATTCATTTATACACTCAATTTGAAACAGGGTTTGACTCTCTAAAAGTCCCCAGTGGAGTCGCCATCTGTCGCAACCGTAATTCCGACGAGACGACGAACTCGCTAAAATTTGAAAATAATTTGATTGATTTGATTGTGGAGTCGCCACCAAATTTTTGTTTAAGGGAAAAAGATTTGGAAAAACCCTGACTCAAGGATGAGATTCGAAGTTCGGGAGTCGGTTACGAGTAGGGAAGGTGTTAGGCACCCCACTCGCCTGTTCCAAGGAACAGTACCCTTAAACTGAGTGTGTGATTATTTGAAAATAGTTTGATCCCTTAATTAATTTGAAAATAAATAGGTTGATGGAGGTTAGCCTGACAGGACTTGATCCTGCTCCTACGTATTCCCCGGTGCAATGGGAAATTCAAGGCTTACGTAGTTCTGGTTCTAAGAGAGACTTGATCTCTTGAAGAAACAGAGGGGTGATTTGAGGATAGGATTGATTTTTGAATATACTAAGATTGTGTACTTGCATAACCCAAACCGTCATAGGCCGTGAGTGAGTTTGCACGAATTGTAACACGGAACAGCAGAGAAGGTTGTCTGTTCGTATTAAAATCCGTTGTACGAATCTTAGAGATTTAAAATAGATATTTGAAATAGACGTTTTCTAACAGAGTTAGTAGATAGAGATTTTCTAAAATTTATGCTTGCAAAATCCAAATCGTCGTAAGCCGTATTTGGAATCTACACGAATTTAAAACACGAAACGAAGAGAAATTTTTGTTCGTGTTAAAATCCGATTGCACACATTTTAGAAAATTAAAAAAAAAGATATTTTGAAATAGACATTTTTTGGTGGAGTTAGTGAACAGTGATTTTCTAAAATTGCGTGCTTGCAAAATTCAAATCGTCGTAAGCCGCATTTTGAATCCACGAATTAAAACACGGAAACAATGGCGAGAGAAGGTTTGCTGTTCGTGTTAAAATCTTGCACACATTTTAGAAAATTAAAAGGATATTTTGAAATAGACATTTTTTTTAGTAGAGTTAGTGAACAATGATTTTCTAAAATTGCGTGCTTGCAAAATTCAAATCGTCGTAAGCGCATTAGAATCCCGCAATTAAAACAAAGAACGGCGGGGGGAAAGGCTGCACTTTAAAGTGTTAAATCGATTACACATTTTAGAAAATTAAAACGAGATGTTTTGAAAACGAGATGTTTTTACAGTTAGTGAAGATAATGTTTCAAAAAAAACGATTGGATTTAATTTAATAGTTACATAACCAAAAATTGGGCTTGACCCAAATTAAAAGAAAATGGAAGAAAATAATTGAGTTTAAGTGAAAAAGGGGCTTGGGCTGGACCCATGTCAAAATTGAATTTGATTTCAAGAAAAAGGAAAAAGATCGGGCTTGACCCAAAGAATTGATTAAAGAAAGAATTAGGCTTGACCCAAATTAAGCAAAATCAACTTTAAAGAAATGATTTAGAATTAAAGAAAAAAATAAGTGAGCTTGACCCAAGTGAAGGAAAATTGGATCGAGATTAAAAGAATTGGGCTTGAATTAGACTTGATTTAACATAAACTTGACTTGATTTGAAATTAAGGAAAGGAATTGCGAACATGTTTCAGTAATCAAGTGATAGAAATTTCATTTCAAGTCCAAATTAGATAAATAATATCATTCTGGAAACTAGAGAGAAAGAAAAAGAAAACGCAACAAAAATTATCAAAATCGGAGATCATTTGATTGACTAAAAACAAAAACGAAAAACAGAGATGAAAATCAACCTCAAGAACACACAAGTTTTTGGCGCCAAAATTTGAATTCAAATTTCAGAATTTTTAGAAAATATTTTTGGTAGATCTGAAAATTCAAAACCAATCAATTGAAAGATATGGATCATAGGAATCAAACAAAACAAGTTTTACATCAATCCAATGAGAAATGAGCAAGATATGCACAAATCAAACAAGCTAGGTCAATTCGCGCACCAGGATGAACATGCTTCGGTAATCAAGTGATAAAAATTTCATTTCAGATCCAAATTGGACAAATAATATCATTCCAGAAACTAGAGAGAAATCCAAAGAAAACTCAACAAAAATCACCAAAATCGGAGATCATTTTACCGATTAAAAATTAAAACGAAAACAGAAAAGAATATGAACCTCAAGAACACACAAGTTTTTGGCGCCAAAATTTGAATTCGAATCTCAAATTTTTGAAAATATTTTTTGGTGATCTGAAAAATAAAAACCAATAAATTGAAAGATATGGATCATAAGAATGAAACTAAACAAGTTTTACATCAATCCAATCAGAAATGAGCAAGATATGCACAAATCAAACAAGTTAGGTCAATTCGCGCACCAGGATGAACATGCTTCAGTAATCAAGTGATTAAAAATTCATTTCAGATCCAAATTGGACAAATAATATTATTCCAGAAACTAGAGAGAAAGACGAAGAAAACGCAACAAAAATCACCAAAATCGGAGATCATTTGACCGATTAAAAATTAAAACAGACACGAGAATGAACTCGGAAATCCGAGAGAAGCAAAAACTTAAGAGGATAAATTCGGACCTAACCTCCATTGGAAGGTGATGAAGAGCTGATTCTATGGAGGCCAAGGGCTGAATTGAAGGCGAAGAGAGTCTCCTAGGTCCTCCCTCAAAGGTTTGAAAATCCCTTCTAAGACTCAAGTTCTCTCCTCCTCCCAAGAATTTCAAAAAATGAGAAAAAAGCCCTTTTCTTTTCTTGTTTGTAGGTATATATAACCACACCCTTCTTGGCAAGGGTGAAGCTCTTTCAAAGAGCCAAGCCACCTCCTCTCTCTTAGCAAGGGCCAAGTCCTTTCAAAGGGCCAAAAGCCACCCCTTTCTAGGAGCCAAAAGCCAACCCCTTTGATTTCAAAATTTTTGTTCCCTATTTTGATTTTTCAGCTTTCTCTTTTTTTCAATTTTCATTTTTTTACCTTTTTTGTTTTTTTATTTTTATTTTTTTTCTATTTATTTATCATTTTTACTTATTCTTTAATTTCCCTTTTATTTTTATTATTTTATTATTTTTTATTTTTTATTTTTTGCTTTCTGTTTTCTGTATTTTCTGCTTTCTGTTTTTTCTGTTTTCTGTTTTACATCTTTTCAAATTTTTAATTAACTTAACTTTTGGTTAATTTTAATGATTGGGGGCCTCGGACATAATTGAGTGTTTTACATCTACTATCACACAAGCTAGGCAAGAAACTAATAAACTAATTTACAATTCCTAACTCCTATTTTACTTTTATGATGGTTATAGGTTTAAGTCTTTACTACCTTTTATTTCTGAATTCTTGTGTTTAGATGTGATTTGGAAAATTCAAAAGGTTAGTATTTCATCTTGGTATTATCTTGTTTAACCAACAATAATAATATCTCCTCTTATTACGTTCATTCTTATGTTATAGGTAATGATGAAGCTAATACATTTATAGACGAATGCTTTCCAATGGGGAGGAGATGATGCAGAGATCCCAGATGTAGAGGATCTCAACAGAAAAAGAACTGGACCTATTGGACCTAACACAAACTAGGCCTATTGGGCCTCACTCATTAGAGTAAGATTTAAATACTTTTTCTATTTTACGAAACTAGGAGGCCTAATTTGTATAGGATTTAGGCCTAATTTCCCTATATTTTAGCTTAGGATTTTTGGCCTTTATTTGATTGAATTTGAGACTATATTGAGGAATGAAGAAGGAATTATTATTGGGATGAAATCCAGCCCCAATTCAGATTCAAAGTTTCCCCTCTCTCTCTCCATTTTGTACCTCCTCCATTTTGCCTATATAAAGGCATCACTTGTGTAATTTTCAAGATTAAGCTCCTTTGGAACGAAATTATGAATTTTCTCTTAGATTTTTGAGAGAAATTATCTTCCTATCCTTCCTCTAGATCGAGACTTAGGGTTGGGGAATCTCCTCATCTATGGCTTCTCATGATGGTAAAGAAAAAATTCATCCTCCATAAGAGATGGCACTTCCAAGTCAAGGCTTAATTCAAATCCATTCCTCTTCCATTTTCCACCAAATTGAAACCTTTTTTGTTCCACAAGAACCACTTGATTCCACCTTTACATCAATAGGGGAATTAGGTATACATGGAAAAATTTAACTTGAAAATATCCATAACCAAATTCTGAGATAAGAGATACAAAATAGAAATATAGGCAAGGCCAGGAAGCAGCTCTGCAACTTGCACCATGAAGGGATCCCTCTTGCTAGGATCTTATAGGAGGATGGTGGAGGAAGAACCAGGAATGAAGAGGCTAGAAGGTGGGAGATGGAGGAAAATTTTCACAAGGGTAGCGTGACATGTACCTCATAGAGAGTGAGTGGTATGACCTTTTAAGGCCTGGAATAGTATCTAGAATGACGTAGTAGATCCTCCCTTTTAAAGTTTGGATTAGGGTTTCAAGTGTCACAAACTAGGCTTGAGCAAGTTGTTCCTTAGCCACCTTGACTGGTTTAGGTTTCTTGCAGCATCGTGGCTGACCAGACCCCTCTTGCATCATTTGGGCTAACATGGTATTATTTCTAACATTCCTAATCTTCTCGCGATCATGCTCATCATTTGGCATGGTTGTGCTTTTTTATTTAGCACGAACATTTTGATTCATCCTAAATGAGCATGTAGCTTCAAACCAACCTAGCCATGCATAGGTCTGAACTATTATGCTCGATTTGCTGAGGGGAGCATTTTGTCTTTTTCTGCTTCATTTTCTTTTATGCCCTTTTTGTCATGTTTTTGGCCCAAAACTCACATTTTTTTATGATTCTATGCTTGTGTGACCATTCTAGAAGAAATAAGGAAAATTAGGCTGAATTACAAATGAATAATACTAAATCATGGAATAATTATGCCTAAGTTCTCGCAAATAAAATGAAAAAATGGAAGTTTAATAGATAACTTTAGTTCCCATAAGCCTAGTGAGGTCTATAAGGATGAGGTGAATATAAGGAAGAAGAGGGTTGAAGAGAGGAAGGAACTAAAGGAGAAATAGTCTAAGGATCATAGAGAAAAGATCTCCACCCTTAATAATCTATTGGTAGAACCAAGGGTAGTGAAGCATGCCTCAAAGCTTAAGAAGGAAATATACCTAATATTTCCTAAAGAGTAGCAATTACTCCAAGAGGTAGAATCCATTCATGAGGTCATCCAACCATAATTGAAAGAATTTGAGGACATCTTCTCCAAGAAGATGATAATAGATCTTCCTCCCTTCAATGATATTGAGCATCAAATATATTTAATCCTAGCTTCTTCTCTACCAAATAGACCAGCTTAGAGGAGTAATCCTTAGGAAACCCAAGGTAATAAAGAAACAAGTAAGGGAACTTCTAGCTAAGGGGTGGATGAGGGAAGACCTTACCCTTGTACTATGCCTATCCTACTAGTCCTTAATGATGGAGAGGTGAATGAAGTCTCAATTGAATGGATCTAGATTTGTAAGGTTTGGTTGAAATGTAGCCAAGAAGTTGCATAAACATACACAAATTTTGGAGTAGAAACAAGCACAAAAGATAGTAAAAAAAAAGGCTAAGATTTAGAATAGATTTAGGGAAGTATGGAGGCACCACAACTACCATGGAAGAGAGATGGATAAGCCTGCATTCCATCATAATGGATCACCTTTCATTGATAAGGAAAAACTTGTCTAAACTCATGGAAAAAGAGAGAATTCATATTCTCTTTGCTCACTCAAAATTGAAATTTCATAAAATAAACCAAAATTGTAAAATTGAGCTACACACCCTACACAACAAAAAAAAAAGACAACTTGAAGAGGTTGGAGTCTTAAATAGAAAAAACAGTGTGTCTAAGGACAACACCAAGCAAACCTTGGGCAGATCACAAGTAAGTGGGCTCCACTTAGCCATTAAGCACAAGTACATTAGGCTTGTGACATGAAACAAGCGATTGTATGAAGCAACACTTTTATTATTTAGTAAAAAGGGGGGAGGGGAAATAGAGTGAGCAGGGCCTTGCTAATTTTAAATTGCTATAAATAGAGAATTAATTCACAAGTCACTTTTACTGTTTGTTATTTTTCACTACTATAATCCCTTCTCTACTGACTCAGATTCTCTCTCCCAACCAGGTATGCCATGTCCTTTAAACTTGTCGCTTCTGAGTTTTTGCAAGAGCATGCTAAATTTGAACAAGCCCAAAATACCTTAGGATAAGAGAAAAATGCACTTTTTCATGATCATGCTCCTCCCATCATGCTCTATTTAACATGACCTTGTTGGTGTTTGCATGACCATACATATGTAATTATTGTAACTTTTGCGTTTAGCATGATCGTTCCCCTATCTGCATGACCATGTACATTTTATTATTAAAATTTTCTATAGGTTGCATAGTTGTGCTCTTTGATGCACGACTATGCTGGTTCATTAATAAGCAGGATTCATAAGGTCACGATCGTGCCACTGATTCTTTCACAACCATGCGAGTGACATACAGCACAACCATGCCCTTGATGCCTAGTCGTGCCATTCTAGGGAGCTATACATCCTTATTAGATAAGCATTATAACACCCTAAAAATGACTACTGATTTTACGCTTTAGTCGTTTATTCAGTTCTATTATTAGTTTGTTATCCTATGATGCAGAAATCTTTGAAAAATATGGTAATTTTGTTTAAATAACCATTTATTATAAAATGCGAGCCTCGTTGATTTAGCGTGGGCGATAGTAACTAATTTACTAGGGCTTCTTGTGGATATACAAAATATCATCATTTCATAACACTTGCTTTGAGTTATTTGTCTCTGATCAATAGTAAATAATTAAACATAAACTATTCCCAAAACATAAACGTTATATAATTAAATAATTCGTTTACATACATATAACAATCTTAGGCACTAAGGCCTTTACATACACTTTATTACACACCATAATATACATATCATATTTACATACATGTCTGCTGTCATAACTCAATTTTTTTTAGTCAAAGTTTGATAATCTAATAAAATTTAAATCATTTTTAGAATATCTAAATTTTTTATGGTTAAAAAATAAGATTATGAAAATGGTAGCAAAACTTAGATTCAAATTAATTTTTAAAACTAAATCATTCAAGATCTCCTTCGGATTTGTTTTAAAAAATTTTCCATTTCTCTTCCATCACGCCTCTCCAAATTCCCCAATCAATAGTCATGTAACTAACTCCCTCTCAAGCCTAAGAGCAGGAGGAACCCATTCACAGCAAAGGACAAAATAACCAACTTATTTCTTCTCTCTCCATATACAAAAAACTCTCCTCTGACATCCATGAGTCACCATGTTAGGCCCACTAAAAAAACAAAATAGCGAGCATTCTTGGGGGATCCAGGCTAGAAGCATATAGATGAAAAGGGGACAATTGGGCATTCCTGGTTTGGAGGATATTTAAAATACTACTCTCTCCCATAGAGGAGAAACTAGGGACTAATATTCAATCTCTTCTAGAGAACCCCAAAACAATTATTGATCTTTCCAAAAAGCTTTCAATTACCCTGTTCCCGAGCGATTCTCATTTTACCCCTAAGCTCCCTCTCCAGCACTTGCTTCCAATATCCACACCCTCTCAAGAACCCATCTCCTCCTCACACTAGACTTGATAAGAGCATGCAGGAGTTGTTTCCCTTAGCTAGCAGAAGCAACCCATCATCCTAGTTTCCTCACAGATTCCCACTTCATCCTTTTCTTCTTACCTTAATAACGTAAAACTTCTCTTATAGACCATAGAATGTTTATGACTAGAAACTGCTAGCATTGAGTAAGCTATACTATTGGAAATTTTTGTTGACTCAATAGCTTCTATGCATGTTGTTTTTTGGAAGTTCTTGAGCTTAAGGGTAACATAATCTAGCCTATTTACAAATCCATTTATCAAATATTCCAAAGATGTTCTTTAAACAATGTGTGCTCACTGTTGAGGTTTATGTTTTTAGTTTCTCAATGTTTCGTTTTGGATCTTTATTAATACTAATTTATTAAGATTTGTATGGGTAAATTCAACTTAGGTAAGAACAACAACATGCTTCTCCAATAGGTGGTGTTATACCCACACATCTATAATGCCTCTCAACCCTTGGATTGTACTGTTTTAGCCATGTAGTAAGCTAACAATCTCATAGAAATGAAAATGAGCAAACAGAAAGGCGTATGCATTTCTCCTAACGACGCACATACTTTTCATACAACAGAATTAAAGAAAAAAATTGTTGGTTAATGTCACGTGAATCTGTTACGAATAGGTATCATGTACATGCGTCCTTACTGTATTCTGATGCACGATAGAAAATTAGTATAAATGTTGGCCAAGTGCCTTATAATGAGTGAGTGAAAAAGTTACTTCTTCCTCCATTAAGTTTTTTTTTTCTTGTCTGAACTATTCACAATATGGTATCAAAGCTCTAAACTTTAGAGCTCTGCTACACTTATGCCATGGCTAGAAACTCAGGATCATCGCATAGTAATGTTTATCAACCCAGACACACCCAAACCATGGATCTTTCTCAAAATCAAGCCAGCCCATATTTTGTTCACCTAAATGAAAATCCACCTATAGTAATGGTAGTCATTCCTTTAACAGGTAATAACTACCACACTTGGGCCTGGGGAATGAAAAGAGCACTTGTTTCTAAAAATAAGTTCAAGTTCATTGATGGAACTATACGCACACCAACTCAATTTGATCCAACTTATGAACAGTGGGAAAGGTGTAATAATTTGGTACACTCGTGGATACTCAATTTAGTTTCTAATACAATTGCTCAAAGCATTGTGTATATGGATATTGCATTTGATGTTTGGGACGATATGAAAGAACATTTTTCTCAGGGAGATTTAATCTGTGTTTCTAAGTTGCAACAAGAGATTCATAACCTGAAACAAGGAGGATTATTTGTGATCAACTTCTTCATAGAGTTAAAAAAGCTTATGGAAGAACTCAAGAATTATAGACCGATGCCCTAATGTTCATGTCCTCACCACTGTGTGTGTGCAGCCAGGCGAAGTGCACGGGAATATCGATGTCAGGAATGAATGATGATTTCACAATAGTTCGATCACAAATTCTACTCATGGATCCTCTTCCAACTCTCAACAGGGTATTTTCCATGGTCCTCCAACATGAAAGACAAAATGGAATCAACGAAGAATCAAAAATATCCATTAATATGACTGATGGAAATTGCATATATGGACAAGGGAGAGGATACAATCTTGCTAACAAGAATCAGAAGAAGGTATGCATTTATTATAGGAGGGTTGGTCATACCCTTAAGTATGTTATAGAAAGAATGGATTCCCTTCAGGTTATGGAAAGATCAAGGGAAGTACATCCATAAATGCCATCTCAAATGTCGAGGACAATAAGGAGGAGGATTTCATATGTGATAAAGAGGAGGAATCAAAGGAAACATAATTTCCCTTCACACCAAAGCAGTGTCAGGCATTATTGGCGGCATTGATCAAGGAAACAAATGGTGATACCAACCACAACACTAATAATGTAATCTATGGATCCTTGAAAACACCTGAACCAAGTAAAACCACCATGTTATGTTATGTCAATAACTTTGACATAAGTGATTGGATTTTCATTCCGAAGCAACTGACCATATATGCTCACACAAACAATGGTTCTCATCTGCCACAAGTAAAACCATTACATGTGAAACTCCCTAATCGAGCTAGTATTAGAGCCAGCTATGCAGGGATAGTCCAACTTTCTCCTAAACTTCTAATTGGTCATGTTTTATATATACCAAAATTTCATTTTAACTTGATAGCTACATCCAAACTACGCCAAAACTTACATTGTTCTCTCACATTTCATGACCAAGGTTGTTATGTTCGGATGGGAAAGAGCAAGAAGAGGATTGGTTTGGGTGAGCTTTGTCATGGTCTCTACTATTTGAAAGCACCAAAGACAACTTTGGTACATGTAGCTATAACTGGAGACACATTCCCATAATCGATGCTTTGGCATTTTCACCTTGGGCATATATCAAATGATCCTTTTTCAATTATGAAAAATAAGTACTCATATGTAAAGGGAGATGAGTGTAAACCATGCGATCTTTCCCAGTATTCTAAACAGAAACATCTCCCGTTTCGTATTAGCAATGCCCAAGCCACAAATTCTTTTAAGTTAATACATGTTGATATTTGGGAACCTTTTCACATTAGTTCTGTTCGTGAGCATCATTTTTTCTTCACTATCTTGGATGATTATAGTCGATTTGTATGGATTGTATTGATGAAACACAAATCAAAGACTAGAAATCATATCACACAATTCATTGAAATGGTGGAAGTACAATATAATAAGAAAATTCAGGTGCTAAGATCAGACAATAGGGTTAAATTCATAATACCTCAATTCTATGTGTCCAAAGGGATTCACCATTAACTAAGTTGTGTTGACACTCCCCAACAAAATGGAAGGGTGGAAAGGAAGCACCAAAATATATTGGCTGTTATTCGTGCTCTCATGTTACAATTCGGGCTACCAAAGTGTTATTAGAGTTATGCAGTGAAGCATGCAACCTTCTTGATTAATAGAACTCTGTCCCATGTGCTAAAGGGAACAAGTCCATATAAGCAATTGCATGGTGAAATGCCTAACTTAAGTGATCTCAAGGTTTTTGGGTCCTTGTGTTTTGCCTCCACACAGTCACTTCATCGAGACAAACTTGACCCTTGAGCACGACATTGTGTGTTCATGGGATATAAGTTGGGAATAAAGGGATACATTGTGTTAGACATCAAGACAAGGGGTATTTTTATCTCCCGTGATCTCATTTTCCACAAGTCCACATTTCCCCTTCTTATGAAACAGGTATAGATTGAGCCTACCCAACATAAAGCTAATTACGAGGATGGACCCTCTCTTGATTTGGACATTTAACATCAATCAGACAATTCTCACCCAGCAGATACAGAAATACAAGATAGTCACCACTGTTACCTCAAAATGTCATGTTATGACAGAGTCAACAAGAAAGACGACCGCCAGCACGTTTCAAAGATTTTCTTTGTGAGTCATCCATTAAGTATCCTATTTCTCATCATGTAAATTATAACCACCTCTCTTCCAACCATAAAGTCTTTACTGTCAATATTGATTTGAATGAAGAGCTTAAGAAATATGAAGAAGCCATGAAACATGAGCATTGGCAAAGGGCTATCACAAACAAAGTTCATGTTCTTGAACCCAACCATACATGGATTATTGTGGATTTCCCAACAGGGATTAAACCCATAGGCACAAAGTGGTTCTTTAAGATAAAACGACATTCTGATGGAACAATTCAATGATATAAAGCATGACTTGTAGCAAAGGGCTTTAGTCAAACAGAGGGGTGGATTTCTTTGAGACATATTCCCCTGTTGCCAAGGTGTCGCAACCGTAATCACAACGAGACGACGGACTCGCTAAAAATTTAAAAAGAATTTTATTTGATTAAGTGGAGCCACCACCAAATTTTTATTTAACGGAAAAGATTTGGGAAAACCCTAACTTGAGGAAAAATCTAGGTTCCGGAGTTGTTTACGATTAGTGAAGGTGTTAGGCACCCTATTTGCCTGTTCCGAAGAACAATACCCTTAAATTGACTGTGAGATTTTGATATTTTGAAAACTTTTTGATCCGTTTAAATAGCATGGAAAATAAATATGTTTGTATGAAAATAGCCTAACAGGAATTGATCCTGCTCCTACGTATTCTGTGGTGCAATGGGAAATTCAAGGCTACGTAGTTCTGGTTTGAAGGCTTGGCCTTCAAAGGTAAAAAGGATCAAAAAGATATTTTTGAAAGATCCTGTTATTTAAAAGGAATTCTTAGTCCACATGTGCACAAGGTCCAAGGAAACTAAGGCTGCAATGGGGCCCATATGAATCTCTAAATATCGAACAACAGTGAAACCACTAGTTTCTTATTTAGAGCTCATCGCGTGAGACTTGCGATTCCTAAGAAGATATTTTTTTGAAAGATTTTATTATTTAAGAGGAATTCTTAGTCCACACATTCAGAGTCCAAGACAACTAAGGTTGTACTGGGACCCATATGAATTTCTAAACATCGATTAGCAGTGAAACCGCCAGTTCTTATTTAGAGCTTATCGCGTGAGACCTTGAATCCCCAAAAAGATATTTTCCTTGAAATCTATTATTGTTTAGGAGGGATTCCTAGCACACATATGCACAGAGTCCAAGACAACTGAGGCTATACTAGGACCCATATGAATTTCCAAACATCGAACAGTAATGAAACCGCCAGTTCTTATTCAGAGCTCATCACGTGAGACCTTAAATCCCCAAAAAGATATTTTCTTTGAAATGTTTTATTGTTTAGGAGGGATTCCTAGCCCACATATGCACAATGTCCAAGACAACTGAGGTTGTACTGGGACCCATATAAATTTCTAAACATCGAACAGTAGTGGAATCGCTAGTTCATATTTAGAGTTCATTGTGTGAGACTTGGAATTCCAAAAAAGACATTTTCTTTGAAATGTTTTATTGTTAAGGAGGGATTCCTAGCCCACATGAGTCCAAGACAACTAAGGGTGTACTGGGACCTATATGACTTTCTAAACATCGAATAGCAGTGAAATCGCCAATTCATATTTAGAGTTAATTACGTGAGACTTGAAATTCTAAAAAAGACATTTTCTTTGAAATGTTTTATTGTTAAGGAGGGATTCCTAGCCCACATATGCACAAAGTCCAAGACAACTGAGGCTGTATTGGGACCCTTATGAATTTATAAACATCGAACAATAGTGAAACCACCAGTTGATATTTAGAGTTAATTGCGTGAGACTCAGAATTGTTTGAAGAACTCAAAAGGTGGAATTGGGCTTGACCCAAAGTAAAATGAGTCGAATTTTGATTGAAAAATAATAATAATTAAATTTCTGGAAAAGAATTGGGTTGGACCCAACATAGAAGGATTGACTTTTAAAAAAAAAGATTTATGGATTTCAAATAGAATTGGGATTTGAACCATCTAAAAAAAATGGACTTGAAAGAAAGCAATGGGCTTGATTTAAAAGGCACGATTTGGGGTTGGCCCAATATTAGTTATAAAAGGCACAGAGCTTGTTTGGATTAGCATTTCTTGTTTGGAAGAAATTTGGTATTAACTTCATAATGACTCAATTATAGAAGATCTCACTTCATTTCGCTTTATTTCCGCACGACTCATTTGGTTGAGAGAAACCTCCAATGGTATTCATGGCCGGTTGAGTTTATAGGGTCCGTTTGTGATTGTGGAGCCCACTACTACCTTTATGATCATGACTTATGAGTTTAATACAAGGTGTGGCATGGACCATTTTATCAGTTTTTTTTTTTTTGGGAAATTAATTGGTTTCCCCCACATGAGGTTTATTCAAACCTTTAGGCATAGGGATACACGCTCCCTGTTGGGAAACTAGATCTGCATGGTTCAAATAAGGGCAGTGTGAATGCATGTACATTAATTTTATGTAAACCCATGATATATTTCTACTTCATCATGGCATCTGCTTAGGCTCTCCCTTTTCTTTTTGAACGCCCTTTCTAAAATGGCTATTTCATCAACGTCAAGATCCTTTAGTCTCCTCCACGTCGTGTTGAAGGTTTGAAGGGCAAGGTGACGGAGACACAATCTCTCCACCCATTCTCCATGGGCTCTACCATTCCCTCACAGGTGCTTGACAGCTTTTCCATGTACAAGAATTCTTTGCAGGGAGAGGAGACTCTGATCGTCATGGAGGTGACATGACATCTAATTGCACAGAGAAGGGAAGAAGGAAGCAGCAAAGGACAAATATTTGGGCTCTGTTTTGGGCGTCTACGATTACGCTCTAGGGCTTTTATTTCGTACTCCTGCAATTCCCTACATACGATAGATTTCTCGGATTCCACCATGTAAAAGAAGCGAAACTTGAAGGAATTGAGACTCCAATTCTTGCCCAGAAATGAAGGATGTAAGCATATTAGTGCCTTCGTTGTATCTCTAGTCCATTGCGTGCTTATCCTAGGAGTGTATTCGACTATCGGGCTCTTATCTGACTTGAATATACAACATCAGTTTTCCTACAGACAGCATAAACCATCCTGGCATGGCTTAGCCCTGATTCGACAATGACCAGACTGCATGGCAGAGGTTACAGCACAGATTAATTGATCTTGGGCTCTTACGAGATGCTAGGTCAATGTCCAAAAAAGGGGGAAGAATGGCAATATGCCTGACCTGCTATTGATGCACTTGGGCCCGCAGGACATAGGTATGTATGGGGATGCGTTACTTACTATGGTGCATGCATGGGGTTATGGTACTGTATCGCATAAAATTCAGACGAATGGAGCTCTTGAAATCATAGGAGCAAACGCTGATAATAGGAACATGGCAGCGAAATTGCTAGCAGTTGCTCTACCCGAGTCTCTACGGGACATCCCTATGAAGTGATGACACGTATTCTCATAACATCATCGCTTTTGGAGTTTCTAGAGGTGAGACCTACTACTAGTTACAATGATAAACATCCATGCAAACTCGTCAGCTACAGGGATTAACTACGCAGACAAACACGTCCTTATCAATGACAATTCCTAACATATTAAACCAAGATATGATGGGGACGTTGCGGGACTTTAGGGTCCTCCTTCAACAGCAAGCATCCACGTGCCACAATTTGGCTGATCATAGCCTCCATCCACGTTTTACCAGGTTTAACCTCAAGCAGGCACAAGTGGTATAGGTGCTCATAGACAAGGAAGCATCCTGTACGTTACCAGTGAATAGGCAAATAATTGGAGATGGCGGTGATGAGGCAATGCCCTAAAACAAACCTGCGAGAATTATCATTTCTTACATGCCTTCAGGGCGAACTAAGTTTAGGAGAAATTTCCCAACCATACCTCCAATGCTCATCAGTGAATAGTCATGATAACAGACTCATCTTAATGGTAATAGCCTCTACAAGCTATGGCAGATGCCTAATCCCTAATCCTGCCCTGGCGATCACAGATTAGTGATTTATAGGTCACGGATATGTCCCTAGCCTGATGCCGGCCTTAAATCTAAGCCATCTCGTGATATCTCTCCATAAGTAAGGGCTTGATCTCATAGGGATTCGTTCTTTTGGACATAACTGTAATAGGATCCCATGTTAACAGAACCAGAATGCATCGTACGTATTACTTGGAATTGAATTTATCAAGCGGGATTTAGGTCATGACACTACATCCATTACAGAATTGAGTGCGGATTCATCAAGCGACTAATCATTCATTAAGAGTCGAAATTATTACGCAAATGCAAATGCGATATTGATGAAGAAACTAGCATTCGAAATTCACTTTGCTCACATGAAATGTACAGAACTATCTACACACGCAGTATGTGAAAGATGAGAACAAACCTGGACGCAGATGAGACAAAATTCTCTTCCAAGAGACAATGAAGTAGTGACAAATTAATGAACACCTTCTCAACCTCTTGCTGAAATTGGAGCCGTTTTCATCAGATTTCTTCTTTCTCCGTGAGAGCCAAGGAGATTCTTCTTACTTCTCTGCTACAATCCAAAAGCTCAGAGAAATTCTCCATAATTTCCTTTCACCACCAGCGTTCTTATAAAATTTCGAGATGAGAGAGCTTCTAGAACGAATCGTCTTCGCAATTTTTTCCCCGTCTCCTCTAAACCTCTAAATTCCCTATTTATATCTCCCTTTTTCCACCCATCAACCATCTCTAATCGAATATTATTTTTTTAACTTTTCTTTTATATTTTTATTATTATTTATGTATTTACACATCTTATTACCATTATTACTTTTTATTATTTTTGTATTTTTGTTTCATTGTTTATTATTTTATTGTTTTCCCCTTTTTTTTAGCTTATTTATTATATTTTTATTTTTATTTTTTATTTTAATTATTATTATTATTATTATTATTATATATATATATATTTAGCTTATAATTTTTATTATGTATATATTTATTCCTTATTTGAGTCTTTTCTTCTTCTTATTTATCTAATTGTTCTATTTAAATTATGTAAGCTGAAAACACCTAAGTATTGTTTATTTATTAACTATTTGAGAAATTGGAGTCTCAGATATAATTGGTAGTTCACAGTTTGCCTCTCTTTACTCATTTTCCTACCAGATAATGTAAGAAGTAATTTTCTAGATTATCATGGTAGGGAATGAGTAAAGATGTGAACACATTATGTCCGAGGTGAGTTTTGAGGATGTCTGGGAAGCATGACAAGCCTTGAGTTTGTAAGGAAGCTTACAAATGCTACGATAGGAAAGAATGAAAGACTGACCTATTAAGACCGGCATGGCGAAGAAATTAAAATGTAAAGCCTGGCAGCATAGGCTTCAGTGCTGAGAATTAAAATGCAAGGTCTGGCAACATAGGCCGGGGATGCGGGAAATTAAACTTGCAAGGCCTAACAGTATAGGCCTGGACTGCAGAAAATTAAACATGCAAGGCCTGACAGTATAGGCCTGGGTGCAGAAGATTAAACATGCAAGGCCAGACAGTATAGGCCGGAAGTGCAGAAAATTCAACATGCAAGGATTGACAGTATAGGCCAGAAGTGCACAAAATTAAATATGCAAGGCCTGACAGCATAGGCTTGGGTGCAGAAAATTAAACATGCAAGACCTGACAGCATAGGCGTGGGTGTAGAAATTAAATATGCAAGGCCTGACAGCATAGGCTTGGGTGCAGAAAATAAAACATGCAAGACCTGATAGCATAGGCCTGGGTGTAGAAATTAAACATGCAAGGCCTGACAGTATAGGCCTGGGTGTAGAAAACTAAACATGAACGGCCTGACAAGCATAGGCTGGGTGTAGAAAATTAAACATGCAAGGCCTGACAGTATAGGCCTGGAGTGGAGAGAGTTAACATACGAGGCTTGACAGTATAGGCCAGAAGTGCAGAAAATGAAACATGCAAGGCCTGACAGCATAGGCCTGGATGCAGAAAATTAAACATGTAAGGCCTGACAATATAGGCCGGAAGTGCAGAAAATTAAATATGTAAGGCCTAACAGCATAAGCCTGAGTGCAGAAAATTAAACATGCAAAGCTTGACAGCACAGGCCTGGGTGTGAGACATTAAGTGGGAGACCTGATGATAGGCTTGGAGGGGAATTTAAATGTGTGTGTTCGCAAACTTTGACTTCTCGACTTTCTTATAGCATTGTCCCACGATCTTAAGAGTGAGCTAGACCCTGAGGTTTGTTTCCTTTCTTTTTTCTATCTTTAAGTCATCCTCTCATCTACTACTTTGTACGGAAATAGGATCATCTTAATTGGTAAAGAACTTTTGATTGTTAAATTTTTGAACTAACCATGACTTCGAAACAGTTTTAATAAAAAAGTAATTGTCATTTTGTATTTGTAAGGTCATATTTTGTAGATATATTTAGATAAAGAGAAATATAGTTATGCACTGAGTAGTGGGGTCGTGAACTAAGATAGTCAAGTAGTGTAAAATATTGGGTGAGTGTCTAGAGGTAAGATCTTGATTGGTCTGGCACCTTTGAGACAATTACTGCTAGTATTGTATTTTGGCGACATATTTTTCCTCATCAATAAAACTTCTGAAAAAACAGAATTTGCCCCAATTTTGAATTGTCGTCACTTGACTATAAGCCTGATTCTATTCTCCACTTTTCGGAACTTCAAATACTCTCCCATTTTGCCCCAGTATAGTGTTTTAGACCATTATTGGGTGATCAACTTGCCCACTATAGTGTCCTAGACCATTATTAGGTGATCAATTTGCCCCAGTATAGGTAGAGTTTGAATGTTTTTAAAACTGGAATACTCTCTTATCATTCGCCCCATCTTTCATCTGGGCCGCTCTTGTAGGTTTTCAACTCAGCGGACCTTTTTGTCCAAGCTGCCCTAACTTTTGCCTAGGCCGCCCTTGCAGGTTTTCGACCCAGGCTCTTTTGTATGAAATTCCCTAACTTTTTGCCTAGGCCGCCCTCGCGGGTTTTCAACCTAGCGAGCTCTTTTGTCTGAAATGCCCTAACTTTTGCCTAGGCCACCCTTGCGGGTTTTCGACCTAGCAGGCTCTTTTGTTTGAAATGCCCTAACTTTTTCCTAGGTCGCCCTTGCGGGTTTTTGACCTAGTAGGCTCTTTGTCTGAATTGCCCTAAATTTTTCCTAGGCTGCCCTTGCGGGTTTTCGACCTAGCAGGCTCTTTGTCTGAATTGCCCTAACTTTTGCCTAGGCCGCCCTTGCGGGTTTTCGACCTAGCGGGCCTTTTTGTTCAAGCATAGTACTTTTTTACAGCATATGAGTTGACAGGATTAGGAAAGTCTTTCCCATCCATATCTGCCAAGATTAAAGCACCTCCAGAGAAAGCCTTCTTAACTATATAAGGTCCCTGATAATTTGGAGCCCATTTTCCATGTAGCACTTTCTGCGTCGGCAATAATCTCTTAATTACCAGATCACCTTCTTGAAACTCTCGAGGATGCACTTTCTTCTCAAATGCCTTCTTCATTCTCCTTTGGTATAATTGGCCGTGACACACTGCAACCAGCCTTTTTTCGTCAATTAAGTTCAATTGGTTCATCCGGGCTTGAACCCATTCAGCCTCCTCCAACTTGGCGTCCATCAGTACTCTCGGTGAAGGGATTTCTACCTCGACTACGAGTACAACCTCCATTCCGTATACGAGGGAAAAAGAAGTTGCCCCAGTAGAAGTACGAACAGAGGTCCGATAAACATGTAATGCATAACGAAGCATTTTATCCCATTCTTTGTATGAGAGTACCATCTTTTGAATGATTTTCTTGATATTCTTATTGGTTGCTTCGACTACCCCGTTCATCTTTGGTCAATACGGAGAGGAATTATGGTGTTGGACCTTAAATTGGTTGCACAACTCTTTCATTATTTTATTATTCAGATTGGTGCATTGTCTGTGACAAGCCTATTGGGCAATCCATACCAGCAAATCAATTCTCTCTTCACGAACTTGACCACCACATTGCGAGTCACACTCGTGTACGAAGCAGCCTCAACCCATTTAGTAAGGTAATCAATGGCTACTAATATGAAACGGTGTCCATTGGACGTTTTAGGCTTAATTGGTCCAATGACATCCATTCCCCACATAGAGAATGGTCATGGTGACGACAATACATTCAATGATGTTGATGGCACATTAATATTATCTACGTACACTTGACACTTATGGCATGTCTTGATGTGTTTGTAGCTCGGTTTCCATGGTCAAAAAATAATACCCGGCTATAAGAATATTCTTTGCCATTGCGTGTCCATTCGCATGAGCGCCGAAAGACCCTTCATGGACTTCTTTCAAAATCTTGTTGGCTTCCGCCGCATCTACACACCTGAGAAGAACCATGTCGTGATTCCTTTTATACAGGATTTCCCCATTGAGGAAGAAATTCATAACAAGTCTTCGCAAGGTTCTTTTATCATTCTCAGATGCATCGGTGGGGTATTCCTTATTTTTCAGAAATTGCTAGATATCGTGGTACCACGGTCTCTCATCAGGTTCTACTTCCACCAATTGACAAAATGCCGATTGAGGACGATGTTGTATACGGATGAGAGGCATGTCCTCTTCCCGTCCGATTTTGAACATATATGACAAAGTGGCTAGGGCATCGGCCAGCTGATTGTCTTCTCGAGGTATATGAGAAAAGGTAACCTCTTCAAAGTGCTCTAATAATTCCCTGAGATGGGCCTGATAGGGAATTAATTTCGCATCTCTGGTTTCCCACTCTCCTTTGACCTGATGGATGACCAAGGATGAATCACCATAAACTTTGAGACACTTGACGTTAGCTTCAATTGCAGCTTGGATCCCTAAGATACAGGCTTCATACTTTGCCACATTATTAGTGGAATCGAAAGCCAACTTGGCAGTAATGGGTATATACTATTTTTCTGGGGAAATCAGTATGACTCCTATACCATGGCCCATGATATTGGAGGCATCGTCGAACAACATCGTCCATTTCTCATCCTTCGTTTGCCCACCTTCATTGAATATTGCCATTAATCCCTGATCAAGAAATTCTGGTTGCATGGTCTAGTAATCATCTAGGGGCTGTTGGGCCAAATATTCGGCGAGCGCGCTACCCTTAATGGACTTCTGCATCACACACAAGATGTCGTATTCCGAAAGAAGAACTTGCCATCTTGCGATTCTTCTTGACAATGCAGGCTTTTCAAAGATGTACTTAATCGGATCCATCCTGGATATCAGCCAGGTGGTGTGACTCAAAGATCTTGCCGCCCGAGTGCAAATAAGGCCGATCTTCATGCCAAGTAATAAAGACGTTCGTTCTAAGAGGGAATACCTGGCCTCGCAGTTTGTAAACTTCTTGCTCAAGTAATATATTGCCTGCTCCTTCTTCCTAGATTCGTCATGTTGACTGAGCACACAACCCATCGAATGGTCTGTCACCATTAAATATAAGAGCAAGGGTCTTCCGGGGGCCGGGGGTACTAGAATCAGCGGATTCTACAAGTATAGCTTGATCTTTTCGAAAGCATCTTGGCAATCCTCATCCTAAATTATGGGTTGATTCTTACGCAAGAGCTTGAAAATTGGCTCATAGGTAGCCGTCAATTGAAAGATGAATCAGGAGATATAATTCAGCTTTCCAAAGAATCCTCGGATCTCTTTTTTAGTTTTTGGGGCTGGCATATCCGAAATAGCCTGGACTTTGTCAGGATCAACCTCAATTCCCCTTTTACTAATAATGAAACCCAATAGTCTCTCTGACTTTACTCTGAAAGTACATTTTGTTGGATTCAGCCGCAGCTTGAACTTCTGAAGTCTTTCGAACAACTTTTGCAAATTCATGAGGTGATCATCCTCAGTTTTGGATTTGGCAATCATATCATCCAGGTAAACTTCTATCTCTTTATGAATTATGTCATGGAACAATGTTACCATAACTTTTTGATAAGTAACCCCATCGTTTTTCAATCCGAAGGGCATAACTTTATAGTAAAAGGTTCCCCAAGCTGTAATGAAAGTGGTCTTTTCTCTATCCTCCTCGGCTATTTTGATCGATTATTAACCTGAGAAGCCATCTATGAATGAGAAGTACGAGAATTGGGCAGTGTTGTCGACCAGCACATCAATGTGAGGGAGAAAAAAATCATCTTTTGGGCTGGCTCGATTGAGATCCTGGTAATTTACGCACATCCAGACCTTCCCATCCTTTTTGGGGACCGATACTAAGTTTGCGACCCACTCCGGGTAATTTGCAACACCTAAGAAACCAACATCAAATTGTTTCTTTACTTCTTCCCTGATCTTCAAGGACATTTCAGGTTTCATCCTTCTTAACTTCTGTTTAACCGGCAGACACCCAACTTTCATAGGCAGATTCTGCTCTACGATAGAGGTATCTAAACTTGGCATGTCTTGATAAGACCAGGCAAAGATATCACTATAGTTTTGTAAGAGTGAGACCAATCGCCCGCGATTGTCTCTTGTGATAAGTGTGCCTATCTTTACTTCTCCTTGTTTTCCTCCGGTCCCCAAGTTTACCAGGTTGATGGACTCTGATTAAGGTTCAATTATTTTAGACTCCCATTCTACCAACCTAAGCATCTCATCCATGGGTTCATATTCAAACTCTGCCTCCTCATCGGCATAATTGATAATACAATTGAAATCGCCTGATACAATACTAGCACCATTGTCGTTAAGCGGTTTTCTATCGGATCTGCATAGTAGGGATATGAAAAGAGAATAAGATCCTTTGCAATGCGAGTATATTGGGAAGGAAAGAGGGATGAGTTCTGAATAATGCAACAATATTTATCATTTATCAAAAATATGTACAAAATGTTATTTTGAAAAAGAATTTTATTATGACAATTACAAAATCACATTTGAACTGAATCAAAAGTCAAGGGTAATTCAACAATCTCCAGTTGTCCAATTCTCTGCCTGGAGGATAGACAGTCACTAGATCCTCGATGTTCGTAGTGTTCTCCCTATCTATTGCAGCTATTAAGTCTGGACCCTCGAATCTAGCACTCTAGAAACTTTGGGAGATGTGACACAGAGGGACCTTTCCAGTATGGGGCCTTTTCTTCTTGTCTTCTTTGGTGGGCTTATACCCATCCCGAATCGGTGCCTATTTTTGCTCAACTACAACGGTTGAGACAAATCCTCCATCGTTTTGCCCCAGTTTATCTCCAGGCCTGAACCCGTTCCTTAGCATTACCCGAGCCATCATCATCAATGCTCTAGGGGGCTAATTTTGGTCAACCACTTCTCCTTCTTTGATGGTGGTGACATTGGCAACTTCCAAGGCCTAGAAGTGTGTTTCCAGGGCCTCTTTAGTAGCCTCAATGTACGGAGGGTTGGTGGGTTTGCTGACCAAGAAGTCTTCTTCTACCAAGATGATGATCAGCCTATCATCTGTGATAAACTTCAACTTCTGATGCAAAATTGAAGGTACTGCCTTGGCAGTATGGATCCACGTTCTCCCTAATAAGCAATTGTAGGCCGGTCGGATATCCATTATCTGGAAAGTCACATCGAAGGTGATCGGACCAATTTGGACCGGTAGATCGATTTCACTGACAACCTCTCTTCGGGACCCATCGAAGGCGCTCGCCACCATAAAACTTGGGTTTATACAGGCCCCTTCATATGGTAACCTGGATAAGGTCACCTGAGGCATCACGTTTAATGACGAACCGTTATCTATTAACACTCTGGCGAGAATGTGGTCCATGCACTTTATTGATATTGCAATGCCTTGTTATGTCCAGCCCCCTCTTCTGGAATCTCATGATCAGTGAAGGTGAGGAAGTTGTTAGCAGTTATATTGTTGGCGATCCCCTCAAACTTATCTACTGATATATTGTGCACCACGTGGGCCTTGTTCAGTATTTTCAATAGCACTTTCCGGTGTGGCTCTGTATTCATCATCAGAGCTAGCAAGGATATCTTGGCAGGTATACGGTTTAACTGCTCAATCCACGTATACTCACTTTGTCTTATCAGCTTCAAGAACTTGCAGGCCTCCTCGTTAAAGATGGCCTTTTTCTTTTCTTGTTCTTCTTCCTTGCTGTTGTTTTCTATGTCCTGGATAGGTGGAATCTCCTTATCCTTGACGACCGGTTGTCTCCTTGTGTCTTCCATGGGGGTGTAAATGCAACCACTACTGGTCATTCCCCCTATCCCGGCTATGTTCGTCACGTCAGGGGCAGATTTGCCAGTGCTTTCTAGGCTACTTTTTTTAGGTTTTCCTTCGAGCATTTTGATGCCATACTTCCAAGGCACTTCTTTGTCGCTCTAATACTAGAATAGCCTTGAAACCTTAAGTAACTAGTTTCATCCTATTCTGAGTTGGTACGGCTAGGGTTTCAGTATATCGTATCACTAGAGGCCTGGGATGCCCTGTAAAGGTTTCATTTAACATATTCACCTCTACCTCTGCCTCAATGCAATTTACAGAAGGTCCCGGTTCTCCATGATTTGGTAGTGGGTTACTTCCCACCCTTGGAGCATCTTTCTCGATGTTCAATCACTTGGCGTTGATAAAACTTTGGATCTTATGCTTTAAAGCCTGGCAATTTTCCGTGGAATGTCCCACTACTCCTGCATGATATTGACACTTGCCCTCGGAATTGTACCATTTAGGGTATGGAGGTTCCAATGGCTTCATGGGGCACAAGGCTATTCGGGAATTTTGAATCAAACGGGGTAATAATTCCGAGTAACTCATTGGGTTAGGATCAAATTGAACAACCTTCCTCTCATTCGGATCCTGTTGGGGTTGGTTAAGGTTTGTGCTTTGATTCCAAGGCTTTGATGGTTGTTGGGGGAATGTTTGTGATGGTGGAGCGGTGAAAGGAGTATTTGGCTGGAAAGATGTTGGGGGGTTATAGGTTGGTTGGTACGTGGGTTGAGATGTGGCTATCATGTGTGGGTGTGTTTGAAACTGTGGGTGGTATGGTGTTTGGTAACTAGGCGATGCAGTTTTCGGGCGGTTTGAATCAGCTAAGACGTAGTGTGTTTCAACTTCTTTTTCTTCCATGAATTGTTTGTCAGCTTTTTCACATTCACACTGCCGATAGTATTATGTATAATCTTTCCTTGGAATAGGTCGTTCTCTATACGTTCCCCGATCAGCACCATGTTGGAGAAGTTGGCGGATACACTACCCACCATCTTGTCGTAGAAGGGAGCAGGGAGTGTCTCCACAAATGTACTGATTATCTCTCTTTCGAGCAATGGTGGCTGTACTTGGGCAGCCAGTTCTCTCCACCGCTAGGCGTACTCCTTGAAAGATTCATTCTCCCTCTTCACCATATTCTGCAATTGGGTTCTATCAGGAACCATCTTGATATTCTACTTGTATTTCTTTAGGAAGGTGTCTGCCAGATCCTTCCATGTGTGGATGTACGACCTCTCCAACTAGGTATACCAATTGGCCGCTGCCCCCGTCAGACTATCTTGAAAACAGTGAATGAGCAGTTTGTCATTGTGAGAATGAGAAGCCATCTTCCTGCAGTACATTGTCAAGTGACTTCTCGGGCAGCCGATTCCCCTGTATGCTCGAATTTCGGCATTTTGAACTTGGGAGGTATGACGAAGTTGGGCACGAGGCAGAGATCGGAGGCCTCCACTATTTCATAACCATTGCATTCAATGGCCCTGACCCTTTCCTCCAAATGTTGCCACCTCTCACTAAGGTGAGCTTCTTGATTGGCTGGCCTGGCCATGGTTCTTTTCATGGGTTGGCTGGTTTGGTGGGGTAGGGCGTATGGTCCCTCAGGCCTAGCAGCATGATTGTAGGGGTATGGTTGGTGTGGGTTCATTGGGTGGATTGTGACGGGAACGAAATATGTAGGATCTTCAGTGGTGGTGGTGTTCATGTGGGTGTAGTCTGGGTTGACATTATGTGGGTAGGTGGTTGAAGGATTAATGTGATGAGGGAAAGATGGATTTATATGTGGTGGGAAGGAAGTGGAAGTGTTTGTGTGGTAAGGGTAAGCTGACGGGTTTGCATGTATTAGGTGAGTGTCTGGGGGGTAAACGGAAGTGTTGGTAGGAGGAAGGTAAGTAGGTGGATTAATATGGTGAAGATGAATGGCCGAGTTTATGTGTGGAGGACATATGGAGGGATTCAGATGATATTGATGGGTGGTAGGATTTATATGTAATGGATGTGCAGTAGGGTTTTCACCAGTGGGAATCCCTTGAGAACTCGGCCCATAAGGGGGTTCACAGCCAGGTGGCAGCCCATATGGCCGCTCTTGTTCAGAAACCACTTGGAGAGGCATTGACGTTAAAGAATTTAACCTGATGCTTGGTCCATAGGGTCCCTCTCAGGATTTTCTCGAGTAGTTTCATGAGCTTGGCAACTTGGTCCTTCAACTCAACCACTTCGTTTCTAAGCTCCTCGTTTTAAGTTTCCAGCTCACTCATGATTTTGGTTCTTAATCAAGTGCTATAAGAGTGTCGAGGAAGTCGTGAGTCCGCTATTTTGTTATCTGGATCAATTGAATGGAAATCAAATCAATTAGTTGTAAATAATAAAACTTTATGATGTGAAATAAATATTGAGGGATGAAAATCTCGTTGAGTATCATTTGTTGATTGAGAGCACTCTTTGTGCTCTAGCATGAAATGAAAATTAATACGGAATCATACATAGAGAGAAACCAACTTTATTCAAGCAGAAAAAGTTCATTTTATATCTTGCTCTTCCTATTTGGCTAATACAATGTACTTGTTCATTCTCAGGATCAGAGTTTTACAAAATTGGATAAAATTTTTGACTTCAGGACGGGTGTGAAGTAGGTGCAAAGAATGCTTCGCATTTTGAGTGTACTCTCCTCTCGTGGTACTTCCTCGACATCGTGATTCGCTAAACTAGCCAACCTCTCAAAACATCTGGTCCAGTGGTCGGCTGTGTCTTTGTACCACTTATTTTCATCTTATATATCGCTTATACCCCTTTGTTGCATCCGTATTACCTCGATGACATTCCATTTTTCTTCGTTTACCTCATTCTGCCATGCTACCAATAAACCTTCTATTTGCTTCTTCATATCTTCTACCCGTTGTAGCAGGTCATTTCTTTCATCTATTACATAGTCTGGCTCTACTTGAACCCCGTTGTTTGCAGCTAGGATCTGAATTTTCTCCTCTCTGATCATATGAATCTTAGCCCTCATTTGCTCCAAAGCATTCCTCAACTGATGATTTTCTAGGAGCGCAGCATCCCTATCCTGTACTCTCATTCCGAGCTCTTTATTAGCTGCTTGTAGGTTTAGATGAACTCGAGAGGCATGCTCACGTTCATTTTTTTGTTGATCCCGGATACTTTCTATAACAGCCTCATTCACTTGATTTTCTCTTTTTAGTACAACACACTCCTGCTGTGCTTTCAATAGTTCCTCTTCTAACTGGCTGTTCTTCTTAGTCATGGCTTCCAACTTTTCCTTTAGGTTTTTAACAGCTTTATCCTCGAATACTACTGGTGTTGATTGGCTTCTAGATGGGATGACTGGAGGTCTGAGTGGTAGCTTGATCTGCTGCACCCTATCTTGGACCACTGCTTATACTGCTCCTTGGCGGCACAACTTTGGACCCCTAACTCCTTTCCTTTGCGGGTGACATTCTCCCATGCTTCCCGGACCTTTTGGAGACCTTCAACAAATTCCCCTTCATATTTTAGAAGGAAGGGAGTTATGAGCTCCTCTGATGGGGGTCCCCTGATAGGATAAGCCAGTTGTCTTTGCCCCAGTATCAGATTGTAATTAATGCAACCTCTGACTCCCATGATTGGTACATTCGGAAAACCCTTACAGTGATAGATGACACTTGTTCTTTGTTGCCATGCAGGCTGCCATCTAACGTGTTCTTCTGTCAAATTGGAAAAATGAGCCGACCATTCTTCATTCATGGGTTTTAGCTGATAGCACAAGAGATCCGATATTGGGCACTGTATCTTTACATTCCTTTTGAAGATGTGAAGAGTTATCCATATATATAATACAGGAAAGCAGCATATCAGCCTCTTCCTTTTCTTCTTGTGACAAAAATTCAACGTACAGTAAACATCCGCTAAAAGGGCAATAACAGGATTTTCCGCTTTGTTCTTCCTAACCAAGAATATGTCGATGACATTCAGATCGATGAAATCCTCAATGTTAGGAAAGAGGACTAGCCCATTGATAGTGAGGGCTAGTACGTCCATATAAACAACCCACTAGTTGTTGTTGGCCCGACTGCAGACCTAGAGCTTGTGCGGCAGCTCGAAATGAAGAATGATGTTCCAGGTGGTTATATGGTCTGCATCCCTCCAGCGGAAGATCCAGAATCTGTTCAAACTCCTCTAAAGTAGGAGCCAGCTGAAAATCTGAAAAAGTAAAGCATTTGAGACGAGTATCATAATATTGTACCATTGTTGTAAGGTCCCCTTCCTGTACTTGAATCTTCAACAGTTTCAATATGTTCCAATATTTTTTGACGAATGACATTTGTTGGATATTCGACAACTTGCTTCCAAACATTTCCAAGCTAGCAAGGTTTGCCATCTTGACCCCAACACGTCTCTTTTTCTTTAACTGCCTGGATTCCATATTAATTTTCATTTCACCTCTTTTGAAAATCACCGAGAACCTGGTCCCCCAAATAAAAATGAAGAAGAAAGGGAAACAAAATAAACATGTTAGACACTGGATAAAATGGACTAATGCATGATGCATAATAGGTTAAAGCAATAAACACGATTACATTTCTCGACGAACGTGTTTTCCTTCCCGTTTTTCTTTTCCTTTTGTTCTCTTTTTTTCTTTCTTTTTCTTTCTTTTTTTTTTCATTTGCTCTCTTATTTTTTTTCTTCTTTCCTCTCATTTCTCTCTCCTTTATTCTTTTTTTTTGTTGTCTTTTTTCTTTTTTTTTTTTCACTTTTGTTTTGAGACCTTTGTTCCTTCCAATTGCAGATAAATAATTTTGGGTACATGAATGCTTACAAATCGAACGACATGAAAACAGAGTGTGCCCTCCTTGTGACCTATGGGGAGTAACCTGTCCTATGGGTCTAAGGCTTTTGATGCATGAACCTCTCATAGGGTGGTTTGTAATCTTAAGGTGTAGAGGTCACTAGAGCGAAGTTCCAATCCATAATGCTTGCCACAACAGTAGAAGTAGCCACTAGTTGCGGGGCATTATGGATAGGACGCACTCTAGCTGGGATTTTCGTGATAGTCAAACAGGACGTAGGCCCAAAGTGACACCACTAGATCCCTCTAATCCTAAGCTTCACTCGGACCCGGGTATAGGGCCCCACTCATGAGATGAATGCGTAGATGTAACCTATGGAGGGCACACAAATAATTAGGGAACCTGCAATTTGGGAAATCACAGCATATATAGCAATTTATTTCTTTACCCTAGGGTTATGAAGCATTAGATGAATAAACAGATAAGTAAACAAATTGATAAAATAAATCATGCAAATAAACAGGAAAGGGATCAACACAACAGACTCAATCGAACAAGCTTGACTCTCAAAAGTCCCTAGTGGAGTCGCCATCTATCGCAACCGTATTCACAACAAGACGACAGACTCGCTAAAAATTTAAAAAGAATTTTATTTGATTAAGTGGAGCCTCCACCAAATTTTTCTTTAAGGGAAAAGATTTGGGAAAACCCTAACTTGAGGAAAAATCTAGGTTCGAGAGTCGGTTACGAATAGGGAAGGTGTTAGGTACCCTATTCACCCATTTCGAAGAACGACACCCTTAAATTGAGTGTGTAATTTTCATATTTTTGAAAACTGTTTGATCCCTTTAAATAGCATGGAAAATAAATATGTTTGTATGAAAATAGCCTGACAGGAATTGATCTTGCTCCTACGTATTCCCTGGTGCAATAGGAAATTCAACATTACGTAGTTTTGGTTTCAAGGCTTGACCTTCAAAGGTAAAAAGGATCAAAAAGATATTTTTGATAGATTCTATTATTTAAAAGGAATTCTTAGTCCATATATGCACAACGTCCAAGGTAACTAAGGCTGCACTGGGGCCCATATAAACTCTAAATATGAACTGGCGGTTTCACTGCTGTTCGATGTTTAGAAATTCATATGGGTCCTAGTACAGCCTTAGTTGTCTTGGACTCTGTGCATATGTGGGCTAGGAATCCCTCCTAAACAATAAAACATTTCAAAGAAAATGTCTTTGTGGGAATTCCAAGTCTCACACAATGAACTATAAATATGAACTGGAAGTTTCACTACTGTTTGATGTTTATAAATTCATGAGTCCCAGTAAAACCTCAGTTATCTTGGACTCTGTGCATATGTGGGCTAGGAATCCCTCCTAAACAATAAAACATTTCAAAGAAAATATCTTTTTGGGGATTCAATATCTCACGCGATGAGCTCTAAATAAGAACTAGCGATTTCACTGTTGTTCGATGTTTAGAAATTCATATAAGACCTGGTACTGCCTTAGTTGGCTTGGACTCTATGCATATATGGACTAAGAATTCCTCTTAAATAATAAAATCTTTCAAAAAAATATCTTCTTGGGAATCGCAAGTCTCACGCGATAAGCTCTAAATAAGAAACTAGTGTTTCACTGCTGTTCGATATTTAGAGATTCATATGGGCCCCATTGTAGCCTTAGTTGCCTTCGACCTTGCGCATATGTGGACTAAGAATTCCTCTTAAATAATAGAATCTTTCAAAAATATCTTTTTGATCCTTTTTACCTTCAAAGGTCAAGCTTTCAAACTAGAACTACGTAGCCTTAAATTTCCCATTGCACCAGGGAATACGTAGGAGCAGGATCAATTTCTGTGAGGCTATTTTCATACAAACATATTTATTTTCCATGCTATTTAAAGGGATCAAACAATTTTCAAAAATATCAAAATCACACAATCAATTTAAGGGTACTATTCTTCGGAATAGGCGAATAGGGTGCCTAACACCTTCCCTATTTGTAACTGACTCCCGAACCTAGATTTTTCCTCAAGTTAGGGTTTTCCCAAATCTTTTCCCTTAAATAAAATTTTGGTGGGGGCTCCACTTAATCAAATAAAATTCTTTTTAAATTTTTAGCGAGTCCGTCGTCTCGTTGTGATTACGGTTGCAACACAAAGTCACTACTATACGAGTGATTCTTGCTCTAGCCGTGTCACAATATTAGCATTTGCATCACCTGGATATTGACAATGCGTTTCTACATGGAACCTTGGAAGAAGAAGTCTATATGGAGATACCGTTGGGTGTAAACTCTATTAAACCAAATCAAGTTTGTTGTCTAATATGCTCATTATATGCGCTTACACAAGCCAGCCGATGTTGGTATGATCGTCTTACCAATTTTCTCCTTAAAGAAGGATTCACACAAGCATTGTCTGATCACTCCTTGTTTGTTAAAAAACTGATGCATCATTGACAAAGTTACTAGTATATGTTGATGATGTAATATTGGATGGAACTTCTTTGGATGAATTTCACAATATTAAGGCCAAATTACAAGAGGCATTCAACATTAAGGACTTGGGCTCGTTAAAGTACTTTCTAGGATTTGAATTAGCACGATCACCTTAGGGTATTCACCTCTATCAACGAAAGTATTGCATTGACCTTCTATAAGAAACTGGATACTTGGGTTGCAAGCCTATAATTATACTTGCTGAACCACATAATCATCTATATTGTGATAATAGTGAGCTTTATCCTGATGTAGCCAATTATCAAAAATTGGTTGAAAAGCTTTTGTATGTGACCTACACCAGACTAGATATCATGTTTTACACACAACAGTTGAGCCAATTCCTTGAAAAGCCCACTAAGCAACATCCTTAAGTTGTTATTTATGTACTACGATACTTGAAAGGAAGCCCGACACGAGGTTTGTTATTTCCATCATCTTCATTAACTCAAATTCGAGGATTCAGTGATGTTGATTGGGGCAGATGTCCTGATACTAGGAGGTCTCTCTCCAGATACTGTTTCTCTCTTGTTGAGTCCTTGATCTCATGGCACACAAAGAAGCAGACCACGGTGGCACGATCTTCCTTTGAAGCGAAATACCGATCTCTTTCATATGCAACATATGAATTGGAATAGTTAATTTATTTACTCAAAGAATTGAATGTGATCTCTTCACTTCCAAACACGTTGTATTGTGATAACCAAAATGCTCTTTATATAGCGGCTAACCCTATTTTTCATGAACGAATGAAACACTTTGAAATTGATTGTCATCTTGTGCGAGAAAAATCACATGAAGGGCTCATGAAACTCCTACCTATTTCCTCATCTCACCAGTTAGCAGATCTGTTTAGTAAAGGACTACTACGAACAACATTTTTGAATTTTTATCTAAACTAGGAATGGTTAATATTCAACATTCTTCAACTTGCAAGGGGGTCTCACAAAAATGAAAATGAGCAAACAAAAAGGTGAATGTGTTTCTCCTAACGATGCACATGCTTTTTATATAACAAAATTAAAGAAAAAAATTGTTAGTTCATGTCACGTGAATCTGTTACGAATATGTATAATTTATCTCGTGCATATGCTTCAAGCCGAATCACTACGAAATTATAAAAAGACATGGTCTTAATTATGATTAGGATGTATTTAATTTTAAATTTATTTTTTTTCTCCACCTAAATATGTAAACATATAAGAACCTATATAAAACATAATAACAATTAATAATCAATTTTTTATATAAATACATTCCAATTACAAAATTTAAATTTATTTTTCATGAAATTTTTTAAAATTTTGTTCTATGTAAATAATTTTTAATTTTAGATCTCATACAATAAATCATGAGGTATGAGTGTGTGGTTCTCTCCATCATTCATATTTCTTGAAATCATAAGTGTTTACACAGCATGGTTATGCTTGCCTTAAATTGAGTACATGTAGATATGAGGTATTTAATTAATATAAAATTATATGTTCTTAATTAATTATCAAAATAATTTTTTATCTTGCACAACATCACTAATTTGCCTTAAATTTTGTGCATTTATGAATTTGAAATATTAGTTAAAATATAAAAATTAAATATTAAAATGGATAATTCATTATTTTTTTACAAAAACTCCTTCCAAAATTTAATCTTAAAAAACACTTTTTCAAATTTATTCTCAAAATCACTTGCTTTTATTCCTGGTCAAATTGTTCAAGATGGTTATAAATCATTCCTTAAGAAATTATTTTTCAATCAATTTAAACTTATAAAACTATATATGCCTTGAATTTCCCATCACATAAGAGAATATGTAGGAGCACGATCAAATTTTTATCAGACTATTTTCTATACATACTATACTTTATTTCTTTAAAATTTATCTTATCTTTTTATAATTCAAATAATTAATTTTTATATTGAAAGGGATCAAATAAGTTTTTCTTCAAAATTAATTTATAATTTCATAGTTAACTTTGGGTATTGCTCATTGGAATGAGAAAATAGAGTGTCTCACACCTTCCCTATTTGTAACAGACCCTCAAATCTAGAGCTCTTTAGGTTTTTTCAAGTTTTACCCGTAAAAATAAGACTTAGTGGCGACTCTATATTTTTACTATTTAACTTGAGTAAATTATTCAAAGATTTGTCATCCCGTCATGATTTAGGTTACGACATCTGCTATATATTCTAATACATAAACTATTGTACCACTACATAGTAATTGTAAATACTCAATTATGTCTGAGCCCCCCATTTGTTAAAATAATTAAGAAATCAATAATAATTTAAGTAAAAAGTAAATATTAAAATTAATAAACAGAAATATTAACAGAAACAGTATACAAAAAAATAGAAAACAACAAAATAAAAAATAAACCAAGAAAAACAGAAAAAATCAAAATCAAAATAACACAAAATAAATAGAGACAAAAATAAAATAAAGTGATAGGAGAATTGAAAAAATAATAGAACTGAAATACAAAAAAATATATATATAATAAAATAAAAATAATAAATAAACATAAAAGCTGATAATGGAAAAATTGGAAAATAAATAAAATAAATAAAAAAAGAAGAAAAATAAAATAAAAAAACAAAAAATAGAAAACAGAAAAATAAAATAAAAAAAGTTAAACAGAAAATTAAAGAGAAAAAACAAAAACAAGAGAAGAAAAAAATGAAAAATGAAATGAAAACTAAAATAATAACTTAAAATTATAAATATTAAAGTAAAACAAAAAAACTAAAAAAGCAGAAGAAAATAAAAACTGAAATAACAAAAATGAAAATAGAAAAACTAAAATAACAAAAAAAAACAAAAACTGAAATAACAAAAAAAATAGAAAAATAATGGAAAACAGAAAAATAATGTTATAGAAAAAAATATAAAAAGGTGCATGCATGCACAGAGAAAGGGTTTTTTTGTTTTTTATGCCGGGTTCGGATTCGCCTAGCTCCTTCTGCTTAGGATTGCTCCGGGGGGGGGAACATTCTTGAGGATCAAGAGAGCCTCTGCACAAAGAAGAAAAGGGAATTCTCTTACTCCACTTTTTGGAGGAGGTGGCTTTTTAGGTGGGAAAAACTAGAGCTTCTCTGGACAGGCTTGGCTCTACAAAATTTCTTCCCCTGAATATTGACATTTGAGAAAAAGATCGAGGGGAGAAAGAATGCTCATTCACAACTTTTGGAAAATCTGCAAATTCCTGTACAACAGGATCACCAGGGGATGAGAATAATCCCAATGGTTCAGAAGAGCCCCAAGATGACGAAGAACATTGATCCATCGTGTAATGATGATATTCGATGTACGCATGGATACATGCTCGAATGATCGCTCACGGTGAAAAGCTCCTATGCAAAAAATTTCACGTAGTCAATGCTCTGAGAAGGTACGAACACCATACTCGAAGGCCTTATCAGCACAGGGTAGAATACGTATCCCTGTTCCTGTCTATGTGATCAAACATTATTTCCCTATCCTAAGTTTGCATGTTTGCACCACCAACATCAAGGGAGTAGAATGCATGATAGACTGTAATTTTTGTTTCTGATATTGCACAGAATCCTCAAACAGATAAAAGAAAATACGTTGTGAGCATCTTGTTTTAATTAGCGTGTAAACTAAAACTTGTAAGTAGCAGGCTTAATCTCTCCTTTACACAAGCCGATGTGTAGCTGAAACACCATCTCTGATTTCTTGATCAGCAATATACAACTCAGTTTTCCTCATTGATATAATTAGGTCCCTCATTGATATAATTAGGTCAACTCAGTTTTCCTCATTGATATAGCATAGGGAGCGGCGGTGGCTTCAATTTCGTTCTGTTCCCTCTAACATTTTGCCAAGTTTTAGCTTATCAATTAGGTCTTGTTCGATTAGTATTTATGTGTATTAAATGAATGTTCCAAATAATAGAGGAGTACAGCCAATGAAGTTCATGTCATGCATTATTTTGATAGGGAGTTTGCACATTTATCTGGTGAAATTCCATCTAGGCATAGGCATAATGGAGTCTCTAAAATGAAAAAGTCAGAGCCATTCAAAACCCAAGGTTCTAACTAACTATAATGACACTGTTTCAAGGGAAAATCAACCAAAAATCTTCCCATAATTGGAGAAATGATGAGGATATGGACTTGAAACATCACTCAAATATTTATAATAATGAATTTGGCTTGACATCATCAACGAGAATGGTTGATCCGTTGGTAAAGTAATGAATATGCATAAGAAAGATCAAGATTTCATGAATATTAAAAACCCCCACACAGCTAGTTTTTACCCCCAGGATTCTGCTATCAGCTTTGAATATGTTGGCAAAGCATGAATAAGCTTCTTAATGTAACTATTTAACTGTTTATATTAACACTAATAAATGGATACGACCTAGCGGTTGGCACGCCTTAGTAGCTTTAAGAACTAAGGTTCGATCCCTGCTAAGCCCGCTTTTCCTTAAAATATTTTATTAATCGTTGAGCATGCTTTAAGATTATAGTTGGCAATATTAATGCTAGGTAATGGCTCTGGCCTGGTGGTTGGTATGTTGTAACCGCCTTGGGGACCTGGGTTTAGATCCCACCAGGTTCATTTTCCTCCTAAGATATTATTAATTGTTGGGTATACTCTAAATTAATGATGGGCCATGCTAATCTTATCAAGGAATTCGGTCTAGCGGTAAAGACACTTCAAACACATTGAGGGTGCAAGTTCGAGCCCTACTTGATACCTTTTTCTTTTCTTTTTCTTATACTCATATTCTTTTCTCAAGTTTAAATTCAAGTTCATTTTAAACCGAGTTCACTTTGAGTCAAGTTCATTTTAAATCAATTTCACTTCATTTCAAGTTCATTTTGATCCAAGTTCAATTCTTTAATCAAGTTCAACTTATATCATGTCAAGTACTTTTTTTTAGTTAGTTTAAATCGAGCTCCAATTATTTTTCTACCTAAGCCCATTCACCCTTTTATCTTTATCACTTTCAAATTAAATTCTTTAATTCTAAGTCTCACACAATGAACCCTAAGCATGAACTGGTAGCTTTTTCTATTGTTCGATGTTTAGGAATTCATATGGGTCCCAGTGCAGCCGTAGTTGTCTTGGACCCTGTGCATATGTGCACTAAGAATCCTTTTGTAAATACATTCAAGAAAAACATCATTTTGGAATCTCTAGTCTCACGCGATGAACCCTACGCATGAACTGGTAGCTTTTTCTAATGTTCGATGTTTAGGAATTCGTACGGATCTCAGTGTAGCCGTAGTTATCTTGGATCGTGTGTATACGTGGACTAAGGATTCCCTTCAAAAATATTTTCAAAATACTCCTTTCCAAGCATCTTTGAAGGTCAAGCCTTCAAACCAGAACTACGTAAGCCTTGAGTTTTCCATTGCACCAGGGAATACGTAGGAGCAGGATCAGGTCTTGTCAGGCTAACCTCCATCAACCTATTTATTTTCACATCAATTGAGGGATCAAACTATTTTCAAATAATCACACACACATTTTAAGGATACTGTTCTTTGGAACAGGTGAGTGGGGTGCCTAACACCTTCCCCACTCGTAACCGACTCCCGAACCTAAATCTCATCCTCGAGTTAGGGTTTTTTCCAAATATTTTTCCCTTAAGTAAAAATTTGGTGGCGACTCCACATTAACCAAATAAATATAAAATAAATTTAAAATTTTAGCGAGTTCGTCATCTCGTCGGAATTATGGTTGCGACAGTAATCACTAGGATGCTTGCATCCAATTATTTACATTGTCGGTATGATGTAAATCTTCTTCTTCTTTGAGAGGATCTCATGTCCGATTCAAGTACGTGAATCTCTACCATCACGAACAATATCTAGAGTGTTTAGGAAGAAAATGGGAAGGTAGGGGTGTGAAATTAAGTTTCTCATTAGGATCCTAACTTAATCTTAGTGTCATCATTTTTATTACAACCACTTCAGTTTATTAAGAAATAATCATATCATACACATTTAATTTTATTTTTTCAAAACTTCTAACAAAAGTTGGTTTATTTTAGGTAAGATAATATGTTAAATATATAATTTACTTGAACTTCATGTTGAAATCACGTCATATGTATTATTTTATTATTGTTCTTCTACATCTTATTTAACTTCTCATTTAATCTCTATCACATTCTTAATGATAATTAAGATATGGCCATATTCATATTAGTTAAATAGCATCATCCTAATTAAGCACATAAATTGCTTGATCATAAAAAATCTTTGGAACCATAGATTTACTATTATCCCCTCTAAGTTCCAACATAATTCCTTCTTTCTCTATTCCACTCCCTTAGTGGAATTTTAAGACATAGGTATGCAATAATATCAGTCAAACAATATCATTTCAAATAAGTACCTAATTACTTGAACATTGTAACTCTTGTGATCACAACATGGATATTAATTAACTATTGTTTCTTATATGTCTCGATATAACTCTTCTCTTATCTTCCCTTTTGTGTTTCACTAAATTAGTGAAATTTTAGGACATAAGCATAAAAGTATTAGTTAGTCAATCTTATCATTGAGTCTGCTACTCTATCTTCAATTCTTAAGGATATGAGATCATTCCTAAATGGTCATAACCATGAATAATAAATGAATAACCTTTTTGTCTTCATAATAGAAGAATTTGTGGAAAACTCTTTTGTCTCTTAGGAGAACCCTTTTGTTTCCTCTTCAATATGACTGATTGTCCCCTAGATGTGCAGAAGACACATTAAGAGTAGATTATATTTTCACATAAGTTTTTTTAGTGATCCCTTAAGCCATTTATGTTTATTTTAATGACTTCCAAATAATTATACATGCTCAATCAATATTCAACCAATATGCTACATACATTTAAATCTCAAATTATATCTCATCATCAATCATACATAATCATCATACATAACATCATCCGTTAAAACATTTATGAGAATTCATCATTCAACTCACATTATACATTCAAAAAGCATCACAAGTTGACTTATCAATCATGCTTGGATAACATAACTACATACCATACATGTCCAACTTATTTCACTCATTAACATTTTATGATGAATCATTCAACGGGCTTAATTCTATCAACCTTCTAACTTACCCCTCAACCTTTCATTTTCTCAAAGTTCAATTAATTTCACATGATTTTTTACTAACTTAGAAGGTCTCCTCTAGGTGGCTGAATTACACCTTTGAAGTTTTTATTCTTTGTGCACTCCAATTTTCAAGTATTATGCATAACCTACTAATACCAAGTTTAAAGGTTATGTGTTAACAAGCTTTTAACCTATTTAAGTCAATTTAGTTATGCATGGATAAATAATGCACATTCCATTTCCAAGTTTCATTTAAAATTTGAATCCTTTACTTCTACATGACAAAGCTTCTTAATGTACCTAAACCAAGTTTTCAAACTCATTTCTTCTTGTTTGACTTTGGGTGGCCAAATGTATATCCTTGGTTTCTAAGGCCTTCTAGTTTTCTTTTCTTTGTCTTAGGGGTTGATTTTCATCAAGTGAAGTCTAATTCATTAATTAGTACCTAGCTTAGAAAAATTTAAGATTTCTTCTTCATACTTCAAAGTAATGGTCAAATGGTTTAATGTAACTTTCCAACCTCATGGTTTGTTCCTAATCACTCAATTTGTGCATGCCTATATTTAATCTTAAGGCATAGTGAAATCTTAACTTTCTCTCAGTAACTTGGCGAATATAGCCAAATGGACTCCTTAACCTTTTTAAAACACTTACTCACAATCTTAATCCCTTGTACTTATAAGTCAAGGATGTTAAATTAATACTAGTTAAGAATTAAATCTCCTTCATGACCAATTAATCCTAAGGTGGCCGAATGGATCCCTTAACTATTTTAAAATTTCCTTACACTTTTAATCCACCATACATATATGCCAAGGATCCTTAATTAAACCTAGTTAAGAATTAAAACTCCTCCTTGACTAATTAGCCCTAAGGTGGCTGAATGCTACTCCTATTATTTAGGGCATCAAATTTCATCTTTAATTAACCTAGGCTGATCAATCCTTCTAAGTTGTCGCTTACATCATTAGAGCTAATGTGGCACGTATTTTTATTGCTTTGAATCATTTCATGATTGTGACACTTCATTTTGGCACGATCTCATATGTTCTACTCAGGGAATTTTTGTCTTCTCTTCTTTCCTAGTCTTTTTCATGCCTTTTTTACTCTTTTTTTGGTCTAAAACCTACCTATTTTCAATTTCTTTTCTTAGGTGACCATTCCTGCAACATGAGGATTATTCTAAGCTATAAGTGAATAGTTCTATATCTTGCAAAAATTATGCCTAAAATCTTGTAGATAAAGTGATAGAATGACATTGTATCACATCCTCAAACTTAAACATTGTTTTTTCCCAAACAATAACCTAAGGAATAGGAATGCAACACGTACAGAATCTAGAAAATCTCATGTTCAATGTGCAATAGATTACAATTTACCAATATGGGAACAATTTACAATAATTTAATTGGAATACTTTAGACCCTTAAGATCAAGTGCTACATATAGACTTGATCATTCTTGCTCACTCTTGCTCACTATCTCTCCTATAGGGTAATTTCTTATAACTCTATCCTTTATGACTATACACTACCATAGACTTTCCTATAAATGTCAAATATTTGCTATAAGCCAATGCATACACAATAACCCAAAGGTCTTTACATGATTGAAACTCGGCCAAGGGAAAAAATTTTCAAGTGTAATAAACAAGGGAAGGAAATACAACACTTAAAACCCTTAAGAGTTTTTAAACAAATACACTTGGATTCATTTTAGATTTCATATTTTCCCAAGTCATTTACTTTTCCTTTTCCCTATTTTTCTCTTTTTATTTTTCTTTTGCTCTTTTTTTCTTTTGTTTATAATATTTTTGCTCCCTATTTTTGTTGCTTTCGTTTAAGGGTACCTAAAATCTCATCAACGCAATCAAGGGTACTGAGGAAAAACATTCTTTTTTTCTTTTAGTCTCAAAGGGGGCACTAAGTGATACTCAATGTCCATGCTCATTAAATCAAACCTATTTTGACTTTCATTTTCCTGCTTATAAAATTACTTATAAAAGTCTCAACAAGGTTTTAAAGCAAGTTCTAGAGTGTACAAGTTAAAATGAAATCACTCAACAAGGAGAGCGATGTTAGATGCCACATCATTCAGACTCAATCCTTCCGTTAAGGTTATCCAATGTAAAACAAGATGAAAGAGATCCTAGCCAACTATTAATTATTTATAACAATAGCTCCCAATTTCTTCTTAAGATTCAATTAGCATTCATTACGTACAAACAAATGTTTCCCAAATCCAAAACTAACCAATAATCCAAAAACAAGGAGTTATTGTAAGACACAAACATTTATAGAAAAATAATTACAGAAAGGGTATCCCTTCTCAAACTTAAGCATATGACACCTTCTTAAATTTGGAAAAATATTTTAGTTGGATTTCATTTAAAAATAGGATTAAAGACATGTGAAAAAAATTTTGAGCAAATAATTTAAGAGGGACAAAGTCTCCCTCCTCAAACTTAAGCATTTTGTAGTACTTAAGATAATAACTTAAGAAGGAGAAATAAAAATGAGACTTTCTTGATAAGGAAAGAGAGGATCTCCCTCCTCAAACTTAAAGGTAGATAGTTCCTCTTGATAAGATCCCTATTAGGTGTCAACACTTGGAGAAAGAGTCCTTACGCCTTTTAGGTCAATTCTTCTCACTACAACACATATATTAATAGAAGAAAGAATATGTTATTATTTCTAAATAAAAAAATGAGTAAGATTAAAAAATGTCCTAATCCTAAAACTATTCCTATGTCTTATGAAAGGAAAAAACAATGTCCTAAATAAGTGGAAGAGAGAAGAGATATGTCCTAGCTATTGGGACGTTTGGCATCTAGCATGGTTCTTTAGCAATTAGAGAATGAGTTCTAATTGGTCCCATATTTTCCAGAGTTGTTCATAAATGATTCTTTCCACCTTAACCCATTGGTCTATCTTGGCACCACGTTCTCTTGTTATAGGGACAGTCTCTCCTTCCAAATGAATAGTTGAAGTCCCGTACTGGTCATGTCCTAGCAAACCTATGCATGACCACACCTAATTCCTAGAATAATAGGTTTGTTCACTTCTATAGTGTCAAGGTGAAGAGTGTTGTAATATGTAAACAGTTAATTATGTCTGAGGCCCCATTTTTAAAATTAATTAATAAATAATAATAATTTAAATAAATAAGAATAGAAATATAATGAAATAAAAAATATAAA
Source organism: Canavalia ensiformis (assembly GCA_026541065.1). Classification (NCBI taxonomy): domain Eukaryota; kingdom Viridiplantae; phylum Streptophyta; class Magnoliopsida; order Fabales; family Fabaceae; genus Canavalia; species Canavalia ensiformis. Next base: position 339,887 of record JAMKYM010000585.1, read on the forward strand.
ATCTAAAAAGCGAAAAATATATATTAAATCAGCCAAAAAAACAAAATTAAAAAAGAAAAATGAAATAAGAAAAATTGAAAAATTGAAAAAGAAAAGATATATATATATATATATAAAAGAGAAAACAAGAAAAATTAGAATAAAATAATAAAATAATGAGATAAATAAATCAAAATAAAAAATATATATAAACAAAAACAAAAAATTGGAAAAAGGAAAAGAGAAAAAATGTTTGAAAAGCTCTATAAATAGGAGAAAGGAAATTTGGAAGGGGGGACTTTTTTTTCATTTTTTGGAAGTTCTTGAGAGAGGGAGGTCTCCCTGTTTCTCTAAGTTTTCATCTAACCTTTAGAAGAGGCTTTCTCACCCACATGCTCTACTTTTTGGGGTCTTAGAGGCCATCACACATTCCGACCTGGTTGCCAGAGAGTTCCTTCCTTGTTCTCTAGCCTTGAATCGACACCGCCACCGCCAAGAGAGAACAACCTCTTGCTACAATCTCTCCGCCTCCAGGTAAGTCTGAAACTCATTCCATGCATAATTTCCTGGCATCTTAATTAGTGAATCTGCTCATCCTCATGTACATTCTTTGTGAATCTGATCGAGTCAATCATTTTCATATAAGTTTACTCGTTGTTGCCTCCTAAAGAACTCTGTTAATTCTGATCGGTGGAGGTTAAAATGATCAATTGAGATTGAAATTAAGGAAGATTTGTATCAATAGAATAGGGACCTAAGGCTCCAATTGATAATCGCGATCTCTGCAATTTGGACTAGAACTAGAACATACGGATTCTGGTAAATGATACGCATAAGTTGATTTGGTCGATTGCTTGTACACAAATTTATTGGGCGTCGTTTCTCTAAGATCTCTTCAATTTTATTCGGTAAGGGCCGACTAAATTTGAAATCAAGATAGATCGATATAAGTGGAACAGAGACATGAGGTTTTGGTGATTGCTAAGATTTTTTTATCGGAGTTACATCATTCGAAACGAGAAAATCCTCCCTCGAATAATTCACTCAAGCTTAAGTGTGGGTACAATATCAATGGATGAAACTGGTATCTGATTCATGGTAAGGGAGGCTGGTCATAACATCACCATGTGCAGTGGGCATAGATCTATGCTGCGAGTAGAAGAACCAGTTCGACGAATGCTGGCTTTGACATGGTGGTTTATTACATCTATCGGGCATGGTCTATCATGATCATGCATTGCTTTTCCATGGGTTGCAAGAGTGGGATTAGTTTTCAAGTTGTTGCCGAAATGTAGACTGGTTGCTGCTAAGGCCACAGTTATCATCATCACCATAACCATTTGTGATGAAGTTCAAAGGCAATCAGTTCAGGCGTGGAAATATTATGAGCCAACAAGGATCATTTGTCGATGGTTTGCTATCTCCCGAAGGCATATTAAGCCAAAAAAGAAAAATGGTACCCCAACTGCCAAGCAATATTATCCCTCAAATAGTACGTTCTCTTAGTTGCTTTGGGTGACTTATAAGGCCATAGCAGACAACAAGTTTATGGACATGGAGCCAACTGGAATATTTATTAACAGTGAAGAACAAGGACCAAGTGGGATGAGAGTATCACATATTTTGAGGCCCCCCTCTCCAATTAATGATGTCTTATCCCGATGGTTTTGAACAATTTGTGGAAGGATCTCTCGAACAGAAATGGTTCCATTTGAACCAGTGTAATGGTCAGGGTCAAACACTGCATTCGGGTCAACGCCATGACTGAATAATGACATATCAGGAATACTCTAACCAACCCAGAATCTGTATGCAAGGGTCAATAAGGCATAAATCCTTTGTTAGGGGTCTTGAGGCCCTGCATTGTTATAAGACACTTGGTGATGAACTAGTTTATCTGCTCTCCATGAATCAAGAGGCTGAATGGCTTGTGAATCAGAGGCATGGTAGAAGCACTCCAATTTTCATGTCTGTCAGTGAATGTTGTAAAGCATACAAAAGTGAGACCTGGATCGAACACCATACCATTTGATAAAGATCCACTTCCCTTTGCCTTAAGTTTAACTAAGCCGCCAATAGAAACTGGTATGAGGGGATGAATCTTGATAAGCACAGGCCCACCAACCAGTTTTGTTCGATCTCCATGCAACCCCTGGTAAGTCACGTAAGTTTGCATTAAAATTAAATCTGAATGCCATAATTCTCAAAAGGGCGCTTGGCACAATGGCGGATATGCCTCTTGCACACTCCAGGTCCGCCTTTCGTACCCCATGTGCCACATTTCCTTTTAATTCTCCTCCCACATCATATTGGGCCACACACTGTAGTCGATTTGGGTCGTCCACCAAGTAAAGCTCTTAGCCGCCTTGAGCCATCAGCGAGCCTGCTCACGCCGGATGAGCCACAAGCCACCAAGTCGTATGCCAACATCTCCAAGCTACCCCCAAGCCTTCTAGTCGTTCCATAAGCCACCGAGCCTCTTGAAGCCATATTGAAGCCATGCAAAACCCTAAACTTCCAAAATTACAATTAGGTCCCTAAACTTTCAAAAATTACAAATTGGCCCCTAAACTTCCAGAAATTACAAATCGACCCCTAAACTTCCAGAAATTACAAATTGGGCCCTGTGTTTCCAGTAATTACGATTGAGCCTTTGTGCTTCCAGTAGTTATATTGAAACTTAATTCCCTTCACCGCCTAACAAAATAAAAAACTTTTTTAAACAAAATAAAAACTCATTTCACATTCCTTAATCTCACGCGACGAGCTTTAAGCACGAACTAGTAGCTTTTTCTACTGTTCGCTGTTTAAAAATTCGTATGGGTCCAAGTGCAGCCGTAGTTGTCTTGGGCCCTGTGCATATGTGGATTGGGATTGTCCTTCTCTTATTCAAACAAAATAAGAATTCTTCGATTTTAGGTCTCACGCAATGAACCCTAAGCACAAACTGGTAGCTTTTTTTGTTGTTCGATGTTTAGGAATTCATATGGGTTCCAAGTGCAGCCGTAGTTGTCTTGGGCCCTGTGCATATGTGGGCTAGGAATCCCTTCCAAATGACTTTAAGAAAAATTATTTGGTTCAAGGTCTCACACAATGAACCCGAAGCACGAACTGGTAGCTTTTTCTACTGTTCGATGTTTAGGAATTCATATGGGTCCCAAGTGCAGTCGTAGTTGTCTTGGGCCCTGTGCATATGTGGACCTAGGATCCTTTTGTAAATAAATGCAATAAAAACTTCACTTCAGAATCCCTAGTCTCACGCGATGAATCCTACGCATGAACTGGTAGCTTTTTCTATTGTTCGATGTTTAGAAATTCGTATGGTTCCCAGTGCAGCCGTAGTTCTCTTGGATCCTGTGCACAGGTGGACTAAGGATTCCCCCTAAAATATTTTTCAAAACACTCTAGTTATTTTCAAACATTCCTTTTCAAGTGGCTCCGAGGGTCAAGCCTTCAAGCATCATTCATTTTCGAACACTTCCTTTCAAACACTCAGAAGGTCAAGCCTTCACATCAGAACTACGTAAGTCTTGAGTTTCCCATTGCACCGGGGAAGACGTAGGAGCAGGATCAAGTCCTGTTAGGCTAACCTCCATCAAGTTATTTATTTTCACTCTAATTAAAGGGATCAAACAATTTTCAATAATCACACACTCAATTTAAGGGTACTGTTCTTCGGAATAGGCGAGTGGGGTGCCTAACACCTTCCCTACTCGTAACCGATTCCCAAACCTAAATCTCATCCTCGAGTCAAGGTATTTTCCAAATCTTTTTCCCTTAAATAAAAATTTGGTGGCGGCTCCACATAATCCAATAAAATTTATTCTATTTAAAAATTTAGCGAGTTTGTCGTCTCGTCGGAATTACGGTTGCAACATAATATAGGTCCCAATGCTGACATAGCACCTACTTTCGTCATCTGGGGCACCCTAGGGTGCATAAAGGACATGAAGAATCTCCTAGCATTAGCATGACATCCATAAATTATTTCCCAAAGAAGGAAGAAATGTATCCTAGTGACACATCCCATGCTATCCCTCCTTACGAAAAGGTCATCTACAAAGCATCGATGTTAGGGTCCTCCTTTAAACTTGTTGTGGATCTTCCTTAGGCCATTGAAGTAGCTAGGTTTTATGGTTTCTTCCACAGTTTCAAACCCTAGGGCTATATTGAATTTTGTAAGGGGTTATCGATAGGTTTGTCCTTATAGCTAGTAATTGGCAGTATAGGCATGAGGGATCCTCTGTGAATGGTCATAAGAGAAAGAAGCCAGAAACTCAAGGATAGGCTGGCTCAATGACTCTCCAAATATTGAAAGACAGGGTATGCCACACTTTCAAATTCGAATCTCATTACATGAGATCTAGGATCGTTTGAAACTTTGACAAGTATTTGGAGAAAGTAATTTTTGAAGAAAGATTGAGAAATGAAGACCTTTGACCTACAAGCAGAGTCAGAGGCAAGCAAGGGTTGCGCTGCGACTTTCAATTTCGAAACTCATTGCGTGAGATCTAAGATCGTTAAAGAAAATGGACTTAGTTTTAAAACAAAAAAATAAAAGGGAATTGGGTTTGATTCAAAAAAGAATTGGGCTTGATTTTAAAAAATAATTGGCCTTAGCCTAAATTAAATTAAAAAAAAGGAAAATTGGGCTTGACCCAAATTAAAAAAAAAAGACTTGATTTCAATTGAAGAGAAAATTAGACATGACCCAAAATAAAATGAAAATGGACTTGATTTAAAAAGGACTTGGACTTGACCTCCAAAAAAAAAAAGAATTGGGTTTCATCCAAATTAAGATTCTTTAAAGAAGGTTGAGAAATGTATATAAGTTGAATAATTTGATGGGTATCATTTATTTTACTAAAAATGTAAGCCTAATTAGAAAATAATTAACTCAATTAAGAAGAAGCAAGGCCTAATTAAAAGAAAGGCCCAATTTGAGAAGGGAGCTAAATGAAACGCAGCTAGCATGGCCTCACATGATTGAACACAGAAATTAAAGGCATGGCCCAATTCAGAATGAGCAAGGTTAATTAGCATGGTCAGCCTGTTTGACAGTGGCCTAATGATTAGAATGGTCCATTATGGTGTGGCCCACTTTGAACCTTGGTGCAATTAAAGGGGCAGCTAGTAGCACAACCTAACTGAACACCTGGGCCTCGATGTACGACATGACCCAATACCCATAAATTGGCATGTGAGGTTTTCTTAAAATAAACAGTTGCATACAGAAATCGAACCTAGGGGCTAGGGGCCTAGCAATAATGTGTAGTGAGCGAACTAACTAAGCTGGGCTTCCCGCTCAATCTTATATTATTCATGAACATTTACTTAACTAAAGCTGGAAGACCACCTGAATTCCTTGTGGCTGAAGCAAGGGTAAGGGCCTCAACTGAACCAATTGCATTATACCATGCACCATATCCCGAATATGTGAATCCTTTACAATTAAGGTGGGTGGAGAGAAATTCCTACCAATGTTGGAAGGACGCTTTTACAAGAGGGTGACCGTACGCCGTGCTATGTTCGGTGTGTGATGGTTTAGGCCCCTAAATGGATGCTTACAGTAGTGTATTCTTATCCCTTGTAGGCACCATGCATGCCCACAAGTGTCTGGGGGTTCATGGCTAGTAGCAACCAAATCTTGGATGTCAAATCTTCTAATTACCTTATATTTGGGACCATACCACGTAGCAGGTGCTTGCTTGCATTTTATCAGTAGTCCCAGCGACAAGTGGATCCTTTCGTTCTTCTCCTTGAATCTACAAAATTATGCAGAACTTGCTATGGTGCTTTGAAGGAATTGCCAAGGACTGCCAGTATACATGAATGAAAAATTATCATTTGTGAATCTTAGTTAGTGATAAGCATAGATTTTATAAATAATTATCTCTCACTTTTATCTCATTAAGACTTCTTATATGTTCAATTAAGTGATCTTTGTCATATTTTATGAGTTTGGATTCATATGAAGTTTAATTGAATTTCTTTGCTTACCCCGATTAAAATGACACTATTATAGTATTTTGAGCATAATAGGAGTTTTAGACATCCAAAAATCATGAAATCTGTCTTGAATGAAAGCTTAAAGAAGTGTCCACAGTTAAAAAGAAATATTAGACTCTAAATGGGATGTTTAGGACTCCGAAATTATCTCAAAATAATGAGATAGTGTTGCTGATGTGGAATTTGAACAGTGTGCAAAGATCCGGCCATATCTTGAGCTACAGAGGTCCTATTGAGATGAAATCAAATCTGTTGGAAAGCTAAGATCCGGGGCTACAACGTTTGTTCAGACGTCAAGCTCGAATTCTGCCCCGTGAATATCGGAAATTGCGCTGCAAGAAAGTCAAAATTGTTGAGCTCATTGGTGACAAAAATTCAAAAGTGTTTTGCATTTTCAACAAAGCCCATGTGAAAGCAATAAAAGGGTAGAAAAGTAATATCCTAGTTGGTGACTTTCTGAAGATGATGCCTCAAAAATCCTCTATAAATAGAAGGGTTTACAAGAGGAGAAACACACCCCTTGGATATTAAGTCCAATACCATTTTCTATCTTTCTTTCTTTCTTCTTAGTTTGCCTCCTTCATGGAAGGCTATGTTTTTCTTTATTGTTAGTTGCCTCCTTCATGGAAGGCTAGGTTCTTATTTGTTGTTAGTTTGCCTCCTTCATGGAAGGCTAAGTTTGTAGTTTCAATTCAAGGATTCAAGCTATTTTCATTTTAACTTTGAGGTCTTGATCTTTATTTACATGCTTATTGAGTGATTTCTACTCTGCTTTACTATATTCTTCAATTTTATTCTATTAATCAAAGTTTGTTCGGTTGACGTATTTTGATTAATGTATAATTGATTTATAATTGGTTTTTGATTGGTAAATCATTTTCGAAAAGTTTGAGGAGTAGAAATTAAGTAATTGAATTGAAGGTTTTCATTTTATTACTTACTTCAACTGAATTCTGATTATGAAATTGGTTTAGATGAAAGATTAAGTGGTTACTAAATCTTGTTGATCATAATCAATTGAACCCTGAGAGTTTTCTCAGTAGAGAATTCAAGGATCATTTTAGGGGTTCCAGATGATCCTAGGTTGATAAACACAATGCATGATTTTAGTGATCAATGATTAGTTAAGAAAATAGCCTCTGAATTCCTTGAGTTGATAATTGTTAAGTGAAATTAATTTCATTCTGTATTTTGTGTTTAGAACTCAATATTGCATCTTTACAAAACTCCCTTGTTCTAATTTTCTCCTAATTTGCTTAAGAATTTGAAATGGGCTTTGGGAGATGACTTAGGTTGCACCTTATACTATACCAATAGTTTGGGGAAAATCTAGAAATTATTTTTGCGCGTTTGCGACGAGCGTGTCAAAAATTTGGCGCCGTTGCCGGGGAAGTATGTTTTTCTTTAGATTTCATAAAATAATTGAAGAAAAATGATTTACATTTCGAGATTAATTAGTTTGGCAACACATATTTGAACTGGATAGATTAGATTTGATAAATATATTACCTGTGAGATTTTGAGCCTTATTATTATTTTCTTTCTTATGTGATTTTCATCCATAGAATATGTTACTTCAGAACTTGCATTGATTCTTTTTGAAGCTACATTTTCACATAAATTGTACAAAAATGATTGAGGCACTGTTTTTCTTGAACAAACCACTTGGCCAAATAACCAAACCATATAATTTTATCCTTTGATCAGCCCTTTGAGCCGATTAGCCTTTTCTTCTTTTTAGCTCACCACAAATAAATAAATAAAAAAACAACTTTGTTTGACCATAGAAGGTGAGAATACTGGATTTATCATACCATAAGTGTTTCAATAAGTGTGGGGGAGATTATTGTTGTGTTCATCAATATCATGGAAAAAAAAACTAAAGCAAGAAATTAATAAATAAACTATTATATTGAAAAAAAAAAGAAAAAAAAAGAAAAAAAAAAGAATGAAGAAGTAATATCTGTTTCTCACACTTCCACTTAGACTCAGTTCTCAATCCTCACCATTTTCCTTGGTCTAACATTGTATCTCTTCAATATATCATTTCATCTTTCTAATCCCGTTATAACCAAAATAAAGACCTCTTGATTTGTGCATTGCATGTGTACATAGTAGTAGAGAAGTAGAAGATATGCAAGCCTATGATAGTTCATCTTTCATGGATTGAATTTGAGAGAAACACTTACCAAATCAAACACTTGAGAGATTCAAAGTATATCATGTGAGGTTTTATCTTTCTCAATCTATGTTTTTCAAATTAAAGTTGCCTTTCTAAGTAATTTCAAAAATGTGATGAAAGAATGCTTCATGAAATTTTTTGAATTCTTGAGAAATCAACTCAAAACTTTGATGTTCTTTCATAAAAAAAAAAAAAAATTTAGTCACCAATCCTTAACTTAAGTTTGCCCGAGACGTGCAAAAAGATAGTGTGGGGGAATTTGATAAGCATAGATTTTATAAATAATTATCTCTCACTTTTATCTCATTAAGACTTCTTATATGTTCAATTAAGTGATCTTTGTCATATTTTATGAGTTTGGATTCATATGAAGTTTAATTGAATTTCTTTGCTTACCCCGATTAAAATGACACTATTATAGTATTTTGAGCATAATAGGAGTTTTAGACATCCAAAAATCATGAAATCTGTCTTGAATGAAAGCTTAAAGAAGTGTCCACAGTTAAAAAGAAATATCAGACTCTAAATGGGATGTTTAGGACTCCGAAATTATCTCAAAAGATGAGATAGTGTTGCTGATGTGGAATTTGAACAGTGTGCAAAGATCCGGCCATATCTTGAGCTACCGAGGTTCTATTAAGATGAAATCAAATCTGTTGGAAAACTAAGATCCGGGGCTACAACGTTTGTTCAGACGTCAAGCTCGAATTCGGTCCCGTGAATATCGGAAATTGCGCTGCAAGAAAGTCAAAATTGTTGAGCTCATTGGTGACAAAAATTCAAAAGTGTTTTGCATTTTCAACAAAGCCCATGTGAAAGCAATAAAAGGGTAGAAAAGTAATATCCTAGTTGGTGACTTTCTGAAGATGATGCCTCAAAAATCCTCTATAAATAGAAGGGTTTACAAGAGGAGAAACACACCCCTTGGATATTAAGTCCAATACCATTTTCTATCTTTCTTTCTTTCTTCTTAGTTTGCCTCCTTCATGGAAGGCTATGTTTTTCTTTATTGTTAGTTGCCTCCTTCATGGAAGCCTAGGTTCTTATTTGTTGTTAGTTTGCCTCCTTCATGGAAGGCTAAGTTTGTAGTTTCAATTCAAGGATTCAAGCTATTTTCATTTTAACTTTGAGGTCTTGATCTTTATTTACATGCTTATTGAGTGATTTCTACTCTGCTTTACTATATTCTTCAATTTTATTCTGTTAATCAAAGTTTGTTCGGTTGACGTATTTTGATTAATGTATAATTGATTTATAATTGGTTTTTGATTGGTAAATCATTTTCGAAAAGTTTGAGGAGTAGAAATTAAGTAATTGAATTGAAGGTTTTCATTTTATTACTTACTTCAACTGAATTCTGATTATGAAATTGGTTTAGATGAAAGATTAAGTGGTTACTAAATCTTGTTGATCATAATCAATTGAACCCTGAGAGTTTTCTCAGTAGAGAATTCAAGGATCATTTTAGGGGTTCCAGATGATCCTAGGTTGATAAACACAATGCATGATTTTAGTGATCAATGATTAGTTAAGAAAATAGCCTCTGAATTCCTTGAGTTGATAATTGTTAAGTGAAATTAATTTCATTCTGTATTTTGTGTTTAGAACTCAATATTGCATCTTTACAAAACTCCCTTGTTCTAATTTTCTCCTAATTTGCTTAAGAATTTGAAATGGGCTTTGGGAGATGACCTAGGTTGCACCTTATACTATACCAATAGTTTGGGGAAAATCTAGAAATTATTTTTGCGCGTTTACGACGAGCGTGTCAGTTAGATCCAATTATGTTCCTAGAAACTCAACACCTGATACATGTTCGCTTCATTTGCTAACCCAAATTACGACATGCCTCAAGCAATACCAACCAGCACAAATAAGCCTGCTATGGCCTTCCACGTGTCAAATAGACGGACGTTGCATGTGACTTCCGCCCTGCCATAGAATACATTTTCATTATGCCCGCATTCCTCATCCCTAACTGTGGAATGCACCTCCAGCTGCTCCAAACAATCAAAATGAATAAGTAGCTGCATCAGTTTATATACTGCTTCAGAGGCTTAAGGAATGTTTTTAGTCTAGTCAGGGGATGCCTAATGACATATCTGGCCAAGAATTAATGTAGGTTCTGATATAATGTGAGCTTGGCTAACCGCAAAGCAAGTTGTTAAAGCTTGGCCCTCAATAATCACCCCTAAGTCATGTGAGGATTCTTTCAACTCAGATAAAAAAAGTGGCTGAATCTGATATTATGGGACAGTTAAATACTACAAAAACCAATGAAAGCAAGCCTTCTCTCTACCACTTCCACATCATTTGGATCCATTGGCATAGCCCATAATCAATATAGTCATGTACAGGAACTTGTTCCCACCTTACTAAATGGATTAGATAAATACTACAAGCTACCATCAATATACTAGTATAGCTTTTTTATTTGCTTAATTTATTATACTAGTCAAACAAAAACTCATTCAATGCCTGAGTAAAATCCACAGATCCTATATTAATGAGGGAGGCTCATGGTCTCTAATCACCCAACTATGTGTCTTGGTGGAGCTAAGACACAAACATAACAGAATCAGCATTCAATCTTTTAATCTCATTTGTAATTCTTTTAGATTATGGAGGATACTCGAAGCATAACCAAATCAAGGCATAACCAAACTAGATGAGCATTTACTGAGAGCATCATTTAACGGTAGAGAGGATGAGAATCTAAGTTGGATGACGTTCACTCCAGGAAATTAGTAACTTGTCTTCTTTGTTTGATTGAGGAATAAGGTCGGTTAACGATGTGTGAGCCTCTTTCTTATGCTTAGCGACATGAGATGAGATAGCTTCTTCACCATGGAAGCGGAGCAAACGTAGGTTTTGAACCAGCAAAAGATTGTTCTCTTCGACAGCAATGGTGCCAATTCCATGCTAGAGAGAAAAGAGAGAAGATCCAAGCCTACATGAGAGATGGAGAAATCACTAGAGGCAAGGTGAAGTTCAGGAGATTAGAGAGGGTTTTCTTCTTGAGCATAGAATCGAAGAAGAATAGAGAAACTCAGAGTAGATCTTAGAGGTTTAGCCTCATGAAGAGGAACTGGGAAAAGCTGAGAGAAAACTAAAGAAAACCTCCACAGAGATGAGAGAAAATTTTCATAAATGAAGATCGTTCTCCCCCCCCCCCCCCAAAATCAGAAGCTATCCTCCTTTTTTATATGGTTATCTTCTTTTTAAAACATCCTCCAAAAGTTATTCTCCATTTTCTATTTTATTTTTATTTTTATTATTTTTCTTTTATTTTTCCTAAATTATTCTTAACTAACTTAACTAACTCCTAACCAACTTCCCATCTAAAGATTTTTATTTTATTTTATTTTGTTACTATTTTTACTCTTTCTCTTTTTTTTAATCTTTTCCTTTTTCTTTTACATTTTTTATTTTTGCTTTTGTTATTATTTCTTCTTTTTCCTTTCTTTTTTATCTATTGGTTTTATTATTATTTTTTACCTCCTTTTCTTCTTTTTCTTTCTTCTTTTTCTTTCTTCTTTTATTTAATTAAATATACCTATATTGTTTATTTACCAATTTTTTAAAAGAAATGGAGTTTCGGACATAATTGGATGTTCACAGTTATATATGTCGATTTCTTTGTTTAATGATTTTTTATTTTGAAATTTATAATTTTATTACTAATGATTGTGTATATTTCATATAACCTAGTATGTTCCAATTAAATTTTATGTAAATAGAATTTGTTTTTGAAAATTTAGTTAAATATATTTAGCGGCCGAATTTTCCACTGACAATTTCATCGCAAAATTAGTCTTAAACACTTTGTTAGCCACCAATTTTGCGATCGATTTTGCTGCCGATTTTGCAACCAATTTTAGTGACCATTTTTGCAACCAACATTGCAACTAATTGGTAGCAACTGATTTTGCAACCAAAAAATCTGGTCCCTAAATTAGTCTCCTAAACCAAATTATGGGACCCCATTAGGGACCGATAATAGTTATTTTTTAGACTGATTAATTCAATTGCTAAATTGTCCTTTTTACGATTGATGTAAATTGTTGATTGCTAATATGTTTGTAACTAGAGTTTTAGCCACCGCCGCAAATTGGTCACAAATTCGATCGCAAAATTTGTTGGCGAAAAATTAGTGACACATGTTTTCGATCACTAATCATCCATTTGTTTTTGTTGTGTGATGCATAAATATGAAAGAAATTGGATTAGAATCTGGAGATGATATGAATCTTATGAACAAATATATCTATAAAATGAACTAACATGACACTCTATCTTCAATTACACATAACTAAAGAATATAACTTTAATAGAAATGGAAGTAGGGTATCAAAATAAGGAACAAATATATCAATAAAAATGTAGTAAAGTGAATACTAGGAATTAGTAAATACCCAATAGAATATAAAGTTACGTACATAACATCAACATGTTATGAGTTTGAGATCTTGAAAATAATGACTAATTTTGGTGATTTAAAAAGAAGTATGTTGAAGGATGAGTGAAGAGAGACAGGAAAAGCAAACATATCTATAATAAGGTAAAATAATTTTTCACTATAAAATTGTAGGATTCCATTTTCTACAATCTACAAATAATTTTGTGAAAGAGAAGCTAAATGGTAAGAGAGCAATATGAAATATACATAGACTAAGCTTAACACTTGGTTATTATCCAAGAAAATTTATGTTACTAATAAAATGACAAGAAAACTACCTGACCAAAATCCAGGTTACAAAGTTTCAATCATTCAATGAAGTCTTCAAATCCTTTTTTTTATCAATGTAGCTAAATCTTGGTACATCTAAATCTATCTCAAGATAATTTTCTTCTTATGAAAGAAATAGAATCATAATAAGAATATTTTGACCACTTAAAATATATTTCAAGATAACTCAAGATCTCAAGATAATTTTCTCCCTATGAAAGAAATAGAATCACAATACGAATATTTTGACAGGTTAAAATATATTTCAAGATAACTCAAGATCTCTAGAGAACACTAGTGGAAAATAAGCTTTTTACATCGGTTATTTTGGACTTTTTACATCGGCTATTTGAGCGATGTTGAAGCGGGCGATATAGAAAATAAGACCTTTTACATCGATTATAGAACCAATGTAAAAAGTATACTTTTTACATCGGTTGTGCATAGAACCGATGTAGAAAGTAGGCCTTTCTACAGCGGTTGTGTGCAGAACCGCTATAAAAAGTCATACTTTCTACAGTGGTCCTGCCCATAATCGTTGTAAAAAGTATACTTTCTACATCGGTTCTACATACAACTGATGTAGAAAATCACTTTTTACATCAGTTATAGTCTTAACTGATGTAGAAAGTCCAAATTTGTTTTAAATGTTCATTTTATTTAGGTATACTATTATATTATTTATTCATAATACCTGCATATACAAACAGAATGACCAGACACACAATAGATAAATCACAAAATTATATATTTAAACTAATACATCATTATTTATTATTAAATTTTAATTTACAAATGAAATAACTTAAAATTACATCAAATGTATTGTAATTTTAAAAGTTTTAAAATAAGGATTTAAAAAGAAATTGTTAACTATTGAATAAGAAATTTTAGTTCTAAACTGTCCAACTTAGACAATTCAAGATTGAATATAATGAATTGTTTACTTATTCAGTAATATACTCATTGTATTCAACCTTGAACGAGAAACTAATGGTATGCTTATATTTGAACTCAAGAAAAGAAACCAACTTAACTTAGATAGATTAACATGCTATTTAGACATATAATTATGGTAATTATCATTTTAGTAATCAACAATAAGTCATGATCAATTACAAGTAACCTATCTCATATCAATTATGACCTTAATAAACTTAGTTATGGATTCTTTATGAATTAAAAATATTCCCTTAACAATTTATCTACATAGGATGAAGTTAGGTCAAATTCTTAAGTCATGAAGATTGTTCAATGTTTCAAAACCAGGTTCATGCACTCAAGGATTACCTATATTTAAAATGAAATCAATACTATAACATACATATCACCTAACAAAGCAAAGGTGCAAAGGTTTCTTTGTTCAAGCTAACACAAGAAAATTTTCACATAAATACCTTACAGTAAACACAACAATAGTAGAGCAGTGGCAGAGCGGTGGCCGAGTGGTAGTCGAGTGAAGGCACGACGGTAGCCAAATAAAAAGCTTGCAAATTATAGAAAATAACCAACATGAATGTAAATTTCAACTATAATAATAGAAGGAGATGGATAAATAACAAAAAAGACGACGGAGGTTGCTCATACCTTAGGGTGTGCGACAACGACTTTGAGCGAAGGCAATGTTCACAACGGCGACGACGACGACGACTACGAACGTAATGACAGAGTACAACGATGAGCAACAGCGACGGTGGTAATGGCTAAAATGTAAACCAAAACAGAGAGAAAAGGCCGAGACGAGAAACTAGGGATTTAGAGAATGAGGTTAAAAACAACCAGGGTCGAAAAAAAAGGAAAAGGGAAAAACTTTCTACATCGGTTGTTTCTCAGAACCGATGTAGAAACTACTTACTATATTAGTTAAATGAATAACCGATATAGAATCTTTGTCACTTTATTTACAAAAATTTCATCGCCAACTTTTTACATCGGTTCCCTAGAAGATGATGTAAAAAATTGTTTTAAAAAACTGACTTTCTACATCGGTTCTCAAAACAACCGTTGTAGAAAGTACTTTCTACATCAGTTGTTTTGAGAATCGATGTAGAATGTTGTAATAAAAAACCGACTTTCTACATCTGTTCTCAAAACAACCGATGTATAAAGTACTTTCTACAGCGGTTATTCTGTAACCGATGTAGAAAGTACTTTCTACAACGATTGTTTTGAGAATCGGTGTAGAAAGTTTACATTTATTTACAAAAATGACACCGTATTTTTATTTACATCGGTTCATAACTAATCGATGTAAACTCCTGTTATAAAATGTTATTTTTCCACTAGTGGAAAAACATATGTTCATCAATATGCTATCATGCAAGTTCATGCTCTTTGAAATTTATAACTAATTAAAATATTCATTTCTCACGAATTTAACAACCTTAAATCCTTTCTCACAAGTTTTCATCCAATGAAAATCGTATAAATATATAATTCATTGAAATGATCATTGCACAAAAGAGAAGATAATGTAATGAACAATTCAAATTTCATCTTTGCAAAAATCATGGCTGGAAAGGCAAAGAAGAATCCTAATTATGAGTTTAACACACTTTATCAAGGTAGGGTACGTTAAATTGTAGCATTGATTAAATCATGTCAAGGAACGAATCCAAGAAAGTGAGACTCAAAACATACTGAATATATTTAAAAGGTATAAAATCATGATGGGCAGTAATGAGTAAGGAAACAACGTTGGTTTTTCTTATCATAAAGACAAAAAGAATCACCCACCACCAAAAACTTATGCCTTTAAAACAAGCATCTAGAGAAAGAAAATTGGTGAGATTATAAGAAGATTCACATTGTAAGGAGCATAAGTGAGTCAAAAAGATAAAATAGATGAATGTGCAGAGTGTCCTTTTAACAATAAGTGTTTATAGCCACGGGCAAGTGATATACCTAATGAATTTTTATAAATAAATGTAAACTTTCTACATCGGTTCTTTTCTCAACCGATGTAGAAAGCGGGTTTTTTGTTTCAAACTTTCTACATCGGTTACGTAACAACTGATGTAGAAAGTGGATTTTTTTTCAACTTTCTACATCGGTTCTGTAAACACCCAATTATGTCTGAGACCCATTCTAAGGTAGTTAATGTATAAAAGAAATTTAAAATAAATTAGAATTATAATTAAAGAAAGATTTAAATTCAAAATCGATACAAAATTAAAATCTAACCAAAACAGACAATAAAAGTTTTTTTTTGAAAAATAAAAATAAAAATGAATTTGTAAATTGGTCCTAAATCAAAATTAACTAACAAAAAAAATAATAATAACAGAAAACAGAAAAATCTAAAAACAGACAAACATAAAACAGAAAACATAAAACAGAAAACAGACAAACGGGAACAGACGATAAATTTTCTTCTGAAAATAGAACCAATTTGTAAATTCAGACTTAACAACAAAAATAATAAAAAATAGTAATAAAGATAAAATTAAAAGAAAAAAAAAAAAAAAAACACAAAAAAAAAAGAGAAGAGAAACAAAAATTAAAAAAAAAGATAGAAAATATTGAAGCTCCTGCAATCGCTATCTCCGATCTCAATTCGCAAACCCTAAAACTCTCAATTCTGGATTCTTTTCTTTCTATTCAGAAATTAGTTTCACTGGAAGTGATGGGTGGAACTGTTATTGGTTCGTGAAGTCTCAACGCTAAGCAGATCTTGGCGAGGAAGGATGAATATCGTTAAGGGTGTTGCTGGCCTTATCCGAAGAACTTCCGGTGGGCATACTGGTGAATCTTCGAGTTTACAAGCTCAAAAGTTCTCTCCTCCTGGGCCCAGGATTCGCTTCAGTGATGTTGGCGATGAGGCAATTGTAAGTACTCTTTGGGAACAATATGAAAAAATTGATGATAAGGTGGAGAAAAAGAGGCTGCTTCATGTTTTCATCAAGCAATTTGTGACTGCCTACAAGGATTGGGAACCTGCAAATTCAGGCATAATATTAGAGTCTGCTTCTGTTGACAATTTATCATCTGCTGATGATGTGGTTGTTGGCTGCTCAGCTGGACATCCTATTGAAGTCATTAGAGTATTAATTGAAGAGGTCACACATTTATGCTCACTAGTCACTGAGTGGAACACCAGTGTGGTGCAATCACCAACAGAACTGTCTGAGGCTGCAACCAATTTTTTCATAACTTCTGAAGGATTTTTTATGTTGGATGCACTAAAAATTATCACCCGGTCATTATATAATTGCAGAGTTTTTGGATACTATGGTGGAATTCAAAAACTTACAGCCTTAATGAAAGGGGCTGTGGTCCAACTTAAAACCATAAGTGGCACCCGTTCTTCTGATGAAAGTTTATCTGAGTCTGCTATGGAGAAAATCAGGCTACTCCAACAAATTCTTATATATGTCATGTCAATAATTTATATTTTCATTAATTTAGGTTCAAATATAGACAAAAAGGATGAGTTATTCTGCAGTCTTGTAGGCTTTATTTCACGTGCTGATGCTCCAGTCAGCTCTTCAAATAGTTCGAAGGTTTTGTCTACTGAAGCAAGGCTACTTTGGCGTCAGAAAGCAATTGTTCCTGTGATGGAAGCTGGTGGCTTAAATTGGTTAGTAGGTAAGAGCTGTTATGTGTCATTAGAAGATTTGGCTTGAAAGAACTGTTGATGGATGATTCACTTCAGTACTTGTGCTTGAAAATCCTTTCCTT
The DNA here is from genome assembly GCA_026541065.1 of Canavalia ensiformis. Taxonomy (NCBI): domain Eukaryota; kingdom Viridiplantae; phylum Streptophyta; class Magnoliopsida; order Fabales; family Fabaceae; genus Canavalia; species Canavalia ensiformis. The sequence goes on from JAMKYM010000585.1 coordinate 357,466, forward strand.
GGCCTTATCTGCTAATCCCCGAGGTCAGAATCATTTTAAAAGTATTGGAGAGCTGGAAGTGCTGTTGGATGGTCTTGGATTTCCATCAAACTACACAAGAACTTGCAATAAGTTTGTTTTGGCTGATGGATTCAATGATGATAAACCACTGCAAAAAAATCTTTCAACTTCATATTCTTGCTCTAGAAGTTCTAAAGGAGGCTGTCTTTGGAAACATGAACAACTTGCAATTTCTTTGTGAAAATGGTAGGGTGCATAAATTTGCAAATAGTTTTTGTTCACCTGCATTTCTACTTCAAGATCTGGGACAAGAGAAGGGTTTTGCTGGACAGCGGGCTGCTTGTATGCCTGGCCTTGACATTCAAGAAAATGGGAAGTGTGCAAAACCTGATCCACTGGTGGTTTCTGTTGACATTCCATCCAGTGCTTTTTTCTCTCATGTTTGGAATGATTATGTTGTTATCTTTGACGAGGTCTCTGTTCATTTCTTTTAGTTCCTGAGAGTTCAAATTCTCTTAACGTCCAAGTATCCTCTGGTCGACTTGCATTACCTGTTTCCTCGGCATATTGTGAATTATCAATCAAATGGGTGATGAGGGTTCTAGCTACAATATTTCCTTGCATTCAAACTTGCTCAAGTTAGGATGAGTTGTCAAACTATTTAAGGGTCTTTGTCACAACACTACAGAACACTGTTCTTGATGCATTTAGAAATCTTCTTTCTCCTTCTCCCATGTCACTTGAAATTTTTCGTGAAGAGAGAATATGGGATCTTATATTTTCAGAAAATTTCTATTATTGTGAATTGGGTTCAGATGGATCTGCTGGACAGATATTTCCATACACTGAGAAGTCTGAAATATTATCTGCTTCAGACAGCATCAGTAATACAACAGAAGTTAGTGGGGTTAATAGTTTCCAGATGGAAGTAATTTCATTTGTGGAGTTTGCTGCAACTTCTAATGGAAATACGCAGAACATGACGGAATGGGCTGCTTTGTTGGATGCACTTGAACATTCTGCTTGTAATCCTGAAATCGCTTGTGTTCTCGTGAGGAGTTCTGTTCGCATTTTGCAGCTTTCCCCTGAGAGAACAATTGCTTCCTTTAAGACCTTGAATGCAGTTTCTCGGGTTCTACAAGTGGCCTGTGTTCAAGCTCAAGAAGATCCAAAAGTATGGAGCCTTCCCATCAGCATAGTAGCATGGAAACATTGGTATCAATGTAGGATCAACGTGCATGCAATTCACTTGAGGCTATACAAAGTTGGTTTAATTGCATGAAAATGTGCATGGAGTTCTTTGCCAAGTTTTTAGCTGCAGCTGAAGACAATAGGAATTTGATATTGCATAGTTTTACATGTGTTGACTGCTTGTTTGATTTATTTTGGGTGGAAGGCTTGAGAGATGATGCACTTAGGCACATACTTGATCTCATGAAGATCATACCGTTCTCTGAGGAAGATAAAAAGCGAAGTTGCAGTTATGCTCTAAGTATTTAGAAATGTTTACTGAAGTAAAAGAACGGGAGGAAAGCTTTGTTGATCTATCTATTGATTTGTTGGTTGGAATGAGAGATATGCTCCAAGCTAACCAAGCTTACTATCAGGCCCTATTTCGGGATGGGGAATGCTTTTGCATGTTGTATCCTTGCTTAATAGCAACGCTGATGAGGCAAACGGGGAGAAATTGGTTTTAAATGTACTCCAAACATTTACTTGTCTGCTTGCAAATAATGACGCCTCAAAGGCTGCATTTAGAGCTCTAGCTGGAAAGGGATACCAGACGCTACAGAGTCTGCTGTTGGATTTTTGCCAGTGGCATTCTAGTGAAAGCCTTTTAGATGCTTTGCTTGACATGCCTGTGGATGGTAAATTTGATGTCAAAAATACAAAATCAAAAAATAATAAATTTGCAAAACAAATACAATCAAATAATAAAAATAAAATAAAAAAAACCAAAGATATTTGAAGAACATAAAATTAGAAATCTGGAGGAAAATTCTGAAAACAAATAAAAAATAAATAAATAAAAAATATAAAAAAGGAGAAGATTTAAAATCACGAAATAATAAAGGTTTTTAAAAAAAAAAAAAGAAGGAAAAAGGGGGGTGACTTTCTGAGGCCTATAAAAGGGGAATAGAGAAACTTGGAAGGGCTTCATTTTTTTTTTTCAGGTTATAGGGGACTTGCTTTCCCTGGAGCATCTAGGAGAAACTTCGAAGAACTCACAAAGACACGGTGGTTTTCAGCGGGGAAGACAAAGGAATTGGAGGCTCTGAACATTGAATTGGTGCAGAGACACGATCAGATTTCCTCAAACAGGTTAGCATAGCAATGATTCGTCTGCATTTTGAACGCATTCTGTGCTTGAAATACATAGCTCAATAGGTTGAAGTGAGGAATTTGTTCTTGCGAGAAGTTCTTGATTCATTGCTGATTGAATGTGCTTAAGATTATTCGCCTACGATTGGTGTGATGTTTGACGAGTATGGATATCTAGGAATTCAATCTTGGGTTCGTGAAATTGAATTGTACTCGATCATGGAAGAAGAGTTCCTGTTTCCCCTATGTTTCGATATGATTGCCCTATTCTGGTTTCAATAATCTTGATTAAGATATGCATGTAAGATTGATGAAATCGAGAAGTAAATCTTGATTCCCTTTACATACATGCTGAGTTTCTCATAAGGATCAAGATCCCAAAATTTAGTTAAACATTGGTTAGCCACTCACCATAATGACATTTCACTAATCATTAGTTGCCAAACCCCTAAAGAGTAGCTAGCGTTGCTCCTCAACGTATGTTTAGTTCGGTCATAGGAATAAGAGGTGCATGATCTGTTTGATGCTGCCAATTGGCAATGCAAAAGCCAACTTGGTCAAGATTACGAGAAACAGAGTGAGGGATCTGAGGAGTTCATGAATCAGCACCCGCGAATGAACAAAATTTCTCTTTATTAAGATAAAGAATAGAACAATGTTGATGTAATGAATGGAGGGTGACGACATTAGAGATAGCCAACTGAGAGTGAGTGCTCTGACGAATGCATATCTGTGGACGAACCACACATCTTAGTCCTTCTCCAAACTTATCATAACAGAGTCTCAAAATGTCCTTCATTCTGCCAAATACGAACGATCCAATACATGCCCTTTAGACTTAGTTTTCTAGGATGGTGGGTCCTGCCTGAAGCATGACAAATCAAAGCATAAAAGAGGGAACACCTGGTGAGATAGAGTGGCTCATCTCCCCTATGGTCGCATAATTCAGTTCGGCAAGCCGCGCTCACATAACGGAGGGCATTGAAGAAAATGGTGAAGGAGACCCTCACGCAGATCGCTTCAGAGGCAAATGCAGTTGACTCCAGATGCGCGCAAAGCCTGTTGAAGCATAGGAGAAAATGGAGAGCTCAAGAATGGAATGGAAAGTGAGTCAAACTGAGGAGCCAAGGCAGAATCTAACCCCATGCAAATTCATGCAAGGTTAGGAGATCCCCTTTTAATAAAGATCTGAAGGCTGGTACCCCAAGTAGGCAGTGGGCTCAGTGGTTGGAACGCCTGCATACATCCTCCAGGCCACCCTCTTCGAACCCCAACTAAGGCAATGCTGAATTTTTCTCATATTTTACCCGATGACGAAATACCCATTCTGCCCCTACCTTTAGGATTTACTACATTGCCCTTGAGGAATCCACAAAATACCCAGCATACCCCTATTGTGGCAGATTACTCTACTGTCCCTAGGAACCCACAAAATACCCATTCTGCCCCGGCCTTTAGGATTTACCATATTACCCCTAGGAACCCATAAAATACCCATTCTGCCCCTGCCTTTGAGATTTACCACAATGCCCTTGATGAAACCCCAGAATTCCTATCCTGTCCCTGCCACTGAAATTACCCTAATACCCCTAGGAAAATTCCAGAATTCCTGTTCTATCCCATAACCCGTAATTACCATTTTATCCCCAGAAATTAATAAAAATTCCAAAAATTCATAAGAATTCCAAAATTAATAAAAATTCATAAAAAAAATTTTTTAAATTAATAAAAATTACCAAAATTTCACGAACATTCCAAAATTCCTAAATAATTCATGAAAGATTTAAAAAAAATTCTTAAATAAATCCATAAAACATAAAATTCCCTAATCGTTAGTTTACCCCAAAATCTCTGTTAAATACCGAATTCATACCTCTAATCGCCTTTTAATGTCTTGAAGTCCTTCTGATTACAAATTAAATCCATATTTTATTTCCATTAATGCTAAGCACACCCATCTCTTTTCTGTTTGATTACATCTTACTGATTTTATTATTCTTCGTTTTCAAAAATAAAGATCTTGCTTTGCGATTCTTAATCTCACGCGACGAGCTCTAAGCACGAACTGGTAGCTTTTTCTGCTGTTCGTTGTTTAGAGATCCGTATAGGTCCAAGTGCAGCCGTAGTTGTCTTGGACCTTGTGCATATGTGGATTAGGGTTGCCCTTCCTTTTTCAAAATAAAAACCTTGCTCTTTTTATTCATCGATTTTCAAAATAAAGATCTTGCTTTGCGATTCTTAATCTCACGTCGACGAGCTCTAAGCAATTTAATCGTAGCTTTTTCTCATTGTTCATTGTTTAGAGATTCGTATGAGTCCAAGTGCAGCCGTAGTTGTCTTGGGCCCTGTGCATATGTGGATGAGGATCGGTCTCCTAAAAAATAGTTTTCAAAAACAGTCAAGCTTTTTTACGTTCCAAGTAGCTTCGAAGGTCAAGCCTTCGAGCACATTTCTAACACTTTCGAAAGTCAAGCTTTCAAAACATAACCAGAACTACGTAAGCCTTGAGTTTCCCATTGCACCGGGGAATACGTAGGAGCAGGATCAAGTCCTGTCAGGCCAACCTCCATCAAACTATTTATTTTCACTCTAATAAAAGGGATCAAACTATTTTCAAATAATCACACACTCAATTTAAGGCATCGTTTTCGATCAAAGGAGTGGGGTGCCTAACACCTTCCCCACCCGTAACCGATTCCCGAACCTAAATCTCATCCAGGGTTTTTCCAAATCTTTTTCCCTTAAAAAAATTTTTGAGGCGACTCCACTGGGGATTATAGAGAGTCAAGCCCATTTGTTTGAGTGTGTATTATTTTGATCCCTTTACATTTTATTGTATGACTTGTTTATCTATTTGCTTATCTGTGATTGATTGATTTGTTTATTCTTTGTACCAACCTTAGGATAGACGAATATTAAATTGCTTTATCTGTATGAGTTCCCCAATTGCAGGTATCCCAAAACAAAGTGCCCTCCATGCATTGCATACGCATTCTATTTCGAGTGGGGCCCTACACCCGGTCTGAAAAGTCTTGCTTAGGACTAGAGGGATCTAGTGGTGTCACTTTGGGGCTTACGTCCTGTTTGACTATCACGAAAATCCCAGCTAGAGTGCGTCCTATTCGTAATGCCCTACAACTGGTAGCTTTTTCTGCTGTTGTAGCAAGCATTGCGGACTGGAACTTGGCTCTAGTGACCTTTTATACCTTAGGACTACTGACCACCTTTTGAGAGGATCATGCATTAATGACCATAGATCTTTAGGACAGGTTTCCCAAATAGGACAAAAGGAGGGCACGTTCTGCAAATTCAGGTCCAATCTTTCTACTCATGACGGGATGATTAAGGAATATGGAAAAAAAAAGAAAAGAAAAAAGGGGAAAAGAGGAAAAGTTCACATGAGAGACGAACGAAAATGAAAAGAAAAAGAGAAAGAAAGAAAATAAAGAGAGAGAAATTAAGGACAGAAAAAGAAAAGAAAATCGAGTGAGATAAGAAAAAGGAAAAAGGGAAAGACAAAGAGTGAAAAAGATAAGGGGGATATTGATAGATTTTGTGCAAATAAAGTTATGTTTGGCATTCTATTATGGTCTATCATGCATCAATTCCACCTCATAAAAAACCTAACATGTTCATCTTTGTTGTTTCTTCATTTCTTTTATTATCGAAGGACCAGGTTCTCAGTGACATCTAAAGAAGGGGTGAAATGGAAATTAATGCGGAAATCGGGCAGTTAAGAAAGAGAAAGAGGGTTGGGGTCAAGCTAACTGATTTCGCTAGCCTGGAGGACTTCGGAAACAAACTGACAAGTATCCAGTTAATGACGTTCACCAAAAAGTATGGAAATATCCTGAAATTGCTGAAAGTCAAAGTGCAAGAGGGGGCCCTCACGGCGATGGTACAATACTATGATCCCCCTCTCCGATGCTTCACTTTTCCCAACTTCCAGCTGGCGCCTACTTTGGAAGAATTGAGCGGATTTTTGGATCCGCCTAGAAGGAGTCCGCCCTTATAACCATCTGGAACACCACACTTCATTCCGAACTGCTGCTCAGGCCCTGGGTTTACAGGCAGGCGATCGGTTGACGAATTACCAAGGGAAGAATCAAGCTAAGGGGTTCACCCGAGGGTTTTTGGAAACTTACATGCAGCATTTAGCCGATAACAGTCAGTGGGACACTTACATGGATGTACTAGCCCTTGCCATCTATGGACTAGTCCTCTTTCCAGACATAGAGGATTTTGTGGACCTAAACGCCGTGGATATATTCTTGGCCCGAAAGAATAAAGCTGAAAACCCCGTTACCGCCTTGTTGGCCGACGTCTACTACACGCTTAATCTTTGCCACGAGGGGAGAGGGAAGAAGCTGCTTTGCTGTCTGCCAATGCTGTACATATGGATAACGGCTCACGCCTTCAAGAGGAGCGTGAAAACGCAATGCCCCATATCTGACCTACTGTGCTATCAAATAAAGCCGATGGGCAATGAAGAATGGGCAGCTCATTTCGCTGGCTTAAAAGAAGAACAGATCCGATGGCAACCCACCTGGCAACAGAGAACGGAGGTCATCTACCATTGTAAAGGGTTCCCAAATGTACCCCTCATGGGAACCAGGGGTTGCATCAACTACAACCCTATACTGGGGCAAAGGCAGTTGGCTTACCCCATCAAGGCACCTCCATCAGATGAACTGGTGACACCTTTCCTTTTGAAATACGAGGGAGATTTCGCCGAGCCCCTCCGCAAAGTACGAGAAGCATGGGAAAGTGTTACTCGGAAAGGAAAAGAATTGGGGGTCCGAAGCTACGGAGCCAAAGAAGAATACCGCCAGTGGGTCAGAGACAGGGTGCAACAGATCAAGCTGCCATTTAAACCTCTGACTACCCCATCTGAAAATCAATCATCACCAATGGTGTTTGAAGATGAGGTCGTTAAAAACTTGAAAGAAAAGCTAGAAGCCATGACCAAGAAAAACGCCCGACTAGAAGAAGAGCTTCTGAAAGAACGACAAGAGAGCGCCGCATGGAGAAGAGAAAATGAAGTGAACAAAGCTCTCTTAGCCTCTATCGTGGATCGGCAAAAGGGCGAACGAGCGTGCTTCACGGGTACATATGAACTTGCAAGCGGCCAATAAAGAGCTTGGATTGAGAGCGCAAGAAAGAGATGCCGCCCTCCAAGAGAATCATCAACTGAGGGCGCTTTGGAGCAAGTGAAGGCCAAGATTCATACCATCCGCGAAGAGAAAAATCGGATCCTAGCCGCAAACAAGAGAATCCGAGTGGAGGCAGACCACGTAATAGAGGAAAAAAACAACCTGTTGCAGCGAATAGAAGACATGAAAAATCAAATCGAAGGTCTATTAGCGTCTTGGCAAAACGAAGTAAACGAAGAAAAATGGAATGTCATTGAAGTAATCCGAATGCAACAAAGGGGTATTAAAGACATCCAAAACGAGAGTAGATGGTACAAAGACACAGCTGACCACTGGGCCAGATGTTTTGGGAGACTAGCCGGTTTAGCAAATGTGGCAATTGAAGAAGTACCAACATTCCTCAAGAAGGCCGAAGCTTCGTTACATCCGCTGCATACTCCTCCTGAAGTTGAAGATTTTATCTCATTTTGTAAAAATCTGATACTAAGGATGAACAAGTATATTGTGCTAGCCAGACAAGAAGGGCAAAATGTAAAATAAATTCGGTCCGCTTGAATAAAGTTGATTTCTCTCCGTCTGTGATTTCGCGTTAATTTCCATTTCATGCTCAAGACGACTAAAGCACACACAATCAATAGAAGATCATTGAGAAACTGGTCCCTCGATATTTTATTTTCACGCCAAATATCACTTTCAATTAATAATTAACTAATATAATGTTTCTTTTTTTTCGAAAACAGTACCTTTCAGATAATAAAATAGCGGGCTCACGACTCCCTCGACATTCGTACAGCACTAGATCAAAAACCAAAATCATGAGTGAGCTAGAAATGCAGAATGAGGAGCTCAGGAATGAGGTAGCTGAGTTAAAAGATCAGGTAGCTAAGCTCATGAAGCTACTTGAAAAAGGCACAGAGGGACCTACGGCAACCGAGGCAACAGGGGCTGCTACTACTTCAATGCCCTTGCAAGCTGTCACTGAACAAGAATGGCCATACGGGCTACCACCTGGTTATGAGCATCCATATGGACCGAGCTCTCAAGGGATCATCACTGGTGAAAATCCCAATGCACTGCCACTTCACATAAACCCTGCCGCCCACCATTATCATCCAAACCTTCCGACTGGGCTTCCACACACAAACCCTACCACTCATCCTCACCATGTGAACCCCCCGACCTACCCTCTTCCTACCAATACCACCGGTTATCCACCTCACACATACCCCACACACACAAACCTTCCACCTTATCCCTACAACACAAACACTTCCACAGCTTTCCCTCCACAAATAAATCCATCCTTTCCTCCTCACCACATCAACCTCGACTATACACACATGAATACGACCGTCACCGAGGATCCCACATATTCTGTCCCGGTCACTATTCAGCCCGCCAACCCTCACCCATAACACCCTTACGGTCATACTAATAGACCCGAGGGCCAACACACCTTACCTCACCACATTGCTCAACCCGTGGACCAAGAAGCCAGGTTCGGTGGGAGATGGCAACACCTAGAGGAGAGTGGTTAGAGCCATCAAGGACATGGATATGAGTAGTGAGGCTTCCGAGCTATGCCTCGTACTCCGATGTCATAATACCTCCTAAATTCAAAACGCCCCGAATTCGAGAAGTATAGGGGGTCGGATGCCCGAAAAGCCATCGACAATGTATTGCCAAAAAATGGCCTCCCATTCACACAATGATAAGTTCGCTATCCATCCTTGTTTCAGGATAGCTTAACTGGAGTACTCAAGTAATGCCGGTATACCCAAACCTCAAGAGGTCATACATCCGCACATGGAAGGACTTGCGTACGCCTTCCTTAGGCAATACAAGTACAACATAGAGATGGCACCCGACAGACTCAATTCTGAGAATATGATCAAGAAGGAGAATGAGTCCTTTAAAGAGGCGCGCAGCGATGGAGGAGCGGCCGCCCAAGTTCAACCACCTCCGGGCTGGACGGGAGATGATCAGCACTTTTATGGAGACTCTCCCGCCCCATTCTATGACAAGATGGTGGGCAATAGGAAACCGCCAACTTCTCCGACATGGTACTAATCGGAGAACGATCAGAGAGCGTCTTCGTCGAGGAAGGATTGTACACAATGCCGTCGCAATGTCGTCTGACGAAAAAAAAACCGATGAGCAATCCATGGAAGAAGAAGGAAGCCGAGACCCATTATGTCTCGTACTCTCGACCCTAGTCGCCCACAACCTTGTGTACCAACCACCCACCACGCCACCCAACTACCAAATACCATATCAACCACAATTTCCTACAAACTCGCACATGGTGGCTCTCGCCTAACCTTTATACCAACCAACATACAACCCGCCACCTACTCCATTTCAGCCAAACGCTTCCTTCATAACTCCACCCACCCAAACATTCCCTCAACAGCAATCACCAAAACCATGGAACCAAAACACCAACATTAACCCACCTCACCAAAAAACCAACAATAACCAAAGAAAGATAGTGCAATTTGACCCGATCCCAATGAGTTACTCCGGAGTTTTTGCCCCCTCGATTCAAAACTCCTTAATTTCACTAGTCCCCATGAAGCCTTTGGAACCCCCATTTCCGAAGTGGTACAATCCTGAGGCAAAATGCGAATACCACGCTGGGACGGTAGGGCATTCCACTGATAATTGTCTGGCCCTGAAACATAGGGTCCAGAAGCTGATCAATGCCAAGTGGCTGAATTTCGAGAAGGATGCACCCAGCGTGGGGAATAATCCATTACCAAATCATGGAGGAGCAGGGCCCTCTGTGAACTATGTTGAGATAGAAGAGGAGGTAAATATGATCGGCGAATCCTTTCCCGGACCTCCTAAACCTCTGGTCATCCGCTATACTGAACCATCGGCTCTGCCTACGCCTGATGGGGTGAAACCAATCACAATAAAGGTACCGGGACCTTTCCAAAGACAACAAAGAATAAAGAGGTACCATGAAAATATAATGTTGAGGTACTAGGAGGAAAAACCGAAGAGGACAAAAGTCCATCGCCCAGCGTGACCAACATAGCCGGTATAGGGGGAATGACCAGAAGTGGCCGCATATACACCCCTGCCGAAGACATAAGGAGACAACCTGCCACCTTAGACAATGAAAATCAAGCTAGGCATGAGCCCGAAGACGGCAGCAAAGAAGTGGAGAAAGAAATAAAGAAGGTAGTTTCTGACGAAGAAGCTTGCGAGTTCTTGAAACTGATAAAACAAAGAGAGTATACGGTCATCGAGCAATTAAATCGTATACCCGCTAAAATATCATTGTTAGCTCTAATGATGAACTCGGAGCCCCATCGAAAAGTGTTGCTGAAAATCTTAAACGAAGCCCATGTAGTCCACAATATCTCAGTGGATAAATTCGAGGGTATCGCCAGTAATATAACTGCCAACAATTTCATAACCTTTGCCGACCGTGAAATCCCGGAGGAAGGGGCAAGACATAACAGGGCATTGCATATATCGGTCAAATGCATGGATCACATTCTAGCCAGGGTCTTGATAGACAATGGCTCCTCTCTGAATGTGATGCCTCAATTGACTTTTTCCAAACTACCACACGAGGGGATCCACATGAGGCCTAGCTCTACAGTAGTAAGAGCATTCGATGGGTCAAGACGGGAGGTTATTGGCGAAGTAGATCCGCGGTCAAATTGGTCCGATCGTCTTCAACATAACTTTCCAAATAATGGATATTCAGCCAGCCTATAGTCGACCCCTGGGAAGACCTTGGATTCATTCCGCTAAAGCGGTCCCTTCAACTTTGCATCAAAAGTTGAAGTTCATCATAGATGACAGACTAATCATCGTCTCAGCGGAAGAAGATTATCTGGTCAGCAAACCCACCAATCCTCCTTACATTGAGGCTGCCGAAGAAGCATTGGAAACTCATTTCCAAGCCTTAGAGGTTGCCAATGTCACTACAATTAAGGAAGGCGAAGTGGTTGGCCGCGGGCTGCCCCCTAAAGCTCTGATAATGATGGCCCGAGTGATGTTAAAGAATGGGTTCAAGCCAGGCGGTAGACTGGGGCAAAACAATGGCGGTTTGTCTCGACCATTGTCTGTGAATAAAAACAGGCGACGATATGGGTTGGGGTACCAACCCACTGAAGAAGATAAAGCGATAAGACCCCGTTATAACAAGGTCCCTCTGTGCCACATATCGAAGAGTTTCCAAAGTGCTGGCTTCGAAGACCTAGGCATGATCGCAGCCACAGATGGAGAGGGGACAACGAATATTGAAAATCTGGTGACACCTTGTCCCCCGGGACGAGAACTGACCAATTGGGAAATTTTTGATCTACCTCTGACTTTTGGTTCAGTTCAAATGTAATTTTGCAATTATCATGAAAAATTTTACACATAAACATTTTGTACATATTTTTTGACAAATAATAAATATAGTTGCATTGTCCAAAATACCTCCCTCTTTCTTCCCCAATTTACTCACTTCTGCTAAATATACCTATCTTATTTCTTCATCTTATCCCGATACGCAGATCTGACTCAAAACCGTCTTGCGACGACAGTGCTAGTATTGTATTAAGCGATTTCGACTGCATTGACGACCTGGCCGACGAAGAGTCAAAATTTGAATGCGAACCCACAGATGAAATGTTGAGATTGGTGGAACGTGAATCTAAAATTATTGAACCTCATCAGGAACCCGTGGATTTGATAAATTTGGGGACCGGGGAAAATAAAAGAGAAGTCAAGATAGGCACGCTTATCGCTGGAGACAATCGTGAGCGGTTAATCTCACTCTTGCAAAACTATAGTGATATCTTCGCTTGGTCTTATCGAGACATGCCAGGCCTAGACACTTCTATAGTGGAGCACAAGCTACCTATGAAAGCCGGATATACGCTGGTCAAACAGAAGCTGAGGAGGATGAAACCGGAAATGTCTCTGGAAAATCCGGAAGAAGTAAAAAAGCAGTTTGACGCCGGTTTCCTGGCTGTTGCAAATTACCCCGAATGGGTTGCTAACATAGTGCCGGTCCCCAAGAAAGATGGGAAGGTTCGGATGTGTGTGGACTACAGAGATCTTAATCGAGCCAGCCCAAAGGATGACTTTCCGCTGCCTCACATTGATGTGCTGGTCGATAACACTGCACAATTCTCCTATTTTTCATTCATGGATGGGTTCTCAGGCTATAACCAAATTAAGATGGCCGAAGAGGATAGAGAAAAGACTACCTTCATCACAGCCTGGGGAACCCTTTGTTACAAAGTTATGCCCTTTGGATTAAAAAATGCCGGGGCAACCTATCAGAGGGCCATGGTAACATTATTCCATGATATGATTCATAAGGAGATAGAAGTCTATGTGGATGATATGATCGCCAAATCCCGAACAGAAGATGACCATCTCATGGATCTGCAGAAGTTATTTGAAAGGCTCAGAAAATTCAAACTGCGGTTGAACCCGGCTAAATGCACCTTTGGGGTCAAATCAGGAAAGCTGTTGGGTTTCATTGTCAGCAAGAAAGGTATTGAAGTTGACCCCGACAAAGCCCGGGCAATTATAGATATGCCAGCACCTAGGACTGAAAAAGAGATCCGAGGCTTTCTAGGAAGACTCAATTATATCTCTCGATTCATCTTTCAGCTGACAGCTACATGTGAGCCAATCTTTAAGCTATTGCGCAAGAATCAACCCTTGAGTTGGGATGAGGATTGCCAAGAGGCTTTTGAGAATATCAAATTATATTTACAAAACCCGCCGGTCCTAGTACCGCCAGTGGCTGGAAGACCCTTGATCTTATATCTGACGGTTACAGACCAGTCAATGGGTTGCGTGCTCGGTCAACATGACGAATCTGGAAGAAGGGAGCAGGCTATATATTACTTGAGCAAGAAGTTCACGATCGGCGAGGCTAGATATTCACTCTTGGAGCGAACTTGCTGTGCTTTGGCATGGGCGGCACATCACCTGAGACAGTATATGCTAAGTCACACCACATGGCTAATATCCAGGATGGATCCGATTAAGTACATATTCGAAAACCCTGCGTTATCAGGACGAATTGCAAAGTGGCAAATGGTGCTTTCGGAATATGATATCCTGTATGTGACGCAGAAATCTGTCAAAGGCAGTGCACTCGCAGAATATTTGGCCCAACAGCCCATAGACGACTACAAGGCCATGCAGCCGGAGTTCCCTGATGAGAATCTAATGGCAATTTTTGGTGAAAAAGAAAAGATAGGAAAGGAGAAATGGACAATGTTGTTCGACGGTGCGTCCAACATGATGGGCCATGGTATAGGAGTTGTACTAATCTCTCCGAGAAGACAGTATATACCTATCACGGCTCGGCTAGCCTTCGACTGCACGAACAATATGGCGGAATATGAAGCTTGTATCCTAGGGATTCAAGCCGCAATCGAAGCTAAAGTAAAATGCCTAGAGGTCTTTGGTGACTCAGCCTTGGTCATCCACCAGGTCAGAGGAGAGTGGGAGACCAAAGATAAGAAGCTAGTGCCCTATCAAGCGCGTCTTCAAGAACTACTGGAATATTTTGAGGAGGTTACTTTCTCGCACATACCCCGAGAAGACAATCAGCTAGCTGATGCCCTAGCCACATTGTCATCTATGTTTGAAATTGGACGAGAAGAGGATATGCCTCTCATCCACATTCAGCATCGCTCCAAACCGGCATTTTGTCAAACAGTAGAGGTGGAATCGGATGGAAAACCATGGTATCATGACATCCGGCAGTTCTTGAAGAATAAAGAATACCCCGCCGATGCATCTGAAAATGACAAGAGGACCTTACGAAGGTTGGCTGCAGGTTTCCTCCTCAATGGAGAAATCCTATACAAGAGGAATCACGACATGGTTCTGCTCAGATGCGTGGATGCAGCTGAAGCCGACAAAATCCTAAAAGAAGTGCATGAAGGGCCCTTTGGTACTCACGCCAACAGACATGCCATAGCAAGGAGAATCCTCAGGGCAGGATATTATTGGTTGACCATGGAAGCTGACTGTTGCAAACACGTCAAAACTTGCCACAAGTGTCAGGTATACGCGGACAATATCCATGCGCCGTCAACATCGTTGAACGTGCTGTCTTCGCCATGGCCGTTCGCCATGTGGGGAATAGATGTCATTGGTCCGATAGAGCCCAAGGCATCCAATGGACACCGCTTCATATTAGTTTCCATCGACTATTTCACAAAATGGGTCGAGGCCGCCTCATATGCTAGTGTAACTCGCAATGTGGTAGTCAGATTCGTAAAGAGAGAGCTGATCTGCCGATATGGATTACCCAGTAAGCTCATCACAGACAATGGCTTAAATCTTAACAATAAGATGATGTCGGAATTGTGTGACCAGTTCAAGATTCAACATCACAACTCATCCCCATACCGACCAAAGATGAATGGAGCGGTCAAAGCGGCCAACAAGAACATCAAGAAAATAATTCAGAAAATGGTACTCTCATACAGAGAATGGCATGAAATGCTCCCATATGCATTACATGCATACCGGACCTCTGTCCGTACATCTACTGGGGCAACACCATTCTCGCTAGTATATGGAATGGAGGCCGTACTCCCAATTGAGGTCGAAATTCCCTCATTGAGAGTCCTGATGGACACTAAATTGGAAGAGGCCGAATGGGTCCAAGCTCGGATGGATCAGCTGAACTTAATTGAAGAGAAAAGGCTGGCGGCAATATGCCATGGCCAATTATACCAAAGACGAATGAAGAAAGCATTTGATAAGAAGATTCATCCTCGGGAATTTCAAGAAGGAGACTTGGTGATCAAAAAGCTATTGCCTATGCAAAAAACACTGCAAGGGAAGTGGTCTCCGAACTACCATGGACCTTATGTAGTTAAGAAGGCTTTCTCCGGAGGCGCCTTAATCTTGGCCGACATGGATGGGAAAGACTTGCCTAACCCTGTCCATTCGGATGCCGTCAAAAAATATTACGCTTAGAAAGAAAAGCCCGCTAGGTCAACCATCAAAAAGACCTAGGCAAAAGTTAGGGCAATACAAAAGAAAGCCCGCTAGGTCAACCATCAAAAAGACCTAGGCAAAAGTTAGGGCAATACAAAAGAAAGTCCGCTAGGTCAATCATAAAAAAGACCTAGGCAAAAGTTAGGGCAATACAAAAAAGAAAAGCCCGCTAGGTCAACTATCAAAAGACCTAGGCAAAAGTTAGGGCAATACAAGACAGAAAAGCCCGCTAGGTCAACTATCAAAAAGACCTAGGCAAAAGTTAGGGCAATACAAGAAAGAAAAGCCCGCTAGGTCCACCATCAAAAAGACCTAGGCAAAAGTCAGGGCGATTTAAATAAGAAGCATCTTAAGCCGAAAACCCGGGAGGGCGGTTTAAACAAAAACGGCACCGACAAAACAAAATTCGTCCCTCTTGATTAGAGAGGACAAGAAAGGGCAACAAGCAGTCTCCATCTACACTGGGGCAAACTCATGCCGGGGCAGAAATAGGCAGATATCCATGGTTCTAGTGAAAGGTTCAAGACTGGTCTGGGGCAAGCTAAATAAACTGGGGCAAAATTTTTGGCTTTTCAGAAGCTGGGATAGCAATGCACGAAGAGATCGCCAAAATACAATACTAGCACTAATCGTCTCGAAGGCATCACCGCCAACCAAAACTATTTCACCAAACGCATCGCCACAAAAACACCCTATGTCCTTTGACTATCTTGTTGATTCCTCATTACATGCAACTGTATTTTCTCCGGTCAAAATGTGTATGCAGAATGTAACATCTCGTTTTAATGACAATTGCTGATTACTAACACTGTACTAAAGTAAAAGTTATGTCGAAATTTTCTCAATAATAAGTTCTCTTGACCTACAAATCTTATCAAAGCAGCACATACAACAGATATGCCTCTCAAAGAAATCAAAGAACAAACAGTTTATAGAGTCTAGCTCACTCTGAAAGATATGATCGGTGCTAGAAGAAAGCCGGGGAGTCAGAGCCTGCGAATAAAACCAGGAGGTCTTTCTTTTCTTTACATTCTGCTTTCAGGCCTATGTTGTCAGGCCGTCGTGTAGTTTAGATTTACTGCTTTGAGGCCTATGTTGTCAGGCCGCCTTGTAGTTTAGATTTACTGCTTTTAGGCCTATGTTGTCAGGCCGCCTTGTAGTTTAGATTTACTGCTTTCAGGCCTATGTTGTCAGGCCGCCATAGTTTAGATTTACCGCTTTCAGGCCTATGTTGTCTGGCTGCCATAGTTTAGATTTATTGCTTTTAGGCCTATGTTGTCAGGCCGCCTTGTAGTCTAGATTTACTGCTTTCAGGCCTATGTTGTCAGGCCGCCATAGTTTAGATTTACTGCTTTCAGGCCTATGTTGTCAGGCCGCCTTGTAGTTTAGATTTACTGCTTTTAGGCCTATGTTGTCAGGCCGCCTTGTAGTTTAGATTTACTGCTTTCAGGCCTATGTTGTCAGGCCGCCATAGTTTAGATTTACTGCTTTTAGGCCTATGTTGTCAGGCCGCCTGGTAGTTTAGATTTACTGCTTTTAGCCCTACGTTGTCAGGCCGCCTTGTAGTCTAGATTTACTGCTTTTAGGCCTATGTTGTCAGGCCGCCCTGTAGTTTAGATTTACTGCTTTTAGGCCTATGTTGTCAGGCCGCCCCGTAGTTTAGATTTACTGCTTTTAGGCCTATGTTGTCAGGTCGCCTGGTAGTTTAGATTTACTGCTTTTAGGCCTATGTTGTCAGGCCGCCTGGTAGTTTAGATTTACTGCTTTTATGCCTATGTTGTCAGGCCGCCTTGTAGTCTAGATTTACTGCTTTGAGGCCTATGTTGTCAGGCCGCCTTGTAGTTTAGATTTACTGCTTTTAGGCCTATGTTGTCAGGCCGCCTTGTAGTTTAGATTTACTGCTTTCAGGCTATGTTGTCAGGCCGCCATAGTTTAGATTTACCGCTTCCAGGCCTATGTTGACAGGCTACCATAGTTTAGATTTATTGCTTTTAGGCCTATGTTGTCAGGCCGCCTGGTAGTTTAGATTTACTGCTTTTAGGCCTATGTTGTCAGGCCGCCTTGTAGTCTAGATTTACTGCTTTTAGGCCTATGTTGTCAGGCCGCCCTGTAGTTTAGATTTACTGCTTTTAGGCCTATGTTGTCAGGCCGCCCTGTAG
Source organism: Canavalia ensiformis (assembly GCA_026541065.1). Classification (NCBI taxonomy): domain Eukaryota; kingdom Viridiplantae; phylum Streptophyta; class Magnoliopsida; order Fabales; family Fabaceae; genus Canavalia; species Canavalia ensiformis. The sequence continues at coordinate 375,092 of JAMKYM010000585.1, forward strand.
TTTAGATTTACTGCTTTTAGGCCTATGTTGTCAGGCCGCCCCGTAGTTTAGATTTACTGCTTTTAGGCCTATGTTGTCAGGCCGCCTGGTAGTTTAGATTTACTGCTTTTAGGCCTATGTTGTCAGGCCGCCTGGTAGTCTAGATTTACTGCTTTTAGGCCTATGTTGTCAGGCCGCCTTGTAGTCTAGATTTACTGCTTTTAGGCCTATGTTGTCAGGCCGCCTGTAGTTTAGATTTACTGCTTTTAGGCCTATGTTGTCAGGCCGCCCCATAGTTTAGATTTACTGTTTTTAGGCCTATGTTGTCAGGCCGCCTTGTAGTTTAGATTTACTGCTCTTAGGCCTATGTTGTCAGGCCGCCTTGTAGTTTAGATTTCTGCTTTCAGGCCTATGTTGTCAGGCCTTCCAATCTCATATAATTTCAGTATGATAACATACAAAGCCAGTAAAGTCACTCCTTCCCCATTCTTCATGCACCCATGGGGTTCACTCTAAGCTCAAGGCTTCTAGTGTCATTCTTGGAGTTTTTTTCGAAAAGCCTGTCTCGGACATGAGGTGTTCACGTCTTTTCTCATTTTCCTACCACGATAATTCAGAGAATCGCTTCTCACATTATCTGGTAAGAAAATAAGTAAAGAGGGGCAAACTGTAAACACCCAATTTTGTCCGAGACCCATTCTAAGGTAGTTAATGTATAAAAGAAATTTAAAATAAATTAGAATTATAATTAAAGAAAGATTTAAATTCAAAATCGATACAAAATTAAAATCTAACCAAAACAGACAATAAAAGTTTTTTTTTGAAAAATAAAAATAAAAATGAATTTGTAAATTGGTCCTAAATCAAAATTAACTAACAAAAAAAATAATAATAACAGAAAACAGAAAAATCTAAAAACAGACAAACATAAAACAGAAAACAGACAAACGGGAACAGACGATAAATTTTCTTCTGAAAATAGAACCAATTTGTAAATTCAGACTTAACAACAAAAATAATAAAAAATAGTAATAAAGATAAAATTAAAAGAAAAAAAACAAAAAAAAACACAAAAAAAAAAAGAGAAGAGAAACAAAAATTAAAAAAAAAGATAGAAAATATTGAAGCTCCTGCAATCGCTATCTCCGATCTCAATTCGCAAACCCTAAAACTCTCAATTCTGGATTCTTTTCTTTCTATTCAGAAATTAGTTTCACTGGAAGTGATGGGTGGAACTGGTATTGGTTCGTGAAGTCTCAACGCTGCGGATCTTGGCGAGGAAGGATGAATATCGTTAAGGGTGTTCTTGGCCTTATCCGAAGAACTTCCGGTGGGCATCGGTGAATCTTCGAGTTTACAAGCTCAAAAGTTCTCTCTCCTCCCGGGCCCGTGGATTCGGCCAGATGATGTTGGCGATGAGGCAATTGTAAGTACTCTTTGGGAACAATATGAAAAAATTGATGATAAGGTGGAGAAAAAGAGGCTGCTTCATGTTTTCATCAAGCAATTTGTGACTGCCTACAAGGATTGGGAACCTGCAAATTCAGGCATAATATTAGAGTCTGCTTCTGTTGACAATTTATCATCTGCTGATGATGTGGTTGTTGGCTGCTCAGCTGGACATCCTGTTGAAGTCATTAGAGTATTAATTGAAGAGGTCACACATTTATGCTCACTAGTCACTGAGTGGAACACCAGTGTGGTGCAATCACCAACAGAACTGTCTGAGGCTGCAACCAATTTTTTCATAACTTCTGAAGGATTTTTTATGTTGGATGCACTAAAAATTATCACCCGGTCATTATATAATTGCAGAGTTTTTGGATACTATGGTGGAATTCAAAAACTTACAGCCTTAATGAAAGGGGCTGTGGTCCAACTTAAAACCATAAGTGGCACCCGTTCTTCTGATGAAAGTTTATCTGAGTCTGCTATGGAGAAAATCAGGCTACTCCAACAAAGTCTTATATATGTCATGTCAATAATTTATATTTTCATTAATTTAGGTTCAAATATAGACAAAAAGGATGAGTTATTCTGCAGTCTTGTAGGCTTTATTTCACGTGCTGATGCTCCAGTCAGCTCTTCAAATAGTTCGAAGGTTTTGTCTACTGAAGCAAGGCTACTTTGGCGTCAGAAAGCAATTGTTCCTGTGATGGAAGCTGGTGGCTTAAATTGGTTAGTAGGTAAGAGCTGTTATGTGTCATTAGAAGATTTGGCTTGAAAGAACTGTTGATGGATGATTCACTTCAGTACTTGTGCTTGAAAATCCTTTCCTTGGCCTTATCTGCTAATCCCCGAGGTCAGAATCATTTTAAAAGTATTGGAGAGCTGGAAGTGCTGTTGGATGGTCTTGGATTTCCATCAAACTACACAAGAACTTGCAATAAGTTTGTTTTGGCTGATGGATTCAATGATGATAAACCACTGCAAAAAAATCTTTCAACTTCATATTCTTGCTCTAGAAGTTCTAAAGGAGGCTGTCTTTGGAAACATGAACAACTTGCAATTTCTTTGTGAAAATGGTAGGGTGCATAAATTTGCAAATAGTTTTTGTTCACCTGCATTTCTACTTCAAGATCTGGGACAAGAGAAGGGTTTTCTTTGGGACAATGGAGCTGCTGTATGCTGGCCTTGACATTCAAGAAAATGGGAAGTGTGCAAAACCTGATCCACTGGTGGTTTCTGTTGACATTCCATCCAGTGCTTTTTTCTCTCATGTTTGGAATGATTATGTTGTTATGCTGAGCAGAGGTCTCTGTTCATTTCTTTTAGTTCCTGAGAGTTCAAATTCTCTTAACGTCCAAGTATCCTCTGGTCGACTTGCATTACCTGTTTCCTCGGCATATTGTGAATTATCAATCAAATGGGTGATGAGGGTTCTAGCTACAATATTTCCTTGCATTCAAACTTGCTCAAGTTAGGGATGAGTTGTCAAACTATTTAAGGGTCTTTGTCACAACACTACGAACACCTGTTCTTGATGCATTTAGAAATCTTCTTTCTCCTTCTCCCATGTCACTTGAAATTTTTCGTGAAGAGAATATGGGATCTTATATTTTCGAAAATTTCTATTATTGTGAATTGGTTCAGATGGATCTTGGACAGATATTTCCATACAATCGAGAAGTCGAAATATTGTCTTTCCGATAAACATCGATAATACAACGGAAGTTAGTGGGGTTAATAGTCTGATGGAAGTAATTTCATTTGTGGAGTTCTTTGCAACTTCTAATGGAAATACGCAGAACATGACGAATGGGCTGCTTTGCTGGATGCACTTGAACATTCTCGCTTGTAATCCTGAAATCGTTTGTGTTCTCGCGTGAGGAGTTACGTTCGCATTTTGCAAACTTTTCCCCGAGAGAACAATTGCTTCCTTTAAGACCTTGAATGCGGTTCTCGGGTTCTACAAGTGGCCTGTGTTCAAGCTCAAGAAGATCCAAAAGTATGGAGCCTTCCCATCGATAAGATAGTAGCATGGAAACATTGGTATCAATGCGGGATCAACGTGCATGCAATTCACTTGAGGCTATACAAAGTTGGTTTAATTGCATGAAAATGTGCATGGAGTTCTTTGCCAAGTTTTTTTTAGCCAGGTGAAGACAATAGGAATTTGATATTGCATAGTTTTACATGTGTTGACGCTTGTTTGATTTATTTTGGGTGGAAGGCTTGAGAGATGATGCACTTAGGCACATACTTGATCTCATGAAGATCATACCGTTTCTCGAGGAAGATAAAAAGCAAAGTTGCGGTTATGCTCTAAGTATTTAGAAATGTTCTTGAAGTAAAAGAACGGGAGGAAAGCTTTGTTGATCTATCTATTGATTTGTTGGTTGGAATGAGAGATATCCTCCAAGCTAACCAAGCTTACTATCAGGCCCTATTTCGGGATGGGGAATGCTTTTGCATGTTGTATCCTTGCTTAATAGCAACGCTGATGAGGCAAACGGGGAGAAATTGGTTTTAAATGTACTCCAAACATTTACTTGTCTGCTTGCAAATAATGATGCCTCAAAGGCTGCATTTAGAGCTCTAGCTGGAAAGGGATACCAGACGCTACAGAGTCTGCTGTTGGATTTTTGCCAGTGGCATTCTAGTGAAAGCCTTTTAGATGCTTTGCTTGACATGCCTGTGGATGGTAAATTTGATGTCAAAAATACAAAATCAAAAAATAATAAAATTGCAAAACAAATACAATCAAATAATAAAAATAAAATAAAAAAAACCAAAGATATTTGAAGAACATAAAATTAGAAATCTGGAGGAAAATTCTGAAAACAAATAAAAAATAAATAAATAAAAAATATAAAAAAGGAGAAGATTTAAAATCACGAAATAATAAAGGTTTTTTAAAAAAAAAAAGAAGGAAAAAGGGGGGTGACTTTCTGAGGCCTATAAAAGGGGAATAGAGAAACTTGGAAGGGGCTTCTGCATTTTTTTTGGGTTATAGGGGACTTGCTTTCCCTGGAGCATCTAGGAGAAACTTCGAAGAACTCACAGCACAGTGGTTTTCAGCGGGGAAGACAAAGGAATTGGAGGCTCTGAACATTGAATTGGTGCAGAGACACGATCAGATTTCCTCAAACAGGTTAGCATAGCAATGATTCGTCTGCATTTTGAACGCATTCTGTGCTTGAAATACATAGCTCAATAGGTTGAAGTGAGGAATTTGTTCTTGCGAGAAGTTCTTGATTCATTGCTGATTGAATGTGCTTAAGATTATTCGCCTACGATTGGTGTGATGTTTGACGAGTATGGATATCTAGGAATTCAATCTTGGGTTCGTGAAATTGAATTGTACTCGATCATGGAAGAAGAGTTCCTGTTTCCCCTATGTTTCGATATGATTGCCCTATTCTGGTTTCAATAATCTTGATTAAGATATGCATGTAAGATTGATGAAATCGAGAAGTAAATCTTGATTCCCTTTACATACATGCTGAGTTTCTCATAAGGATCAAGATCCCAAAATTTAGTTAAACATTGGTTAGCCACTCACCATAATGACATTTCACTAATCATTAGTTGCCAAACCCCTAAAGAGTAGCTAGCGTTGCTCCTCAACGTATGTTTAGTTCGGTCATAGGAATAAGAGGTGCATGATCTGTTTGATGCTGCCAATTGGCAATGCAAAAGCCAACTTGGTCAAGATTACGAGAAACAGAGTGAGGGATCTGAGGAGTTCATGAATCAGCACCCGCGAATGAACAAAATTTCTCTTTATTAAGATAAAGAATAGAACAATGTTGATGTAATGAATGGAGGGTGACGACATTAGAGATAGCCAACTGAGAGTGAGTGCTCTGACGAATGCATATCTGTGGACGAACCACACATCTTAGTCCTTCTCCAAACTTATCATAACAGAGTCTCAAAATGTCCTTCATTCTGCCAAATACGAACGATCCAATACATGCCCTTTAGACTTAGTTTTCTAGGATGGTGGGTCCTGCCTGAAGCATGACAAATCAAAGCATAAAAGAGGGAACACCTGGTGAGATGGAGTGGCTCATCTCCCCCCCTATGGCTGCATAATTCAGGTTCGGCAAGCTGCGCTCACATAACGGAGGGCATTGAAGAAAATGGTGAAGGAGACCCCTCATGCAGACTGCCATTGTAGGCGAGCAGCGAGTTGACTCCAGATGCGCGCAAAGCCTGTTGAAGCATAGGAGAAAATGGAGAGCTCAAGAATGGAATGGAAAGTGAGTCAAACTGAGGAGCCAAGGCAGAATCTAACCCCATGCAAATTCATGCAAGGTTAGGAGATCCCCTTTTAATAAAGATCTGAAGGCTGGTACCCCAAGTAGGCAGTGGGCTCAGTGGTTGGAACGCCTGCATACATCCTCCAGGCCACCCTCTTCGAACCCCAACTAAGGCAATGCTGAATTTTTCTCACATTTTACCCGATGACGAAATACCCATTCTGCCCCTACCTTTAGGATTTACTACATTGCCCTTGAGGAATCCACAAAATACCCAAAAGATATACCCTGTTGTGGCGGATTGCTCTCCTGTCCCTAGGAACCCACAAAATACCCATTCTGCCCCGGCCTTTAGGATTTACCATATTACCCTTAGGAACCCATAAAATACCCATTCTGCCCCTGCCTTTGAGATTTACCACAATGCCCTTGATGAAACCCCGAATTCCTATCTCAATCCCCCGCCATTGAAATTACCCTAATACCCCCAGGAAAATTCAATTCTGTTCTATCCCATGTCCCGTAATTACCATTTTATCCCGGAAATTAATAAAAATTCCAAAAATTCATAAGAATTCCAAAATTAATAAAAATTCATAAAATTTTTTTTTTTAAATTAATAAAAATTACCAAAATTTCACGAACATTCCAAAATTCCTAAATAATTCATGAAAGATTTAAAAAAAATTCTTAAATAAATCCATAAAACATAAAATTCCCTAATCGTTAGTTTACCCCAAAATCTCTGTTAAATACCGAATTCATACCTCTAATCGCCTTTTAATGTCTTGAAGTCCTTCTGATTACAAATTAAATCCATATTTTATTTCCATTAAGGCTAAGCACACCCATCTCTTTTCTGTTTGATTACATCTTACTGATTTTATTATTCTTCGTTTTCAAAAATAAAGATCTTGCTTTGCGATTCTTAATCTCACGCGACGAGCTCTAAGCACGAACTGGTAGCTTTTTCTGCTGTTCGTTGTTTAGAGATCCGTATAGGTCCAAGTGCAGCCGTAGTTGTCTTGGACCTTGTGCATATGTGGATTAGGGTTGCCCTTCCTTTTTCAAAATAAAAACCTTGCTCTTTTTATTCATCGATTTTCAAAATAAAGATCTTGCTTTGCGATTCTTAATCTCACGCGACGAGCTCTAAGCACGAACTGGTAGCTTTTTCTGCTGTTCATTGTTTAGAGATTCGTATGAGTCCAAGTGCAGCCGTAGTTGTCTTGGGCCCTGTGCATATGTGGATGAGGATCGGTCTCCTAAAAAATAGTTTTCAAAAACAGTCAAGCTTTTTTACGTTCCAAGTAGCTTCGAAGGTCAAGCCTTCAAGCACATTTCTAACACTTTCGAAAGTCAAGCTTTCAAAACATAACCAGAACTACGTAAGCCTTGAGTTTCCCATTGCACCGGGGAATACGTAGGAGCAGGATCAAGTCCTGTCAGGCCAACCTCCATCAAACTATTTATTTTCACTCTAATAAAAGGGATCAAACTATTTTCAAATAATCACACACTCAATTTAAGGGTACTGTTCTTCGGAACAGGCGAGTGGGGTGCCTAACACCTTCCCCACCCGTAACCGATTCCCGAACCTAAATCTCATCCAGGGTTTTTCCAAATCTTTTTCCCTTAAAAAAATTTTTGGTGGCGACTCCACATCAATAAAACCAATTTCATTTTTTAAATTTTAGCGAGTTTGTCATCTCGTCGGAATTACGGTTACGACAGGTTCTAGAAACAACCGCTGTAGAAAATGCTTTCTAACATCGGTTCTAAGAAACAACCGATGTAGAATGTCTTCTCCTGTCACTTATTTTTCGATGCTGTTCGTGTACATCATTTTTCAAAACCCCATCTTCTCGTATCGGCTTGTTCTCTCTATTTTCGTTTAAGTCTTAGCCATTGTCAATGTCGTTGTTGTTCGTCGTTCCACTCCGTGCTTATGTTCGTGGTTATCGTCGCCATTGCAACCATTTCCTCCGTTTGAAGTTGTTGTTCCGCACCCTAAGGTTCGAAGTCATCTTTTTCGTTATTTATGCATCTCATTCTGTTATTATGGTTGAAATTTACATTTATTTTGGCTGTATTCTATAATTTTCAAGCTTCTTATTTGGCTACCGTGTTGTGTCGTCATTCAACTACCGTTGTGCCTCCATTTGGACACCGCTTGGCCACCGCTCAACCATTATTGTATTGACTGTGAGGTATCTTCTATAGTATTGATTTTGAGTTAAATATGTTGGTTTGTTTTCTTCAGTTCAAATATGAGCATACCCTTAGTTTCCCATTCAAGGTTGCATATAATGAGTATAGTACTAAATAAGTAAATCATTCATTATATTCAATCTTGAATTGTCCAAGTTAGACAGTTTGGGACTAAAGTTTTTTATTCAATGGTTAACAATTTCTTTATAAATCTTGTAAATTATACTTGATGAAATTTTGGTTTAGTTCATTTTGCATTATCTCTGGGTACATATTATGGTAAATGAAACCAGAATGAAGTTATGTACTTGGAGACTGATGCAAAATGCTGCCAAAATTTCACCAAGTATGATATTCAAGATTTTAGAAGTGTGTTAATCGATGAATAAAAAACTTTTTTCTCGAATGGGATAGGGCCTTACCAATAGTGAGGATAATAAATTAACAATTATGAGTGACAAGGTTAATCCTAAATCATGTGTTGATGATTCTTGTATAGTATGGATCGTAGTTGGATAAATTCTAAACGAACGAGCGATGAGTCAGGAATGGGGTTGAAGAGTTTTTGAATTTTGCGTAGACAAATCTACCTCAGAGTAAGGGACAGTTTTACTGTCTGTGTGTTAAGTGTCTAAATGAGAGACGTTTGGGTGTTGATCAAATTAGAGAGCATGTTCTTTGTGATGGATTTTGCAAAAGTTATACAAAATGGACATGGCATGGTGAGTTATTAGGCATGCTAAGTGTGTCACAGATGGTGGAGGTGATATAAATATGGAAGATTGGGTAGAGGATATGATTAGTGATGTACGGCATGCATCATTTGAGCGGGCAAATATGTATGGTAACTTGTCTACTGATTCAGAGAAACCTTTGTATCCGGGATGCACTACGTTTACACGATTGTCAGCAGTGTTAAGATTATTCACTCTGAAGGCAAGGAATGGGTGGAGTGATAAAAGTTTAACCGAATTACTTGAACTACTGGTAGAGATGCTTCCGGAAGGTAACACATTACCAAAGTATAATTATGAGGCGAAGAAGGTGTTGTGTCCGATGGGTATGCAGTATAAGAAAATACATGCCTGCCCCAATGATTGCATACTATACAGAAATGAGTTTGAAGGATTAAATGAATGCCCTGTGCGTCAAGTTTCACGTTATAAATTGAAGGATGGTGATTTTGGTTGCAATTATAGCACAAAGCGACCTCCAGCCAAAGTGTTGTGGTATCTTTCAATAATTCCAAGGTTCAAACGATTGTTTTGTAATAAAGATGAAGTAAAGAACCTTAGATGGCATGTAGATGAAAGACTGATTGATGGAAAACTTCGTCATCCAGCTTATGGTTTGCAATGGAAGATGGTTGATCAACTATATCCAGATTTTGGAAATGAGCCAAGAAACCTAAGGCTTGGACTTGCAATAGATGAAATGAATCCATGCGGTAATTTAAGTAGTAAACATAGTTCATGGCCTGTACTTTTGACAATTTACAACCTTTCTTTGGTTGTGCATGAAACGTAAATACATCATGTTGTCTATGATGATTTCAGGTCCACAACAACCTGGAAATGACATAGACGTTTATCTTGCTCCTTTAATTAAAGACTTGCAAAATCTATGGGAAGAAGGTATGGAGGTATTTGATGCGTATGGTAATGAAAATTTCAAGATGCGAGCAATGCTTTTTTGCACTATTAATGACTTTCTTGCATATGGAAATTTATGCGAATATAGCGTTAAGGGGCACAAAGCATGTCCTATATGTGAAGAAGGCACAAGTTACCATCAACTACATCATGGAAGGAAGACAATTTATCTTGGTCACCGGAAATTTCTCAGGACTAATCACCCTTATTGTAGATTAAGGAAAGCTTTGAATGGGTTGCCAGAAAATGATGTTGCTCCAAAAACCTTAACTGGACAACAAGTCTATGATCGGGTTAAAAACATCATAACTGTTTTTGGAAAGACTCAAAAAAAGGTTATCGAGACAAGGATATGGAAGAAAAGATCAATACTTTTTTATCTTCCATATTGGTGCAAACTTGATGTTAGACATTGTATTGATGTGATGCATGTGGAAAAAAATATGTGTGATAGCATCATTGGAACACTTCTCAATATACAGGGCAAGACTAAAGATGGAGTCAATTATCAATTGGATTTGGTTCACATGGGTATACGACATCAGTTAGCTCCACAGTCTGTAGGAAAGCGAACATATTTTCTCCCGGCATGTCATACATTGTCAAAAAAAGAGAAAATTTCTTTTTGTGAGTGCCTACATGGGGTTAAAGTGCCACAAGGTTATTCTTCAAATTTTAAAAGACTTGTCTCGATGAAAGATTTAAAGTTAGTTGAGTTAAAGTCTCATGATTGTCATGTGTTGATGCAACAACTACTTCCAGTGGTTATTTGTGACATCTTGCCTAAAAAAGTTAAACATACAATAAGTAGGTTGTGCTTCTTTTCAATAAAATATGTAGCAAAGCCATTGACCCTCTAAAATTGGATGAGTTGGAACATGAAGCTTTTACTATCTTATGCCAATTAGAGATGTATTTTACTCCATCATTTTTTGACATTATGGTTCACTTGGTTGTTCATATAGTGAGGAAGATTAGATTATGTGGTTTAGTTTATCTGAGGTGGATGTATCTAATAGAACGATACATGAAAATATTAAAAGGGTATGTGAAGAATCCACACCGTCTCGAGGCATCTATGATTGAAAAATACATTGCAGAAGAGGAAATTGAGTTTTGTACAGAGTATTTATCAGAGGTGGAACCCATAGGAGTTCCAAAGTCTGGTCATGAGGGAAGACACGGAGGTAAAGGTACACGAGGCATAACTGTGAAAAGCATGGGTCGTGTAGAGGTCCTTCAAGCAAATTTGTATATTTTGAATAATACCGATGAGGTTCAACCTTACTTATCTACTCACAAAACTATGATAAGGGAAGAGAATGTTCGAATGAATGAGAAATGGTTGTTGAATGAGCATAACAAAACATTCTTAAACTAGTTTGATGAAACAATTAAGAAGGATGATGATGCCTCTGATACATTGAAGTGGCTAGCAAATGGCCCAAACTTTGATGTCATATGTTGGACTAGATACGATATCAATCATTTTTCATTTTACACAAAGTCTTAGGATGATAAAAGTACCATGCAAAATAGTGAGGTTATGGTGGTAGCAAGTCGATGCATTTTGCAAGTTCCAAAGATAAAAATCTTGTAAAGGCTTCCATATCTTACTTTGGAGTGATTGAAGAGATTTGGGAGATTGATTACACCAAATTTAGAGTGCCTGTTTTCAAATGCAAATGGGTTGATAGTAACAGTGGTGTGCAAGTCGATGAATTGGGATTTACATTGGTTGACCTTCAAAAAGTAGCTTACAAGGATGACCCTTTTATCATGGCCCACCAAGCAAAACAAGTGTTTTATGTTCAAGATCCTTGCTCCAAAAGGTGGTCAGTCGTTCTTCAAAAAAAGACAACAATCACTAGTGATGATACCAATGATCTTTCAACTATTGATATTTCTCAAACTCCCTTATCATCAAGGATATCTAGTATCAATGAAGAAAATGAAATAGATGATGTACATGCTGTTCGAGATGATCATCATGAAGGAATATGGGAAAATGTTACTACATGATACAAGTTAGTTATTTATTTAATTATTTCATCATTGTATGTTTATTTTTAACTTATTTTAAAATGTTTATTATGTTTTTTATATTTAGTACAGTTTTTAACATATTTTTTCTTTGCTTTCAACAGGTACATGGCTGATTACTACATTCTTTTCAACTTTCAATACTTGTTTGATGTAATTTTAATTTATTTCATTTGTAAATTAAAGTCTGATAATTTATATAGATGTATTTAGTTTAAATATATAGATTATGTGAATTCTATATTGTGCCTGTGGTAATTTTGTGTGTATATGTAGGTATTGTGAATAAATAATATGGTAGTATGCCTAAACAAAATGAACATTAAAAAAAAGAACTTTCTACATCGGTTAAGACTATAACCGATGTAAAAAGTACGCTTTCTACATCGGTTGAGCCTATAACTGATGTAAAAAGTACATTTTCTACATCAGTTGTAGCCTTAACCGATGTAAAAAGTATCGATTCTGCCCACAACCGATAAAAATGTACTTTTTACATCGGTTATAGGCCCAACCGATGTAGAAAGTCAAACTTTTTACATTGGTTCTAAAACCGATATAAAAAGTCTTATTTTCTATATCGCCCGTTTCAACACCGTCTAAATAACCGATATAAAAAATCCATAACAACCGATATAAAAAGCTCATTTTCCACCAATAAACTTATCAACAAACATTTGCAAAAGAAAATAAAACAAATCAACAACTTTTCTTATTTAACTTTTCAACAAGCATTTATGCACCTCATGCGCCTTATGGATAAACTTCTAGATAGATACTTAATGCAACTCAACTTTAAATTAATGATAAGGATGTTAGATAGATATTTAATACAACCTAACTTTAAATTAATGATAAGGAGAAATGTATTCAATAATTAAGGTAGATTAATTGATATGTTAGGTTAATAAGGAAGATAAGGCATAGTTATGAATAATCTAAAAATTTCAACTTTCAGAGAGAAGGAAAAGAACCTGTATAGAGTTTAAAAGCTGTTTGAAGACTTCATGCTTGGTGACCCTTATTTCCTTCCTTCTCTTATCCCTGAAAATTTAGCAGTTCGATGAGTACTTTAACAAAATCTAAAATAAAGTATACCATATGTTCTGTAGACAATATACTCTGCACAAACTCATTATTATGTAAATAATGGATACACCATGTCCTATGCTTAACTTTCCTTGAAATATAAGTTGTGTCCGAATCTGTCCTAAAAAAATTGGATGCAAAATTTAATGGCCAATGCAAATACATAGTCTTATAGAGATCTTAATTAATAAATATCATGTAAATCAAGCTAACCAAGTAGGATCACTAGCTCTAACATGCAAGAAGAAATCATTAAAGCAAAAAAGCTTAAATGGAAAATTATAATAGTTGAACAAGTCCAAATGCAAATTTTTCCATATAATGCTTAAAGTTCTCAACCTTACTTGTTGGGTCAAAAGCTATAACTTTGCTTAGGAAGTGTCATGCTTCCTATTCTACAAGAAATTTTAGGAGAAGAAATTTAAGTATCGCATATATATATATATTACTTTTATTAACAGTTTCAGTTGTTTGTCTCTGGGCTCTAGGTAAAAAAATAAATCAAACTAACCTTAATTCAATTAAAAAAAAATAGATGAATTAGGTAAAAGAAATTAATATTAATTTGGATCTCTCTTTTGCTTCATAATTTTTCCATGCTTATAGAGAAATATACAATTTTACCATTCTTTATCCATTTTCTTTCTTATGAACAATAACCTCTCACTCTTAAATCTCTTTCAACACCACACATTCTAGCAACTATGCAATTCCTCTTCCTCTCTCATACCCATATTTTTGCTAGATATGCACACATTAAAAAAATCCAAAGGAGGTTGGATCATTTTTATTTTCTCTCATAGCTAACCTATATAAACAGAGATTCTCTTATTCCATTATCCAGTAAATATTCACTCTCTCCATTCCTAGACACCACCCAGCCCCCACTCTCAAACTTCTCTTAAATAGCAAGAGTTTTCTCTCCAATGTAAAAGGTCAGGACTTGTGCTCTCTTTAGAGAAAACATATCTCTTGGGAACTCTTTTAAGCTTCCAAATAAAAAATAAGTTGCATTAGTTAAGAGAAATTGAGTAGCAACATATCAGAATCCTAAAAAATGGTGCAGGAAACTGCAATGGGAAAAAAATTGTAGTATGCTCCCTCTTAAGTGAGAACTTTCTAAGGAACAATATGCAGAAGATCATCTATCTTTGTTCAAAATTCAGTTTCCACATATCAAAATAAGAAAGGATCAAAGTGTCCTCTTAAAACATCAAATTTCTTAAAGTGAATATTTAATTTGTATTCCCTTAACCTAATGCCTTCTGGGATTTACTTCTGCTTTAGAAAACTTTCCTATTCTCTAATTTACAAGTCAAGCAGTTGACACCAAAATATTCATCCGTTATCATCATTAAATTTGTAAAAAGTCATAATTATTTTAAACATCACGTCTATAGCATGAACCAATGATGTTCTTTGCAGGAAAGAATTAAAGAAGTAAGCTAGAGTTGAAAGAACAAGAAAATTTAATATGGAGGATAACATATTCAAAAGATGCATAAAAAACTGGAGATTCTATGTGAAGATTTTGTTTATATATTTTTCGCTTAAATGCATAAAAAATTCAATAATAATAAATTCATTAAAGCTTCAGTGAAGTTTGGATCCTTTAAATAAAGAATTTGCAAAAAGTTCAATAATAATAACGGTTGTATACATCCCACGATTTGCACCTCCTGCACAGAACACACTAGCGGATACCATAGGCACAGTTTACTTCTCTACCTATATCCTATTCCCGTTTTTACTTTGGAACTAAGTTATGCATTAGAGTATCTTAATTAAGTACCACAACTGCCACAACCAATGCCAAACAATGTAAGGTAGTCTAACACTACCCCGTTAGGCATAGACAGGAACACAATCCCATAGTAATGCTTATCAATCTGAATTTCCACAAAATTTTACTTTAAGCAATTTGCATATTAATCTAAATTAGTCCACGATTTTTATGGTTATATCTTAACACACTTTAGGATTTTTATAGGACCTGCACAGTGCAACAACTTCTATGCTCCCTTACGGCGTAGCCATTAACCTAGCACCTATTCATCATCTCCTACCAACCAATCTACTCAACATCCTCCATTCCCACTAAAAGACTGAACAATAAACTATTTCCATGTTAAAATTTCAAAAATTTGTGTGAAACCTTTAAAGAATCTAAGGTTTATTGCTGGTATTTTTTCATTTGTAGGAAGTAAAAACGACTTCTGTAAGGCTTTCTATAGTCAACCACACGCACAACATGAATGCGCAATAATGAAGAGAGAGAGAAACGAGTAGGAATAAGAGATGATATTGATAACTTATGTTTTATTTCTTAAACAAGTTAAACATATCATTAACTAAATTAGATTTACAATCAAAATATGTAAATGTAAATGTAAACAAGAAAGGTTCAAAATCATAAAAAGATTACATATTCTGATTCTTCATGTTTGCACTTCATTGATCTTGCGTTGTCTCTTGTGTGTTCTAGATTTCAGAGAAGTGACCCTTACTTTATTTGTTTAACTTGGTATCATAGTCGTTGCCACTTGTTCTTGTAACTTTCCCTTATTATGCTTGCTTATAAATGAGCACTCCTTGTAACTTTTTCATCTTATAAGTTGATTCATGGCGGCTCTATTACTCGTCACTAGTTGTAACCTTTGTAACTGTCCAAGCTTATCACTTGAATCGATTTTGCTATGCTCGACGAGTACTTGATGATATATGGACGATATATATAGTAATATGCTCAATCATAAAACTCTACCAACATAGAAAGTCATAACCTTGACTAGGATCGAAGCTATAGCTCTATGTTTTCTCAATCATCCATCGAACATTTACCTCGAGATCACAACACTTTGCAACATGATGAATTTTAGTTTAACACAGTCTTTCAAGGTTGACATTCTCGTTATTATATGGTTTCTCCAAGATGTTGCATTGGATTATGAGTTGATGTTCAGACTTGTGGAAGAACGTTCCTTTGGGGATTATAGTTTGAAGCAAAATGATCTTCTAAAAAAAGGAGGAAGAGGAGGGTTGCACTACAACATATCTAAATTTTAGTAATATTTAAAAAAGTTATAAAAATATAAAAGAAAATGTTATCTATTAATTTTAATAATATTTTTAAAAAATATTATATATGATATATGTCGCAAAATATTATTTGTAACAATTTTTTATATTTTTAGTAAATTTAATAAATGTTACAACATATTGATTTAGTAACATTTTTAAAAAAAATACAACATTTATATAAAATGTTACAAAATATTAAAAATGTTGTCAAATATATTTTAAACAACATTTTAAAAATGTTACTAACTAAAAAAATATTACAAAATAATACTATTAGTAACATTTTAAAAAATGTAATTTGATTGTAAAAAAATGTTACAAAAGATAAGTTTTTTTAGGTTAAATTAATTTTTACCTGAAAATAAAGGAAATATCAAATTAATCTTTAATAGATTCTTAATTTTCTTTATTTTTTTAACAATAAATAAATTAATTTCTGTTTCTAATTTCTATTTTTATTCAATATTAAATAAAAAAGGTCAACATGTTGTTATTTTACTTTTGTTTTTAAAATTTTATACAGAAAACAACATAAAAATAAAATGATATTTTTATTATTAAAATTGAAAAAAGAATATAAAAAAAAAACTAGTAGGTTCTAACTTTTCCTTAACCATCCTCAGAAACTAAATTTGATTATCACTAAAATTACTTTCAAATGACAAAGCCTACTTATGGTAAATTACACCACTTTTCCTGATGAAGACCACCATTGTTCACATAATGAATCAAATAATATATAGTAATTGAATGCAGTTTTCAATTGTGTAACCTTTGATGATGCTTAAGAAGAATTGGGCCTTTTCAGGACCCAACATTCAAATACAAATAACTATTTTGGTTAGAGAAGTTTGACGATGTAGGTACAGGACAAAATCCAAAGGATCTTCCATCAGTATTTGCCAAACATACATCAGTTATGTACTTCAAAAGTTCACTCTTTTATATGAATGACTGAGCTGCATATTCCTCAAATGACATCCACTGCAGCAAAAGAATAATATGAAGAATTGATACCTGCCTTTGGCTATAATGATTTTAAATTTCCTCATGATCCTTTTTAAAACTACAATTTATTGCCACATTGGAATGAACTAAATCAAATCAATTTCGGTAATAAAGTTTTAACGTACAGGCAAAGATGTTAAATGATAGCTTAACAACAGAAGGAATAAGAAAAATGAAGATAATTTTATGATCTGTTAGCATTGAACATTTTAAAAGACACATGAAAAACAAACTATAATTACTGCTTAGCTTAAACTAAAATTTATATACCTGGGCACCCTCTATCTCTAATCTCTAGATTTGGATGTCAGAAGACAGGGGTCGCAACATGTACACGAAGAATAAATCTGACTTCTCAAAGAATGAATTATAACTTTGTCTGTTGATCAGATATTCAGATCAATGAAGAAAAGAATGCTCAATCATTTATACTATAAACTCACAGGAATCCAAGAAACTTCGAAAGGAGGAAAAAGTTCCAAATTCATTAACATGTAACAAAAAATTGGCCATGTAGTTTTAAATAAGTTATTGATTCGTGAAAATATCATAATTTTTTGTTTTAGTCCTTATAAAAATTTTATTCAATTTTAATCCCAAAAATATATATAAAAAAACATGGTTTTAGTCCCAGGTGACTGAGGATTAAAACTGAATAAGATTTTTATAGAAATACAAGTAAAAATTGTAATACTTTCAAGATCAATGAGTTAGTTAAGCCTTTTATTTCAAGCACCTATTCTCCCACTGACAACGATATGGCTAAAAATGAACATGTCAACATAGATAAGCTTTAACAGTTTTGCTTGATACCCCAAGACCTAAATTGAACCTGCAGCGAGTGTATAAATAGTTAAGAATTCCTTCATCTATAAGATTATAGCCTACATGACTTGCCACGACATGTTCCTTCCATTAATCCTTATTCCCTAATCCAATATCAATGAAGTTCAAACCTTCTATCTCCAATTTGAAGTCTCCATATTAAATCATTGAAATTTCCCATCAAGTATATATATATATATATATATATATATATATATATATATATATATATATATATATAACATGCTACTTGAATGCTAATACTTCCATAAATTGAGTCAACCTGAAAATTGATATAATCCAAAATTATTAGGCTTAGAAGGTAAACTTTATTGAAACCAAATTAAATAAACTAATTTTAGGACTATTCCATAGTTAAATGGTACAACAAGATTCACTTACTCACGTTTGTTCTTTGACCTCTCTTACTGCTACAACACAAATATCTTCTTCCTGCAACACAAGTGGAAACATTAAGCCACCACGTAAATGTTATTTATAGTATGACGCTTTCAAATCAGGATTCATTTTCAAGTTTGTAATTACAAGTCATTCTTTTTATGTTTTATATATGTACAGAAATTGCCATAGAAATTGACGTAGGATTTATATAAATTTGGGATGACTTTTGGCCAAAGAAATCTGACCTGATACAAGGACTTTTGGCCTGGTCTCAGAATTTCATTTTCTTCAACAGCCGCACTATATCTCAAGGAAGTGATCCTTGAATCCAAGAACTTAAAAGGGAACTTGCAAATATAAGTCAAGGAGCCAATTGCATTCAAAGTTAAAACTGGTGGATATTAACGACATAGAAAATTAAACAACCAGTCTCTAATGAGAATTGACTTCAGAAAAACAGAGTTCCTAAAGAGTCCACACCTTCAAATATTTGATCACAGATTTTCTTCTTCCTAAAAATCAACAATTTGACCTGTTCAAGTAAAATTTGAAAGATGCATGGGCCAAAGCAAAACAGATAAAATGGAATATCAAATTAATTTTACAATAATCCTTAGGTAAAGAATCTAGTTCCATTCTAGTTTAGATGACTACAAAATACAATCCTCATGTAAAATTTTTTTAATACACTTTTTATGATTAGTTAAAATTCATATAGGTTCCTATAATATTATAATTATGATTATGTTGTCAAAGGAAATACAAGTAGTCATATGGATTGTGCAATTTGCTTGGAAAACCTCATTACAAGTGATAAATGCAAATTGTTACTTATGTGCGAACACAGTTCTCATGCCTAATGTGTTGACATATGGCTTCTACAGACTTCCATTTGTCCAATATTTCGATCTAATGCTAACTCACAGAATGGAGACAAGTTATTGGCAACGGTGACAACTGCATTGAACCAAGGGAGAGTCTCACCACTACCACCAGAATTAAGCTAGAAAACAATATGGTACAGTTTAGAGAAAGCCTAGAAAGTGCTCCATCTAGGAATGCTAGCATAGAATTGATAGAAAATCTAACATTAGGAAACCTTAACAATGGTCATAACTATAGAGGAACAAAATCTAAAGAGCACCAAATAATCAACATTGATTTTTGTATCATCTATAGAGCTAACTATCAAAGTTGAAAAATCCTTCCAAAACAAAAAAATAAAATAAAAATAAAAATAGAAAAACTCACCTCAGATTTGTAGAGAATTTAAAAATCCATAATAAAAAATTTATAAAGAAATTAGATCTACAAAAAGGAAAGGTATATCAAGAAAATGTGAAATGAAACAGAATTAATTTAGAAACTATGAAGAAAGATTACCTTCTTATGTGAGGAGAGAATGTAAAAAATCTATAGAAGTTTCTCAAAAAAAAAATGAATGGACGAAGTTGGTTAACAAAAGAGAAAGATGAGCTGAAACTTGAAGCTAGTTAACAAAAGAGAAAAAAGAGTGTGAAAATATGAGAAACGTGAAAAAGTGAGAGGATTGCATACAAAGTGCATCAGAATTCCGATTAAAAGAAAATCATTTTTTTCTTTTAAATTTTTATATATTAAAAAATATAAATTAAAAGATAAATAATATTTAGTAATGTTTAAATTTAAAAATGTTATTAAAGATATTAATTAATAAAAATTAATAATATTTTTATCAATGTTACTAAATATAATAAATATAATAAATATAGTAGTGTGGATTGGAGGTAAGCTCAAGAGTGATTGTTGGGCATGTAGGTGAAGATGAGAGTGTAGGATAAGATATATAAAATTGATGGATTTGGAACTATTTTATAGGTAAAAGTTCATTCCACGAAGATTTCCAATGGTCGTGGTCGTGGTTGTAGATCCTTTCTAGGTGGTGATTAATATGGACATGTCTTGAACTCATTTTTGCTTGAAAGTGTTGGATTATGTATGGTTAGTATACATTAATCCAATGTTAATAAAGTATTATTTTTTTAAAAGATGATAAAGTTACTACATTTATATACTATGTATATATGTAATAAAAAGAGATAAAAAAATAAAATATAAAATATGATGAATAATGATAAAAAGAGATAAAAAAAATGTGTTATATAAATTTATAATAGAAATTTGTAGTATAAATGGTGTTTCTAATTTTTACGTCTTTAATTTTTGCAATATATTCCTATTTTACGATTAAAAAAATAAGAAACTCGGTTGAATTTATATTTTTTATTTTATTATAAAAATTAATATATATCTATTCATACATTTTAAAATTTTTCAGTTACATTTATTTTAAAAGAAACAATCTATTTTTTTTATTAATTCTATAGAAGAATTTTAAAAAATATAAGAGTTATGTTGTTGAAAAACGTTCATCCAAATATAGATCAAAAGATAAAAAAATGATAAATGGTATTTATGACCGAAAATTTGAAATATATATAAAAAACAAGTTGAAATGTTATACAAGTGTATGAATAACATATATAATTCTATTATTTTTTTATGATTGTATTCATTTTATAATCAAAAGAATCTTTTATCTCTTATTCAACTATACTTATGGAATTGCACCTACAGACGGTAATCATTTAGTATTTGGCTCAAACTATTTATAATCGTTCATTTTCGTCCTTAACTTCAACCATTTTGGCTTTGGTATTTTCAAGTTCATCAATTTTTGCAACCACCCACGCTAGTTTAGACAAGTCATACAAATAAAAGGATCTATTTTTTTTGACAGTTTTTCTATTTTCTTATGAATCATTAAAAAAATTATGATGAACGTAATGTTTAAAATTTGTTTTAAAAAAACTACTTTTTTCAGTTAATTTCAAAACTAAAATATCTTTAAATTATTTTGATTTTGATTTTTAATTTTTATTATTCTTATTTGTATTACTTTATTTTTTATCAACTTACTCTCTTTCATTTTTATCTAAAAATAGTTAAAAATTAAAAACTAAAAACTAAACAATCAAACATACTTTACTTTACAAAATTCATTCACATGATTTTTTATTTTAAATTTTCTTTATACATACTTCTTGAAATGGTAAAAATTTTTTGAGCGACGTGAAAAAAAAAAGGACTAAAAATTCTTTTCTAAATACAAAGAAATATATATATATATATATATATATATATATATATATATATATATATATATATATATATATATATATATATATATATATATAAAGACGATATAAAAAATCCATATTTAATATGGATATCAATTTATGCTATGACAAAACATAGCCCATTTCTACAACCAAAATATTTTTAGGTTAAAATTTTAATTTTAATTTTTTATATATTTTTCAATACTCCTTTTGCATCCGTTTTACTTTTCTTTTATTATATCTTCATTGTAATTGTGTGATATAATTCCTGCATATGATCCATGAATGAGGTGTATATAAAAAAAGGAATGAAACCCTCAGTTATCAAATTTAGTAGTTATATCAAAATGGCGTGATTATATATTTAGATCTACTTAAATAAATGTGTGATTTTATCAAGCAAGATGTTTATGACATATATTCAATTTTTTAGTAATAAATATTTAAGAGAAAGAGCAATTAATATCATTTTCTTTAATAAATGAAATTATTGGTAAAAATAATAAGATTTTTAACATAATTGAAGGATAAAAAAATGGATAAACTCTAACAATATTAACACAACAATGGTAACACTATTTATATTTTATTATGCACAATTAATCATATATGGTAATGTTAACACTAATTCATCAAACAAAATGAAAAATATGTAAACATTAAAAATATAGTTTAAAATAAAATACTTACTGAATTATCTCAATTTTACTTTAATATATTTTATTTTTAATCTTAATTTTATTGTTATATATATAATATCAATCATTTATTGTTAATATTATTTATTATCATCAATTAAATATTATAGTTATGATGTTCCTACGTACAGATAATATATTTATTCATTTATACTTTTATTTAATGATTGATAATTTTTTTAAAAATAAAATATTATGATTAATATAAATATAAAAGGATACATGTTATTATATATATATATATATATATGATAATATTTTTTTTAATAAAAATATATTATTATTAATATCTTATTATATTCTATTATTATTATATTATTATTATTATATTATTATTATATTATTATTATTAATAATATAATTATTATTATTATTATTAGTTAACATCATTATTTTTATTTTTTTATTAGTATTATGATCATCATAATGATTAGTATATTTTATCACTTTTACCATATAATAGTTGACTAATTAAGAATTTAATAAAATAGAAATAATGTTATTTTAAAAATTAGATGTGAGTAAAATTAAATTTTGATACTAAATTTAAAAATTAAAATAATAAAACAATTTATTTTTAAAATATTTAAGCTTACAATTAATTATCAAATCAAAAATATTAAGCTTAAATATTATAGCTAAGAAAAATAGGTATTATGAGAATATTACATATCTTTCTAAAATAATTTTACCATCTTTGATGTTTGAAACTTAATATACCTTTCAAATGTTGAGAATTAAAAACAACTGTAGAAATTATACATGTGTGAAAATGACGTATTGAATATTATTCAAAATATTATTTTCCAAAATAATAAGTATTAAAATTGAAGAAAATAAATGTGAGAATAGTTTGAAGTAAAATAATTTTTGATAGTCATAAATACAAATTAAATTTTTTAGCTTTTAATAAATGTCTTTAATTTAAAATTTATACAAATTATCTAAATATTCTATTACTAATGTCATCCTAATGCATCAAATACAAACTAAATTATCTAAATAATATTTAAATATCGAATTAAACATATTGAGCTTAAATATTATGACTAAGAAAAATAAGTATTATGAGAATATTACATATTTTATCACGAGAATATTACATGTCTTTCTAAAATAATTTTATCATGTTTGATTTTTAAACTCAATATACCTTAAACATTGAGAATTAAAAAAAAAAACAACTTTAGAAATTATACACGTTGAAAATGACTGATTGAATATTATTCAAAAAATTGTTTTCCAAAATAATAAGGATTAAAATTGAAAATATATGTAAGCATAGCTTGGAGTAAAATAATTTTTGAAAGTCATAAACAGAAGTTTAAATTTTTAGCTTTTGAAAAATTCAAAAAATTTAAATTTAAAATTATATACAAATTATCTAAATATTATATTACTAATTTGATTCTAATGGATCAAATACAAATTAGATTATCTATATATAAAAAAAAGTATTGACCCATTTTTCACTACTACATTTCTTATATTATATTTAATAACATTTATTTAGTAACATTCATAAAAATGTTATTAAATTTTATTAATTAATATCTTTAGCAATATTTTTAAATTTAAATATTACCAAATATGATTTATATTTTAACTTATATTTTTTTAATATATAAAATTTTAAAAGAGAAAAATATTTTTCTTTTAATTGAAATTCTGATGCAACACGTACGTGATCTTCCGTACTTTTTCACTTTTTTCCCTTTTTACACTCTTTTTTCTCTTTCATTATCTAGCTTCAAGCTTCAGCTCCTCTTTCTCTTTCGTTAACCAACTTCGCTCATTCATTTTTTTTTGAGAAACTTCTATAGATTTTGTATATTCTCTCCTCACATAAGAAGGTAATCTTTTTTTGTACTTTCTAAATCGATTCTATTTCATTTCACATTTTCTTGTTATACCTTTCCTTTTTGTAGATCTAATTGCTTTTGTGAATCTTTTACGGTGGATTTCCAAATTCTCTACAAATCTAAGGTGAGTTTTTCTATTTTTGTTTTGATTTTTTCTTATTTTGGAAGGATTGCTTTTAACTTTGATAGTTAGCTCTATAGATGATGAAGAAATCAGTGTTGATTATTTGGTGCTATGTAGATTTTGTTCCTCTATAGTTATGACCATTGTTAAGGTATTCTAATGTTAGATTTTCTATTTCTATGCTAACATTCCTAGATGGAGCACTTTCTAGGCTTTCTCTAAACTGTACCATATTGTTATCTAGCTTAATTCTGGTGGTAGTGGTGAGACTCTCCCTTGGTTCAATGCAGTTGTCATTGTTGCCTATAACTTGGTCTCCATTATGTGAGTTAGCATTAGATCGAAAAATTGGACAAATGGAAGTCTGTAGAAGCCATATGTCAACACATTGGGTATGAGAACTGTGTTCGCACATAGGTAACAATTTGCATTTATCACTTGTAATGAGGTTCTCCAAGAAAACTGCACAATCCATACAGCTACTTGTATTGCCTTTGACAACATAATCATAATTATAATATTATAGGAACCTATATGAATTTTAACTAATCATAAAAAGTGTATTAAAAAAATTTTACATGAGGATTGTATTTTGTAGTCATCTGAACTAGAATGGAACTAGATTCTTTACCTAAAGATTATTGTAAAATTAATTTGATATTCCATTTTATCTGTTTTTCTTTGGCCATGCATCTTTCTAATTTTACTTGAACAGGTCAAATTGTTGATTTCTAGGAAGAAGAAAATGTGTGATCAAATATTTGAAGGTCTGGGACTCTTTAGGAACCTGTTTTTTACGAAGTCAATTCTCATTAGAATTTGGTTGTTAAATTTTAAATCGTTAATATACCCGGTTTAACTTTTGAATGCAATTGGCTCCTTGACTTATATTTGCAAGTTCCCTTTTAAGTTCTTGGATTCAAGGATCAACTTCCTTGAGAAATAGATTGATTGTTGAAGAAAAATGAAGTCGAGACCAGATCAAAATTCCTTGTATCGAATTGATTTCTTTGTAAAAAGTCCTCCCAAATTTATATAAATCCTACGTCAATTTCTTGGCAGATACTTTACATATATAAAACATAAAAAGAATAACTTGTAATTACAAACTTGAAATGAATCCCGATTTGAAACCGTCATACTATAAATAACATTTACGTGGTGGCTTAGTGTTTACTTAAATTATTTCTGAAAATAAATTAGATTAAATGATCAGTGCTTAAACTAAATGTTTATTATATACTTAGTTCATTGTGCCAAGGTGGTTCTTTGTTTACAAATATTTATAACCTTTACATAATAATGTATATTTTGATTATTGAAGGTAGAAATGTTGCCTATTATTAGAACCCCGATGATTGCCTTGAGCATTTTGTATTTTTTCGATCTTTGTACTGATTAACCATGTGGGTGCTGAAGATATGGGCAATGGTTTCATAATACGATTGGAGTGACATCTCTTCATTGTTACGTTTATAGTTGTTGTGGGCACCATGCATTTTGTTAATTTTGGGTGGGTTTTAAAGTCCACTTCTTTTTATTAATTGATTCAAATTTACAGAAAAATTATGGCCCTAAGTATTATGGCAGATACCTTATTTGGTGAATGCCTACTGAGCTGAACATGCGGAGACGATTGGAGAAGTTGGTAAGAAGCATGAGTCTGAAGCAAATATCATGATGAAGCAACGTGCTTTACGCTGATCGGTTGTACGTAAATTTAGCAGTTTTATGATGCATCTTAGTATAATAAGCTTTTTATGGTTGTGTGAAAGGATTCATCAGACTTACTGAGTGATATGAATTTTTATAAATAATATCTCATTGCTGATCTCCAGAATATTGAATATAGAATGTGCGAGAGTCTTAGTCTTGATCCGCAATCTAGTAGAGCTGCAACGCAAAGTTCAAGGCCCCATGAGAATTCGCTAGTTGTTGAATATGCAGAGAAATTTTACATTTAATTTATATTGCGGGGGCACTCAGGCCATGGCACTAGTTTGAAGCAGCAACTGGACATATTTTAAGTTGATGCCATCGGAGGCAATTGCAACCGCCGACTTCCTGCTTCGATCTTATTTGTTATTTTTCTACGTATCCTACGAGCCATAAAGTAGAGCTGTCAAACACGACTTAGTGAAAACTCTTTGAACTACAATAACTTAAAAATGTCTACATTCGTAGGAACTCGTAGATGATCAAACAATCTTTGAGCTCAGCTGTATCCGAAGCATTGGGAACACCAAGATCATTGTCGTTGCTAATGTGCCCTAATAACTTTGCTTTTTATAATTGATCTCTCAATGGATGAACCATCAATTTAAAACTACAATATGGGCTTCAGATGGGAACGACATAAATATGGACTAGTTGTCACCTGAGGAGAACCCTCGCGTGGACTCTTCTTTCTTCCACTTGATCCCCATGCTAAAGTTTCAGAATTTATTTGTGTATATAATCACTTGCATATATTGTCTGAGATAAGGGAATACCAGACTTACGGTCAAGTGTCGAACGCAAAGATGTGATGAGCATCGTCTGCATCATTTGCATGTGACTCTGAGAACTTGTTTAGTATAAAGTGATATGAGCAATTAACCTGTCCGATCCCATCGAATGCCTCTTTTTCAATGAGTAATAAATTCTCTTGTTTATCATTTTTTTTATCGTCTAGTGTGACATATAGCAGTGACATCATATCTCTAGCTTTCAGTTTTTTGCTTCTGCTTTCTGTATTAAAGTATGAGATCTATTTTATACATCAGTACTTATTTGAACTTATAAATTTGTGTATCAAGTTCCGGAAAGTGAACTTTAGGCACATAACTAAAAGGTTATCATTTGTTCAATTTATTGAAGTTTACTCAAAATAGATGATACATGAGTTAGTATGATCTTTAGTTTGTATGATCTACGACTTACTCACTCTCACCTGTTTCGTATTCACCACTACTTATATATCTTTTTAGTTTGAGTTTGAGCGATTTCTTCTATAAATTCAAAGGCCTAGTGGCGACACCCATTTTTGTGATTTACTAAACTCGTTAAAATTCTTAGTTACGATGATTTTAAAAACAATACTAGGTAGTCTGTGGTGAAATTAAAGGTCCTCGAAATACAACATCATCCTTAAAAGAAATAAACTCAAATAAAAAATAAAAAATAATTTCTCAACTCCAAAGTGGATGACGACCCTTTCTTTTATTTATTTTAAAACATTTATTTGATAAAAGTATTTAGAATTGATTTAGCCGTATCATGAGTTTGGATTGATGTATATGTAGAGAAGTAGCTCTCCGTCTGTTTTCACTTTTAATTTTAGTATATGCATGTTTTACTCAGTTTAGTAGAGGCCTATTATGCAATTCATATATTTATCATTTAATAGGAATGGCTATTCTTGATTTTCCAACCAGAATAGAGGAAGAGGGTGGAAAGAGCTGCAAAAATTCATTATTTGGTATTATTCTCACCATCTATAACTTCAATGTGAACCATCATGTTTATTATTTTTGAATTTTTTATATGTTAAAATGTCATATTTTATTTATTGTCAGTTTTTTGATTATTAAGAAGTATTACTGGAATTAAATTATCTTGGATGATTTTTTATTTTGTACAAATTATAAAAAGGAGAAATGGATAGAAGAGCTGGATGCATGATGTCCAAAAGCCTCTGAAAAGTATTTGGATGGGTTAAAATCAATTCCATCAGACTTCTGCATTGCTAATGTTGCACAAGGAAGTCAAATTTGGTATCCTTGTAAAATTGCAGTACAGCAATGGTTTCTGGTGTGATTACGTGAGGGAATGCATATGAGTATTTAGTTTGTGACGGATTTGACAAAAGCTACAACACTTGGGTATTTTCCATGGTGAGGGTGGATCTTCAAAAAATTATGCGAATGCGAGACTGATAAATTTAAAATGCATGATAATTTGGATGAACTTTTAGAAGAGACGTTTATGATGTCAAAACTATGTGAAGAAGGTCAATTTGAAGATATATTGGAAAGCGAAGAAATTCATAAAATTCATTCTGAGAAGGTATCTTGTTCATTATAATATTCCTAGAACTTGTTCATTATAGAAATCAAAATTGCATAATGTACTATACATTTAAAGTTTACGATGGTGCCACTCTTAATTAATTTATGGATTTAAATTATTTCATGTTATGAACATTGAATTATATATATTATGCAATTTTCAGGAAAAGACTGCAAAGGATCCAACAACGAGAAAAAGAGGAAGAGATTGAAAACCAAAATAATCAATGTTGATTCCCCTAAAGTTGTTGGCAATACTACTTACTTAATATTTTTTTGTTGAGTTGAATGATGAATGGATGTTGGGAAAGAGGTTAAATTCTCATTACTTTGTTTTGTTTTCATGACTCTTTATATTCACGTTTGATATGAGATGTTAGAGAAAATACCAAATCTCTTGTTATTTTGATGAAGCTTTATATCGATTGTTTGATATCAAATGTTGGGGAAGAGACTAAATCCCTTGCTTTTTTAACTCACAATTGCTCATTCCATTTCCCTATTTCCGCTTTCAATTAACATTCTCTCCCACTTGAATTTGAAACATTAAGAAGCCTAACATGATGGTTATTTTGAGCCTAGTCATTGCCTTGACGCTTCTTGTTCTAGTAGCTACCATCATTCTTCACTCTAGAAGGTTCAAATTCTTCAATCTAGGTATGTGATAGTTTTTGCAATCCTGTTCAATTTGTTGTGGCTCATCAAAGTTATGTATATGACAATTTTAACCTCTTTTGATCTCATGTTTCTTGTTGGAAATTAGCATGAGGAATTAAAAAATATTTGTTAAAATAAACATAGCCTGTGGAGAAATAACTTGTTTCTTGATATGTTTTGTCTTGTGTACTTGCTTAATACCAAACGAACTTAGGAAAGGAAATTGGAATGGTCAATTTTCTTTTACTAGTTCTAGTGATAAAACTGTGAAGTTGTTTGATTTGCAGTCAATTTTCTATTAGTGTGTAAATTTAAAATTTTTTTTGTATGCTTTTTTAAAACCAATTTTATGTTAATGTTGACAGTGGCATCCATCATGCCTTGGTTTCTTCTACTTTAACTTCAATGATGGCTCACTGAAAGCATGCCAAGATTTAGAAAAGCTAGCAATTAAGGTGATTTTAGCAGTAACAGCAACAACACCACAGGGTTCAGCAAAGCCTCCAAAACATTCTCCATTGGCAGATCTAGCACCATTCTCTGGTGGAGAAGAGTGGCATTTTAATCCTCTACAAGCGGCTTCACCTGGTCCTGCACTTTCAGCAACTTCACCTATTACAACCCCATTAGTACCATATAAAAGTGGCAACTTGCCCTTCATTAATATAACCAAATAGTTCCTCTTCCTGCGATGAAGTTGACTGCTACTATTAGATCCATCCCCCGGTCTAGGTGCTCATACAAAGGTGTCTGTCATTCACTCACTAGGCGACATGTTTTTTTCAAAATCTTTCTTTCATTTATTTCATAAAATTCATATGGCCTTATAAATAATAAGTGAGATTCTTTTAATATAAAATAGAACTCAAATCATTTAATAATATTTACATAAATTTTATCAAATAATAAAAATATATTATTATTAATTTAATTAAACTAATAATAATATATAATTTATGTAATTAATCTTATTTAATAGAATAAAAATTATGTTGTTATACAAAATAAAAATTATTGTAAAATATTTACTGATTTTATATTCATATTAGTGTGCAAATACACTAGTGTGCTTTATTAGTATGAAAGCATGTAAATAAATAAATATAGACATAAGCATGATTATTAACATATTGATTAAGGAATTAAAAATAAAATTTTTGATAAAAGAATATTAATAATGTTGTTGAATAACAGTTTTTATTTTTTATTACTAAAATAATATTTTGAAAAAACTTGTTAGCATTTATCATGTGTTAATTATTATAAGACGCTGTAAGTTTTATAATGGCATTTACTTTTGATGCCCATTGTCTAGTTATTTTGGTGTAGTACTAATTAGGGAGTTGTATTCTGTTTTGGTTGGCAACAGGTGATGATTGGATCATTTGGATTTCTAACCGTTGTTGCACTCCATTACATGGTTGCTACCATTTTTTGTTCTTTGGAATTGAAGCATAATTGATTACTACATTTGCTTTAATACCCTCAAATCCTTGAATGGAAGGACTTCCTTATTGTTTGAGCATTGTATCTTTGACAAGTACAACTATTCGGTCCTGTATCTTGATCAAAGGATAACATCATATATTAGGGTGAAAACGAACTTAACAGGTGTTGCATTTCATTATAGGGAGGAACTAGTATATTCAAATTTAGTTTCTTTCTTTATTTTCTCACCTATTACTTCCATTATTTTTAATTCTTATCAGTTTCAGTTCATTATCTGAATTTTTATTGGAAAAACAGTAACATCTCATTTTTTTTAGTGAAATGTCAATCTCTAATAAAATTCTTACAATTTAAGTTTTCTATCGACAGTTAACATCTCATTTTATACTTATTCATTGATATTAGGTCCTGGTTGTTCAAGAAAATAGTGGATATTTTTAGGGAACTAGTGTTTGGAAATTCCCTACTGGAGTTGTTGATCAGGTAAATGCATTGGATATCTTTCTCATTATAGAATAAGAATCTATACTGTGTGTATAATCCACTTGTTCAATCTATACAGAGAGAAGATATTTGTGTTGCAACAGTAAGAAAGGTCAAAGAAGAAATGGGAGTAAGTGAATCTTGTTGTACCATTTAACCGTTGTTAAGCTATCATTTAACATCTTTGCTGGTACATTAAAGCTTTATTATTGAAATTCATTTGATTTAGTTCATTCCAATGTGGCAATAAATTATAATTTTAAAAGGATCATGAGAAAATTTAAAATCATTATAGCCAAAGGCAAGTATCAATTCTTCATATTATTCTTTTGCTGGAGTGGATGTCATTTGAGGAATATGCAGCTTAGCCATTCATATAAAAGAGTGAACTTTTGAAGGACATAATGATATATGTTTGGCAAAGACTGATGGAAGATCTTTCGGATTTTATCATGTACCTAGATCGTCAAACTTCTCTGACCAAAAGAGTTATTTGTATTTAAATGTTGGGGTCTTGAAGAGGCCAAATTCTTCTTAAGCATCATCAAAGGGTACACAATTGAAAACTACATTCAATTAATATATATTATTTGATTCATTATGTGAACAATGGTGGTCTTCATCAGGAAAAGTGGTGTAATTTATCATAAGTAGGCTTTGTCATTTGAAAGTAGTTTCAGTGATAATCAAATTTAGTTTCTGAGGATGGTTAGGGAAAAGTTAGGACCAACTGGTTTCTGTTTTTATATTTTTTTTCAATTTTAATAATAAAAATATCATTTTATTTTTATGTTGTTTTTTATATAAAATTTTAAAAACAAAAATAAAATAAAAACATGTCGACCTTTTTTACTTAATACTAAATAAAAATAGAAATTAAAAATAGAAGTTAATTTATTTATTGTTAAAAAAATAAAGAAAATTAAAAATATATTAAAGATTAATTTGGTGTTTTCTTTATTTTCGGGTAAAAATTAATTTAACCTAAAAGAAATTAAACACTTAAAAAAATTATCTTGTGTAACATTTTTTGTTAATTAATTTGAAGTTTTTAAAAAATGTTACTAATAGTATTTGGTAACATTTTTTTAATTTAGTAACATTTTTAAAAAATGTTGTTTAAAATATATTATAACATTTTTAATATTTTGTAACATTTTATATAAATATTGTCAATTTTTTATAAAAATATTATTAAATCAATATGGTACAACATTTATTAAATGTTACTAAAAATATAAAAAAAATGTTATTAATAATATTTTACAACATACATTAGATACAATATTTTTTAAAATTATTATTAAAATTAATAGGTAATATTTTTTTTATATTTTTATAACATTTTTTTAATGTTACTAAAACTTAGATATGTTATAATATTTGGTTACATAAAAAAAATAAAGTTTAAAATGAACAATTCCCAAATAGAATCAACAATCATCCAAGATATACACTTAAAGAAATAAGATGACCAAGCTATTAAATTAAAATATGCCCAATTTGCCAAAGCATATGCGTAAAAGTCATTATCTTCGACAATGTGTCTCGAAACAACAATTTTATCTCTTTTCGACAGATTTCCAATGTTACATATGATGACATCATATATGTAAAATCTGGTCTCTCAATGACAATTAAGATTTATGACCTCCGTCTTGGTAAAATTTGATTACTTTGAAGTTGATATACTTGTTGGCAATGTACTCAAAGATTTTTGCATTTAAAGATGGATTAGTCTTTTCTAAATTATTCGTGGAATAAAACACTAAAAACACACATCTTAATTTAATAATATATATATATATATATATATATATATATATATATATATATATATATATGGAAAAAGAGAGGGAGAAATAAGTTGTAACTATAATTAAAATTATTTATTTAATAATTTTTATAAATAATTAAACTTTATTAATTTAATTTTTTAAATTAATAAATTATATTATATAAATTATTTTTATATTGAAAATTAAATTCATAACCACAAAAAATAAAATCGTAATAATTTTTTAATGGTATAAAAATAAAATTATAATAAATCTTCAATGGACAAATAAGTAAATAATTCATAAATTAGATTTGAAATAATTAATAATAAATTCTAAAAATTATAATAATGATTATAAATTAATTTAAATATTTAAACCTAAAATAATAGTAATATTAGTTATCAAATTCAAAATCTTTTAAAATATTTAATTTTTGTAACAATCCCTCACATGTTTTAAAAGGTTTTAAAGCTTTCAATAAAATAAAACATAGACAGAGGTTTTGTTGATATACATAATGAGTGTAAATGCATCAAATTTAATATTGTTTGAACTATGAATCATATTCTAGACAAATAAATTTAATTTGTAGTATCTTGGTGAAACAGAACTTATATTAACCAAAAATACTTTGTTGTAAGTTAGAATCACATTACATCCCATAATTCTTGGCGTTTGTGTCGATTCTGTTTCTGTGCAAAATAGGTCATGTGCATGTCTGTTTGATTCATGAATGTTTCGGAGGATGTGTTTCAATCTCATTGAAGCGATCCTACTTGACACCATACTTGACACTTGTGTAGCTTACATGATATTATGTATTTCATATCCCACTAATAAAAGATACGATAGTCACTAAAAGAATTAAGTTTAACCTCGGGCTCAATGCAGCTTAACACTCATCACATCAAAAAAATAAGAATATTAACAATGTTAGAATAATCAACAATAATTTGTTGTTACTCAGGTAAACCTTCCTCGTAAGGTTTCCAATCACAAAGGTAGATTGGGTTTTTTCCATTGTTAATTTTATTTTACCTAAAATCTCATTCTTCTCAATATTATTCACTAAATTTTAACTTTATGAGAAATATGGTCAAATTAATATTTTTTTACATTACATGATCACATCATTAATCAATTCACGAAATGTTTTACATATATGTATATATCACAAGTTATATTCATGAATTACTTTTCACAGTTTTTTTTTTTTTACCAATTGTGTATACAAGAAATACAAGTTTCCTTCATATAAAGTATTTAGTAAAAAATTTCTTAATACTTATATTCAAATTCTTTACCAAGTAAATAATAAATACTTGGCCTCCATAATATAGTTTATTATATATTTGTATAATCCAAATCATGATATCTCTTTTAATATTAAAATAAATCAAATTTTAATTTATTTTTATACTAGTCAAATTTATTTATTATCACTATATTATTTTAATATAGTGAAAAATATTTTCATACCATAATCAATATCATCTTTCAAATATTTTAAATATCAAATCATAACAAAATATTTTAGAACAAGCTCAAAATATTTTATTAATAATAAATTTATTGAGTGTCAACATCATAAGGAATGATCACTAATATGATTTTAAGATATTCAAAATTTTCAAGCATTTTTCACAATATACAATTCTGTGATATTATTATTCTATCATTTTTCTTATGATCCAAAAATACTTGTCACACCTCTCTTTTAAAATTTTGACATGCATAAAATTTAGTTTATATAAAAATTTCAAAGATCACAAATTATGTAAATGTAAAATTTGTCTTATTACATAAAGCATGAATTAAGTAATAATTTTTTACTCAAAACTCTATTTTATTACCATATATATGCGATCTTATTCAAATTTACAACATAATAATATAATTTATATTTTATAAGAATAACATGCCAAAACAAATATTTTATCATACATAGAGATATCTTAATTATACAAAATCATTTTAATGATCATATTAAATTTTTCTCAAATTTAAAACATCCGTATTCAATATCATAATCAAATAATGATCATGTTAAATACTTCATCATAATAAAATAAAATATATCATCATAATTATTTACTAATGTAAAAATAAAGTTTAAATTTTAATATATTTATCATTTTTAATATTTTTTATTACAAAATTCCATGTTGTTCTGAAATAAATTATAACTATCCAAAATTAAAATATAAATGATACCCAAAAAATGCTATATTTTTATAAAATCCACCTATTTGATATCTATCAAATAAAAGATAAATACAATATTTACATAAAAAAGATCATATTTATCTTACTTTAAACCTAAGTAAATGAATAGTACTATATGTAAGCAAACAAATTTAATTTTTATGTAAAAATGTACACCACCAATAAAGATCAAATTCAATGAATCTATTTATATAATAAAAATTAGTATATTCCAAACATTTACTTAATAGAACATTAATACATACTTAATATGTAATCTTTTACTTCT
The DNA here is from genome assembly GCA_026541065.1 of Canavalia ensiformis. NCBI lineage: Eukaryota > Viridiplantae > Streptophyta > Magnoliopsida > Fabales > Fabaceae > Canavalia > Canavalia ensiformis. The sequence continues at coordinate 409,848 of JAMKYM010000585.1, forward strand.
AAATTTAACCGATGTAATTAAAAAATGATCGAACTTGTTAACAAGTTTCTTTTTTTTTTATTTGAGAAAACCCATTAACAAGTTTTGCTATATTATATTAGTATATTTTTAATTTAAAACCATTGATATCTCAATAGTAAATATTAATTTAAATTAAATAGGATAAAATTACTATAATATAATCACATTATAATTAATTTAATCAATAATTCTTAAATTCTTCTATCAATATCTAAAAATAAGTAATTTTATTTGAAATAAAAAAAACTTTTGTATATAAACTAATAAAAAAGATGTACTCATTTGTTCTCTAACCCTAATTTTTTTAAATTTTAAATTTTATACTTATTTCACATATAATTTTTTTTAGTAATTTTTATGTAATATTTTTCTAACACAACTTTATGACGAAACAAAAATACTTTTATACAATATAAGGTAGAGTAATTTTTTGTTATTATTAATTTAGAAATAACTTCCAAAATACACATATATAAATATTGTATTTGATATAAATATAGTATCAATTATTTGATATAAAATAATTGAAAAGTTAAAAAGGAAATATTAATACATTACTATAGGAGTAAAATGAAAGAAATTTACAAGAGACTTGCATGTATTTCCACATGTAGTAGCATATCTAGTTCCATCAATAGATCAATAGAACTTATTGTTCACAACTAGGATGAAGAACTTAAGTTGGAAATTTAACTGCAATTTTTCAAATGATCACTCAATAGAATAAGTATTTGAGATTATTAAAAAAATATTGATGACTCGTAGGTTAAGGTGTATGATAGCATTGTCCTGTATGCCTATGATGTGATCATCCAAGATACAACAATATCTTTTGAATGATTTAAAAAATATAACTAGTAAGGAACATACATATCTCAATCCAGCATAAAATAATTATATATATATATATATATATATATATATAAATATATTAACATTTAAGATTTGATAGAAGTTCTGCAAACTTATCTTTCCATAAGGATGGGATCTCCTATGAAATGTTGGACAATGGTAAATATTAATGTGTTCACAACATCAGGGATTGTCTCCCCATTGGTAATGATTGGTTCTCCGTCAATCTTGATTTTTATTATAAAAAATATCCTATTTTTTTCTTTATCAATCAGATAATTATCCTACCATCCTTTTAACTTTCTAGAGAATCCAACGATAAGTATCTTGCAGATGATTTCTTCTATACAGTCATGTGTGGTTTGGTAGGCAATAGCTACCATTGTCATGTGTTGAAGTGTATTAATAATATTATACTTTGTTTAACCATCTATATTCCATTTGTATATATTGTTGGTGCTAAAACTTTTAAAGTTGGAGTCTCTTTCTTCTAATAATAGGTCTGGTGTTGTGGATTTTTGGCAATAGGATTCTTCTAGTTTGGTGTTTGACTAATTACTGGGATAACCCTAATCACTGATTTCGAATCAGACTTTTCATCTTATCATGGGTTGAATTTTACATTCATATAGTGTTGATTAATAAGTTTGTGTGACTCTTGGTTGGGGTCTTGTTTAAGGCTTTGTTATAGATGCTTCATCTGTCTGTTGAGGAGTGTCGGGAACTATTTTTGTTTCTTGATTTGATTGTCTATTTTGACTAAAAGTTCACTTAGGTTTGGATTTGTTTCTATCCTTGATTTTTCCTTCATAACTTCTGTGTTTTCCTAACTTTACTATTCATTTTGAATGGCTTAAAGATAGGTTTTTCAGTTGCGTTTTCCATCTTGGTGGGTGCTATATTTACTTTGTCATTTGAAGAAACCATTTCCACTAAAATTTGGAGGAATTTATTAGTGTAATTTGATTGTTTCACCAAATTTTTTATGTCTTTTGAAGAAATAGATTCTTCTTCATTTTTTGTTTTAAATGGCGATGCCATGACGAGGTTATTTTTATCATCCCTAACATTTGGGAGTTGGAATTAGTTGGATGGTGGTAGATTAGATTTGACTATATTACCATCCTAGAGATTTCATACTGTGAAGACATTTGTAGATCTAAGACTGTAGCAATAAGTCCTTGTTAAGGTAGTAAGACTACTTTGTTGATGCTCCATGGGGAAGGAAGAAAGAGGGAAAATTGGTGGTTAAGCATGTGAACTGAGTAAATTATCATGAAATAATCCAATGAATTGATATATTTATAGTATAACAAGTATACTCCAATGAACCAAATAAGGGTGAAGATATCAAAAATATCCTTCAATATGTCTATACTTTTATGATCTTTCTCTTGATTTACTTTTAAATCATCCTCATGTGCATCATCTTCTTCAACAAATATCATCCAAACTGAAAATGAGCCAACTGAAGAACAGATAGTTCCTAAACCAATTTGAGACAAAAGAAAATATATCATGTGTTCATCATGGATATTATTAGAGACGCTAACACTCGTATAGGAAAACGATTCTCACATATACACATAATAATGTACATCTATTTACACCTAGGTGTAGGTCGTTGCATATGTTTTTTATTTTTTATTTCCTTTTAAAAACTGCCAGCTGTAAACACTCACTATGTCTGAGGCCCCCAGTTGCTAAAATTAAGAAACCAATACTAATTTAAACAATAATTAAATAAGCAGAAAAAGACAAAGCAGAAAAACAAAAAAATAAACGGAAATCAATCAAATAAAACAAATAAAGAAAAAGGTTGATTAAAGTGAAGACAAAAACAAAATAAATAAAATCTGAATATAATAAAAAATAAAAAAAAAATATATATATATAAAGTGGAAGCAATCAAAATAAATAAAAATAATAAAAAATAAAAAGAAAGACAAAAAAGGAAAGTAAAAATAAAAACAAAAACAAACAAAAAATCAAGATGAATAAATAAGAAGATACAAAAGGAAAAATCAAAACTAAAAAAAGGAAAAACCAAAAGTAAAATAAATAGACCCAAAATAATAATAATATAAAAACAGTAAAATAAAAAAAAAGAATTAACCAAAACAAAAAGAAAAAAGAGGAAAATAAGTAAAAAAAGAAAAAAAGGAAAAAAGAGAGAAAATTAGAAAACTAAATTAAAAATAGAATTTAAAGAAAAAAATACTAAATTATAAATGGAAAACAAAAACTGAAAATAGTTGGAACCGAATGAAAACAAAAAAAAGAGGGGCATGAAGGCTTTTGGAGGGATTCAAAGGCTGAAAGGAGGGGACATTTCTGGCTTTTGGCTCCTGGGAAGAGGAAAAGAAACGAAGGGAAGAAAACATATAAGAGAAAGAGAAAAGGAGAGGTTCTTGGGGATTCTCTCTAATTGTGAGGACTGCTCTCTCTATCTCTCATTCGGATTTTGAGTAAGAAAAGGCTCTTCTGGATGCCGAGGGGCCATTTTTTGGGGGGAGAGGGAGCATTTTTGCTTTTCTAAATTCTCCTGGGCGCGGACTCGGCCTCTCAATCCTCCATAGCCTAGTCTTGAATCACAGGGGGCAGCTTGGAGAGGGAGCTCATTTTTTGGGAGGAGCTGTCCCAACCGTAATTCTGACGAGACGACGAACCCACTAAAATTTTAAAATTGAATTTATTTGATTAATGTGTGGAGCCACCACCAAATTTTTATTTAAGGGAAAAGATTTGGAAAAAACCCTGACTCGAAGAAGAGATTCGAAGTTCGGGGGTCGGTTACGAATAGGGAAGGTGTTAGGCACCCTATTCGCCTGTTTCGAGGAACGGTACCCTTAAATCAAGTGTGTGATTATTTGAAAATAGTTTGATCCCTTAGTTAACATGTAAATAAATTACTTGATGGAGGTTAGCCTGACAGGACTTGATCCAACTCCTACGTATTCCCCGGTGCAATGGGAAACTCAAGGCTATTTATGAAGGCTTGACCTTCAGAGAAGCTTGAAAAGTAGTGTTTGAAAAACGCGTTTAAAGGCTTGACCTTCGAGGGCGTTTTAAAAGGATTACTTGAAAACTGTTAGGGTTTTGAAAATATCTTAAGGAGAATCCTTAGTCCACATATGCACAGGATCCAAGACAACTACGACTCCACTGGGATCCATACGAATTCCTAAACCCCGAACAGCAGGAAAAGCTACCAATTCGTGTTTAGATTTCGTCGCGTGAGACATAGGAATTCTAAAATGGAGTTTTTGTTGAAACTTTACAAAAAAGATCACCGATCCACGCATTGTGGTCCAAGACAATACCAGATCGCCTTGGGACCCATATGAATTCCTAGAAATGCAATGAGAAAAGCTACCAGCTCGTCCCTAGGATCCATTGTGTGAGACCTAGAACCAAAATATTTTGAAAAAAGAAAAAAGAGCCGATCTTGATTGATTTGAAAAAAGAATTTAATTTGAATTTTCTTGAAAAGAGCTTGTTTTGAACTTTTGGGATTTAGCTTGAATTTGATTTTGTTTTATCTTGAAGAAAGAATCAAAATTGGCATTGTTCGGGGAATATGAACTTGATTTGAAAGCTTGAAGAAAGAGTTTTGGTTGGAACTTGGGAGGAAGGGGATTTAATTTGGATTTTTGGAATTTCGAAGAAAAAGAATTTGATTTGGATTTTGAAGAGAAAAGGATTCTGATTTAAATTTTTTAAAAAAAGAATTTGATTTGGATTTTTAAGAATGAAATTCGATTTAGAAGAGAGAAGAAGTTGATATGAATTTTGAAGAGAAAAGAATTGGATTTTTGGGAGGAAAGAATTTTGATTTGAATTTTTAAGAAGATTCTTTTGGGGTTAGTTTTGAATTATGGAAGTTTTAGAGGTTAATTTACAATTTTGGAGAATTTTGGGGATTCATGGTAATTATGGAAGGTTTAGGGGGTAAATTGGGTATTATGAAATTTGGAACTTATTTGGAATTAATTGAAAAGGTCAGGGGCAGTTTTGGTATTATGAAATTTGGGACTTGTTTGGAATTAATTGAAAAGGTCGAGGGCAGTTTTGGTATTATGGAATTTGAGACTTATTTGGAATTAATTGAAAAGGCCAGGGGCAGTTTTGGTATTATGGAATTTAGGACTTATTTAGAATTAATTGAAAAGGTCAGAGGCAGTTTTGATATTATGAAATTTGAGACTTATTTAGAATTAATTGAAAAGATCAGGGGCAGTTTTGGTATTATAGAATTGGGACTTATTTGAAATTAATTGAAAAGGTTTAGGGTTTAAGGTTTAGGGTCAGGGGTAGTTTTGGTATTATGGAATTTGGGACATAATTGTAATTAAAATATGGGGCCCGCTTGCTTGGTTGGCTTTGGTTTATTAAAAGAAACCGAAATGTTATAACAGTGTTGCGAGCCTTAACACACGCTTGAATTGTAGGCACTGTATCGGCTGATTTTTCGATAGAATTTCCACCCAGACCAACAGAGAGCTTAGGAACAAGGAAACTAGCCATTGCACCAAATGCACTTGGAGTGGCTATAGAACCTTTCTCATTGCCTACACCAGCTTGCCTTAAAATTGCTTCAATCTGGTAAACAGTCTTTGAGACGTTATCAATATTCCCCACAATGTATAAGGTAGCATTTACAGGGAAATACCAACTTCCTTATTTTATCTGCATCCCACTTTTTTATCTGTTTTTCTAACCCAATAGGAAACCTTTTGCTCAGCTTATTTTCAGAATGTAGATGTTGTAACAACCGGCAATCAACCTGATACTCTATCGTATTCATCATTTGAAGCTCTGAGAGTATAGCACGCCGTTCTTTTTCAATTCTAGAAGCAAGAAACTTTGGGTGGAAAGCTCTCTCATTCAAGGCATCCAAAACAAATGGAAGTAAATCACCATCAGAATCCTGGGTGGTCGTAGGAGCATGAATGTGAAATACTGTGTGGTGGAAATCATTATAAGCATTTGAGCGGGCTCCTGTTGCTAGAAGCTTCTCGCGTTTTTTACTTCCTAGGAAAGCAACATGCTCAATCATATGTGCAATTCCTTGCTCATTGTCGCAACCGTAATTCCGACAAGACGACGAACTCGCTAGAATTTTGAAAATGAATTTATATTGATAAAGTGGAGCCGCCACCAAATTTTTATTTAAGGGAAAAATATTTGGAAAAACCCTAACTTGAAGATGAGATTTAGGTTCGGGAGTCAATTACGAGTGGGGAAGGTGTTAGGCACCCCACTCGCCTGTTCCGACGAACAGTATCCATAAATTGAGTGTATAATTATTTGAAAATTGTTTAATCCCTTTAATTAGCGTGTAAATAAATACTTGATGGAGAGTTGGCGACGGGACTTGATCCTTTTGCTCCTACGTATTCCGGTGCAATGGGGAAATTCCAAGGCTTACATAGTTCTGTTTGAAGAGACTTGATCTTTTGAAGAAGTAGAGGAGTGATTTGAGGATAGGATTGATTTTTGAAATAGATTAGAAATTGCGTATTTACTGTAAATGAGCAAATGCATGGAAGCCATGAGTTAGTTTTCACGAATTATAACGCTAAGAGAAAGGTTTTTGTTCGTATTAAATCCGAATTAATCTTAGAGATTTAAAATAGATATTTTAAATAGACGTTTTCTAACGAGTTAGTAAATAGTGATTTTCTAAAATTTATGCTTGCAAAATCCAAATTGTCAGTCGTATTTTGGAATCCACACGAATTGAAACACGGGAGAACAACGAGAGAAAGTCCTTTAGGGCAAAATCACACACACATTTTAAAAGAGATATTTTGAAATAGACATTTTTAGTGGAGTTAGTAAACAGTGATTTTTCTAAAATTGCGTGCTTGCAAAATTCAAATCGTCGAGCCGCATTTGAATCAAGACCAATTAAGAGCACAAAGCTTGGCCAGAGAAGTTTGTTCGTGTTAAAATCCATTGCACACATTTTATAAAATTAAAACAGATATTTTGAAAACAGATGTTTTTACAGTGTTAGTGAAGATAATGTTTCAAGAACGATTGGATTAAATTTAATAGTTAGAGAACCAAAACTGGGCTTGACCCAAATTAAAAGAAAATGAAAGAAAGGAATTGAGTTTAAGTGAAAAGAGGGGCTTGAAATTTGGACCCTTATCAAAAATTGAATTTGATTTCGGAAAAGGAAAAAGATCGACTCCAAACCAAAAGAATTGTTTAAAGAAAAGAATTGGGCTTGACCCAAATTAAGCAAAATCCAACTTTAAAGAAATGCTTTAGAATTAAAGAAAGAAAGTGGGCTTGACCCAAGTGAAGGAAAATTGGATCGAGATTAAAAGGATTGGGCTTGAATTGGACTTGATTTAACATAAACTTGACTTGATTTGAAGTTAAGGAAAAGAATTGCGGACATGCTTCATTAATCAAGTGATAGAAATTTCATTTCAAATCCAAATTAGACAAATAATATCATTCTGGAAACTAGAGAGAAATATAAAGAGAAAACAACAAAAATCAACAAAATCGGAGATAATTTAACTGATTAAAAACAAAAACGAAAAACAGAGATGAAAATCAACCTCAAGAACCCACGAATTTTTGGCGCCAAAATTTGAATTCAAATCTCAGAATTTTTAGAAAATATTTTTGGTAGATATGAAAAATCAAACCAATCAATTGAAAGATATATATTATAGGAATCAAACAAAATAAGTTTTACATCAATCCAATCAGAAATGAGCAAGATATGCACAAATCAAACAAGCTAGGTTAATTCGCGCACCAGGATGAACATGCTTCTGTAATCAAGTGATACAAATTTCATTTCAGATCCAAATTGGACAAATAATATCATTCCAGAAACTAGAGAGAAAGACGAAGAAAAAGAAACAAAAATCAACAAAATCGGAGATCATTTAATTGATTAAAAATTAAAACGAAAATAGACACGAAAATGAACTCGAAAATACGAGAAGAAACAAGAAACTTAAGAGGGATATAATTCGGACCTAACCTCCATTGGAAGGTGATGAAGAGCTGATTACATGGAGGCCAAGGGCTGAATTGTAGATATATATAGACATATCCCTTCTTGGCAAGGGTCAAGCTCTTTCAAAGAGCCAAAGGCCAGCTCCCTCTCTCTTAGCAAGGGCCAAGTCCTTTCAAAGGGCCAAAAGCCACCCCCTTTCTAGGAGCCAAAAACCAACCCCCTTGATTTCAAAATTTTTGTTCCCTATTTTTGATTTTTCAGCTTTTTCTTTTTTCAATTTTCATTCATTTTTTTTTACCTTTTTCCTTTTTTATTTTTATTTTTTTCTATTTATTTTACATTTTTACTTATTCTTTAATTTCCCTTTTTTATTATTATTATTATTATTTAATTTTTAATTTTTTTGCTTTCTGTTTTCTGTATTTTCTGCTTTTTGTTCTTTCTGTTTCTGTTTACATCTTTTCAAATTTTTAATTAACTTAACTTTTGGTTAATTTTAATGATTGAGGGCCTCGGACATAATTGAGTGTTTACAGTTTGCCCTTCTTTACTCATTTTGCTTACAGATAATGTGAGAAATGATTCTCTGAATTATCGTAATAGGAAATGAGTAAAGATGTGAACACATTATGTCTGAGGCAGGCCTTGAAGAAGTCCACAAAACAGAAGGAGCCTTGAACATGAAATTGAACCTCATGGATGCCTGGAGAAGGATGATTGAATGACCTTATCGACTTCATGTATCGATAGGGTTTAAATATGCGAGGCTTAGCTGTATAGCCTGACTAAGCTAAGTGGAATGAATAAATGCCTGTTAGGACAAGCAAAAATGAAATGAAAATAGCTTGTTAAAACAGGCAAAACAGAAGAGAAATGGCCCGTTACGACGGGCTCAGTAGAGTGAAAATGACCTGTTTTAAGACAGGAAAACGTGCAAGAACTAAAATGTAAGATATGTACAAGGTGGCCTGACAACATAGGCCGAGGTATCTATCAAGTTGGAGGCGACATCATAAGGCCCGAGGCGGTGGAAAAACGCGAACTTGGTGAGGGCGACATCGTAGGCCCGAAGCAAAAAATGAACTCCGACGAGGCCGGGCGACTAGCATAGGCCAAGACTGAGAAAGCAAATACAAAGACGACTGACATAAGAGTCGGTGAAAAAAAAAGTAAACTTCACGAGGGCTCAGGCAGTAAGCCAAGATCCATAAAAGTAAACTTGAGGAGGCCATCACAACATAGGCCAAAAGATGCAGAAAAGTAAACTTGAGGCGACAACATAGGCCAAGGTGCAGAAAAAGTAAACTTAAGTCTCGACAAAAATAGGCCATGAATGCGAAAAGTAAACTTGATGAGGGCCCTAACAACATAGAGGCGAGGTGCGAAAGAAGTAAATTTGAGGAGGCCTGACAACATAGGCCAAGGTGCAGAAAAGTAAACTTGAGGAGGCCTGACAACATAGGCCAAGGTGCAGAAAAAGTAAACTTAAGAAGGCCTGACAAAATAGGCCATGAATGCAGAAAAGTAAACTTGATGAGGCTCTAACAACATAGGCTGAGTGCAAAGAGTAAATTTGAGGAGGCTCGACAACACAGGTCTGGTTGTGCAAAAATAAACTGATGAGGCCCTGACAATACAGGGCCCAAAAGGCAGATAGAACTTCGAGGAGGGCCTAAATAGGCCAGGATGCGCAGTGACGTCATTGGCCTAAATAGGCCAGGATGCAGAGTACACATGCTTGGGCCCGAATAGGCACACGAGTGCGTAAAGTAAACATCGCTAGGGCCCAATAGGCCGGGATGCAAAAGAAACGTGTTGGGGCCTAAATAGGTCGGATGCAGTAAATGTGTTTCGGCTCGTAGCTAGGCTGTAGAAAAATAAAAGTGTTGGGGCTCGAATAGGCCATGGTGCAAAAGTAAATATGCTAGGGCCCTAATAGGCCAGATGTAGAAAATAAACGTGCGGGGCTTCGAATAGGCTGGGGTGCAAAAAGAGTAAACTTAGAGGAGGGCACACAATAGCCGGGATCTGGAAAAGGGATAACGTCTCTGAGGCCTAAATAGGCCAGATGCAGAAAGTGACATGCTTAGGCCCGAATAGGCCACGGTGCAGAAGAATCAACGTGCTAGGGCCGGACAGGCGGGATGAAAAAGTCAGGCTTGGGCCACGAATGAGCCGGGGATGTAGAAAATAACGGCCTAGCGCTGCAATAGGCCAGAGTGCAGAAAGTAAAATTGGGAGGGCTGAATAGTGCAGGATGAAGCAATCCTGCTCGGGCCTAAATAGGCCAGATCACGAAGTAACGTGCTCGGCCTTAATAGGCCACGTGCAGAAAAGTAACGGCAGGGCCTCAATAGGCCGGGATGCGCAGGTAACGTGTCGGGCTTGAATAGCCGGGATGTAAAACATAACGTGCAGGGCCGAATAGGCCAGGTGCGGAAAGAGTCATTTTGAGGAGGGCCTGACAGGGCCGAGATGCGAAGAAATGTTAGTCGCTAAATAGGCCCCGGGATGCGTAGTAACATATGCTTGGGCTCAATAGGCCAGGTGCAAAAGCAATAGGCTAGAACTTAATAGGTCGGATGCAGCAAGTAACAGGGCACGTCCTAAATAGGCCGTGATGCGAAAGTAAATGTGCTTTGGGCACGGTAGGCTACGTGTAGAAAAATAAAAGCGTGGGACCCGAATGAGGCCATGGTCGAAAGAAGTAAGACATGTAGGCCTGAATAGGTGAGGATGTAGAAAAATAACTGCAAAAGCCGAATAGAAGTGGGTCAGCACAGAGAAGTAAACGTGCTAGGCCCGACACAGGCCGGGATCAAGAAAAATAAATGTGCCGAGGCCTGAATAGGCCAGATGCAGAGGAAAGTAAACTGTTGGGGCCTCAATAGCCAGACGCGAGAAAAATAACGTGCTAGGTTCGAATAGGCCTGAATGCAAAAAAGTAAACATGATGGGGGCCTGAATAGGCCAAGATGCATAAAATAAACGTGCTTGGGCCTGAAGAGGCCACGGTGCGGAAAAGTAAACATGCTTGATGTCCCGTTGTTGCTGGGAAGAATGCTAATGAAATCTTGCTGTTGCCAGGATAAATGCAAACCCGTTGAGCAGATTGGACGAAATTAAACATGCTTCAAGTCCTGTTGTTGACGGAGAATGCAAATGAAAGGTCTGATCATTAGGGAAAATGCAAATGAAATCCTAACATTTGCAGGGATGAATGCAAACTTTGTTAAGATAGACAAAATGCAGAAATCCTCCTGTTGTTGACAGGATGTAAGCAAGATGCTTGCTATGACAAGCACAACAGAATGGCGAAAACCTGCGGGCAAAGGGAGATGAAAAGAACCTGTGGAGACAAGCAAAGTAAAATGAAGGAAGCGTGTTAATACAGGTAAAAATGAGTGACGAAAGTTAACCTCTTAGGATAGGATGAATGTAGACGGGCTCCTGTTGTTGATAGGAAACCTACTAGGCAGGTGAAGGGAAAGATGAAAGCCCGTTGAGACAAGCAAAGGAGAGTGAACAATGTCTGTTAGTATGGGTTAAATGTAATGGTCCTCACTTGTTGATGTGATGAAATGAATAGATGCTTGTTAAGACAAGTGTGGCAAATAAAATGACGGCCTGTTAATGTAGGCGAGTGAATGACCTGAGGGGACAGGTATGGAAAACAATCTGATGTGTCTTGGGCAGGCATGTGGGGAGGGAATATGGACTTCTTTGTCAGTTGCCCTCAGACGACTTTATTTTGAAATGTGTTTTTCCTTGAATTAAAATAAATAGCTTATTCTTCCTTGAACTTGAAGGTTTTAAGCACTTGACAAGTATTTTCTTGCGAAACTTCAAATAAACATTTTGCCCAGTTTAGAGACTTCTTGATGTTTGAAGGATGTCTTGATTTGAAGGAACTTTGGGCAAACATTTTTGCCCAAGTTTGAAAGGTTTTTGGAAATCGAGGAATGTCTTAACTAGAGGAGATTTTGGGTAAGCGTTTGCCCCAGTTTTTCTCTTGAAATTTAATCTTTCTTGGGAAAACGTTTGCCCTTTTCTGAACTTGATTCAAAATTTCAGGATGACTTCAAATTGAATTTTTGTGTGGGTAAGCATTTGCCCCAGTTTGAGCTTGACTCAGTTTGAGCTTGACTCAAAATTTGAGGGTAACCTCAAATTGAATCTTTGTGGGCAAACGTTTGCCCCTTTTTGACCTTGACTCAAAATTTGAGGATGACCTCAAATTGGATTTTTAGGTAATGAGCAAGCTTATTCACCCGGCTTTGAACTTGATTTGGCATTTGAGGATGACCTCAAATTGAATTTTTGTGGGCAAACGTTTTGATTCGATCGCTTGACTCAAAATTTCTGAGGATGACCTCAAAAGTGGATTTTTGTGTGGGCAAGCATTTGCCCCGGCTTTTGAACTTGATTTGGCATTTTGAGGATGACCTCAAATCAGATTTTGTGGGCAAGGGTTTGCCCCATTTTGAACTTGTTTTAGAATTCGAGGATGACCTCAAATTAAATTTTTGGGGGCAAATGTTTGCCCCAGTTTGAACTTGCTTTAGAATTCAAGGATGACCTTAAATTAAATTTTTGTGGGCAAGAGTTTGCCCCAGTTTCACTGACTTAGCTTGTGATAATCTTCAATTTGATATTTCAGGGGCGGAGCGTTTGCCCCGGTTGGACTTGATCCATGATCTCAAATTGTATTTTTGTGTGGGCAAGCATTTGACCTAGTGTGAACTTGATTTTGAGGATGACCTCAAATCGGATTGTGTGGGCAAGCATTTTCCCCAATTTGAACTTGATTCCTTTTTAATTATGATTGGCTTGGGCAATTTTACCTCATCTTAATTAGTTTTGAAAAATGAATTATGAAATGCTTGAATGAATGATGCTGTGATGCGATGTTTGAATGAATGAAAAGGATGCGATGTTTTAACTTATTTATTGCTTTTTGATGTTTGAAGTAATGTAAAAATGATGCGGGGTTCTTATTTTGATGCTTGAAATAATTATTTGATGAAAGAAACGCTATGGGATGAATGCAAACCATGAAATGGTGTAAAGGTTTTTGTTTTTTCTTGATTTTGATTTTTTTTTCGACATGTCCTTTCTCGACAACCTTATAGTTGGTGTGACAGGAATCAAGAATCAGGACGAGCTAGATTGACTCAATCTCTTGGCTTCTTGATCAACTTTGGGAACTCTTTTCGGGATCTTTGAGTCGGAATAATGGTCACAATATTTGAATAAGACACTTTTGTCTTGGCGGCGTTATGTATGATAGAAGGATAAACTTTTGGGAAATATAGTCATGTCGTGCTTTGCGATGTTCAAAGATTCGTCCAGACTTGTCATGATTTTTTCAATTAATCTTTTATTTTTTATTTTTCACATTTCTTGGTATGCCACTATTGGGGTGTGCAAGTGGATTTTGGTTGGTTAAAAGAAAGAGATAAGGAATTTTGAGGCTATATGTTTTAAGGTAGTGTATTTGAAAGGAAAGGATGATGAAAGGTGTGGGTTCGATTGCCCGAATGACACCTTTTGATGAAAAATGCCAGTGCTGCATTTCATGATCTTGATTGTCTAATTAGCCAATCTTGAGAAATGGCAAAATTTTGCCCCTGTTTCAGGAAGATACGAGGTGCAGAATGTCATGTTCTCTTGGGATTCCTGGATTGACCTTAATTTTTTCCTAGGTTGTTCCCTCGAGTTTTCAACCCAACTGGTCTTTTGTTTTGCCCTAACTTTTTCCTAGGTCGCCCTTACGGGTTTTCAACCTAGTGGGCTCTTGATTGTGTGCCCTAACTTTTGCCTAGGTCTCTCTTGAGAGTTTGTCGACCTAGCGGGCCTTTGTTCGATCGTGCCCTAACTTTTTCCTAGGTCGTTCTTATGGGTTTTCGACCTAGCGGGCTCTTGATTGTGTGCCCTAACTTTTGCCTAGGTCTCCTTGAGGTTTTCGACCTAACTGGCTCTTGTTTGGTCGTGCCCTAACTTTTGCCTAGGCCGCCCTTTGAGGGTTTTCGACCTAGCGGGCCTTCTTCTTGATTGTGCCCTAACTTCTGCCTAGGTCGTTCTTGAGGATTGTTGACCTAGCAGGCTTTTGTTTGTGTGCCCTAACTTTTGTCTAGGCCGCCCTTTGAGGGTTTTCAACCTAGCGGGCTCTTGATTGTGCCCTAACTTTTGCCTAGGTCGTTCTTGGGGATTGTTGACCTAGCGGGCTCTTGTTTTGATCCTAATTTTGCCTGATTTGTTTTTGGCATCCGGCAAGACCTTTTCTAGTCATGACTTTGTCAATTTATTTTTGAACTTGAACCCTGCTTTTGCTTGGATTATTTTGGCTTTTAACCCAGCATGTTTCTTTTCTTCTTGAACTTTGAATTTTGACCCTGATTTTTCCTGGATGATGTTGATTTAATCTAGCGGGCTTTCTTCTTTTTCTTGAATTTTATGTAGTTGGATGTTGATCTTGTCGGGATCATTTGGTTCCATAATTCAGTGGATCTTATTTTGCATCCCTAAATTTTGCCTGGATTTAGACTTGATTCCAGCGGGATTTTTTATTTGACAAGACACTTTGAGTGGTGATCTAGAATCCCTGGTTGTTTATTCTGCTTCCTTATTGGGCTTTTCTGTTTGAGCTTGATTAATTAGACTTTCAAGATTACTTATTACAGCACTGGCATTATCACCAATTGGTATTCATTGTTTGGGTATAGGAATAAGAAGTGGGTTGAGTGATGAAAAGGAATGGAAATTTTAAGTAAAGCCAATAATGTGAAGTATGTGCTCAAGAAACATGAAAAATGTAAATTTTGTATTTATTCATTGAAATTTATTTACAAAAGATTGATTTTGAAAAATATAACAAATCCTAGATGATTTTCTTGGATAGCTTGATCTGTACAAGGAAATTCATTATATTGCTCCCATTTCTCAGCTAGCGGATGAGCTCTCATGATTCGACACTTGGATTAGGAGCAATCTTCCCAAAATCTAGTCGTTTAGCATCAATCAGGCTCTGCACCTTGCGTTTCAAGACCTTGTCAAGTTTTGTTGAATGACCAATCTGATACCTACATGGTAGTTACATATGGCATTTGCATCGTACCATATAGGGTATGGTGGTTCCTGAGGTTTCAAAGGGTAAGGGACCACCAGAGAGTTCTCGATTAGCCGAGGTAGCAGCTCGATGTAGGTCATTGGAATGAGATCAAACTAGACAGGATCCTTTTCCTTCTTTTGGCTTAGACTAGGATTTGGGCTTATGGCTTGTGTTTGGACCGTGTATGGTACGGGCGGTCGAATTTGCATTGGGTGGTTGTAAGTAGGATGGTAGTGTGTTTGGTAGACGAAGCGGTGTAGGATATGGTATGTAAGGTGTGTATGGTGGTGGTGGCTCCAGCCTATCCTTATGGTGCCATCGGCGTGCTCTGTCTTTGACTTCCAAGCCACATTAAGCCTCCTCCGTCTTCTTCTTTTCTATGCAAATTATCGCCTGTCCCCGCGGGTTTGTGCATGATCCTTCCTCGACGCATGCCACCTTCGATCCTTTCTCCAATGATGACGACATCAGAGAAGCTGGAAGTCACACTGCCAATCATCTTGTCATAGAAAGGATCCTGGAGTATGTCTACGAACATGCCGACCATCTCTTTTAGATAATTGGAGGTTGCACTTTGAGCCATTGCTCCTTCATCGTTGAGCGATCGCTTGAAGGTCTCATCTCCTTTTTAGCCATGTTCTGAGCCGAGTTCGATCGGAGCCATCTCCGTGTTATACTTGTATTAGTTGTTTCGGGAAGGCATCAGCCAAATCCTCCATGAACGGATATGTGTCCGTTCCAGTTGGTATACCATTGGCAATGGCTTCCAATTAAGTCAGTTTTGGAAGAAATGGATGAGCAGCTTGTCATCGTGAGCTCTGGCTTGCCATTCTTTACAATGGCCATGGTTAGGTGGTTCCTCGGACAACCGTCATCCCTTGATATTTCTCAAATTCGGGAACCTTGAACTTAGGAGGGATGACCACATCCGCACTAGACACACAATCGGAAACGTCTTTGGCCTCATATGCACATCCCTCAATTGCTCGATTCTCCCTTCCGGGGTTTTCCATTTTTCAATCTATCCTCACTGGGGTGGCTCAGTGTTCTCGACATATTATGAGGGTAAGAGTGGCTAATGTATTGGATGAGGTCCTTAGGTGAAGATAGGATTTGTCCCCCCAGGAGCTATTTGGTGGATTTGAGTAGGTTCACATGAAGTGGTGTTTGGGATAATGTGTGGGTTTTCTGTGGGGTTTGAAGGTAGGTATTGTGTTTGGGTTTGTGTTTGCCTGAATGAGGGTGCATGTGCATGAGGAAACCCATAACGAAGCCATTCAGTTTGTGAAAGTATGGTTAATGGTGTAGGGTTTTGTGGATTGTAGCCAGGAGGATGTAATGGGCCAGCTGATTCTTCTGGAACATCCTTTTGTTTGGTTAATTGGATGGCCTCCATTAGTTTGGCCATTTTCTCTTTCAAAGTTTTGACTTCATTTCTCAGCTCCTCATTTTGTCATTCCAACTCATCCATGATTCTTGATTTGGAACAGGTTCTATAAGGATGCCGAGAAAGTTGTCTGTCTTCAATTTTTAATCTTTCTGTTAGAATAACCTACAATTTGAAAGAATGTATAGAATAACCTACAATTTGAAACACAATAGATATATGTCTTCTACCCTACTGTAAGAAACATACAACTTGAATTATCATGAATATCTAAAACAAATAACAACACATGAATAAATAGAAAGGGATCAACATGCATTTACACACTCAATTTTGAAAAAGGGCTTGACTCTAAAAGTCCTCGGTGGTATGTTATCATGGCCGTAGTCAGGCAAAGACGACGAACTCGCTAGAATTTTGAAAATGAATTTATATTGATAAAGTGGAGCCGCCACCAAATTTTTATTTAAGGGAAAAAGATTTGGAAAAACCCTAACTTGAAGATGAGATTTAGGTTCGGGAGTCGATTACGAGTGGGGAAGGTGTTAGGCACCCCACTCGCTTGTTCCAAAGAACAGTACCCATAAATTGAGTGTGTGATTATTTGAAAATTGTTTAATCCCTTTAATTAGCGTGTAAATAAATACTTGATGGAGGTTAGCCTAACAAGACTTGATCCTGCTCCTATGTATTCCCCGGTGCAATGGGAAATTCAAGGCTTACGTAGTTCTGGTTTTAAGAGACTTGATCTTTTGAAGAAGAAGAGGGGTGATTTGAGGATAGGATTGATTTTTGAATAGATTTAAAATTGCGCATTTGCATAACCCAAACCGTCGTGAAGTCGTGAGTGAGTTTGCACTAATTATAACGGAATACGAAGATAGTTGTACTGTTCGTATTAGAATTGTTAGACGAATCTTAGAGATTTAAAATACATATTTGAAATAGACGTTTTCTAACGAGAGTTGGTAAAATAGTGTTTTTCTAAAATTTATGCTTTTGCAAAATCCAAATCGTCGTAAGTCGTATTTGAAATCCACATTTAATTGAAACACATGAGCACAGAGAAGCGCTCGCTGTTCGTGTTAAAATCCACTTGCACACATTTTAAAACAGATATTTTGAAATAGACATTTTTTAGTGGAGTTAGTAAACAGTGATTTTCTAAAATTGCGTGCTTGCAAAATTCAAATCGTCGTAAGCCGCATTTGAATTCGCACGAATTAAAACACAAAACAACGAGTAGGCTTCCTCGTTCGTGTTAAAATCCGCTTGCACACATTTTAGAAAAATTAAACAGGATATTTTGAAAACAGATATTTTTGAGTTAGTGAAGATAATGTTTCCAAAAGCGATTGGATTAAATTTAATAGTTAGAGAACCAAAACTGGGCTTGACCCAAATTAAAAGAAAATAAAAGAAAGGAATTGAGTTTAAGTGAAAAGAGGGGCTTGGGCTGGACCCATGTCAAAATTGAATTTGATTTCAAGAAAAGGAAAAAAGATTGGACTTGAACCAAAGAATTGATTAAAGAAAAGAATTGGGCTTGACCCAAATTAAGCAAAATCCAACTTTAAAGAAATGATTAAGAATTAAAGAAAGAAAGTGGGCTTGATCCAAGTGAAGGAAAATTGGATCGAGATTAAAAGGATTGGGCTTGAATTGGACTTGATTTAACATAAACTTGACTTAATTTGAAGTTAAGAAAATGAATTGCGAACATGCTTCAGTAATCAAGTGATAGAAATTTCATTTCAAATCCAAATTAGACAAATAATATCATTCTGGAAACTAGAGAGAAAGATAAAGAGAAAACAACAAAAATCAACAAAATGGGAGATAATTTGACCGATTAAAAACAAAAACGAAAAACAGTGATGAAAATCAACCTCAAGAACCCACAAGTTTTTGGCGCCAAAATTTGAATTCAAATCTCAGAATTTTTAGAAAATATTTTTGGTAGATCTGAAAAATAAAAACCGATCAGTTGAAAGATATGGATTATAGGAATAAAAAAAAAACAAGTTTGACATCAATCCAATCATAAATGAGCAAGATATACCCAAATCAAACAAGCTAGGTTAATTCGCGCACCACGATGAACATGCTTCAGTAATCAAGTGATAAAAATTTCATTTCAGATCCACATTGGACAAATAATATCATTCTAGAAACTACAGAGAAAGACTAAGAAAACGCAACAAAAACCATGAAAATCTGAGATCATTTGACCGATTAAAAACAAAAATAAAAAACAGAGATGAAAATCAACCTCAAGAAGACACAAGGTTTTGGCGCCAAAATTTGAATTCAAATCTCAAAATTTTTAGAAAATATTTTTGGTAGATATGAAAAATAAAAACAGATAAATTGAAAGATATATATTATAGGAATAAAAAGAAATAAGTTTGACATCAATCCAATCATAAATGAGCAAGATATGCACAAATCAAACAAGCTAGGTTAATTCGCGCACCAGGATGAACATGCTTCGGTAATCAAGTGATACAAATTTCATTTCATATCCAAATTGGACAAATAATATCATTCCAGAAACTAGAGAGAAAGACGAAGAAAAATAAATAAAAATAAACAAAATATGAGATCATTTTGACTGATTAAAAATTAAAAATAAAACAGAAACGAAAATGAACTCGGAAATCCGAGAAGAAGCCAGAAACTTAAGAGGGATAAAATTCGGACCTAACCTCCATTGGAAGGTGATGAAGAGCTGATTACATGGAGGCCAAGGTCTGAATTGAATGCCAGAGAGTCTCCTAGGTCCTCCCCTCAAAGGTTCTGAAAATCCCTCTTCTAAGACTCCAAGTTCTCCTCCTCCCAAGAATTTCCAATAATGAGAAAAAGTCTCTTTTCTTTTCCTGTTTGTAGGTATATATAGACATATCCCTTCTTGGCAAGGGTCAAGCTCTTTCAAAGAGCCAAAGGCTAGCTCCCTCTCTCTTAGCAAGGGCCGAGTCCTTTCAAAGGGCCAAAAGCCACCCCCTTTCTAGGAGCCAAAAGCCAACCCCCTTGATTTCAAAATTTTTGTTCCCTATTTTTGATTTTTCAGCTTTTCTTTTTTCAATTTTCATTCATTTTTTTTTACCTTTTTCCTTTTTTATTTTTATTTTTTCTATTTATTTATCATTTTTACTTATTCTTTAATTTCCCTTTTATTATTATTATTATTATTTTTTATTTTTTATTTTTTTGCTTTTTGTTTTCTGTATTTTCTGCTTTCTGTTCTTTCTGTTTTCTGTTTTACATCTTTTCAAATTTTTAATTAACTTAACTTTTGGTTAATTTTAATGATTGAGGGCCTCAGACATAATTGAGTGTTTACACTCATCATCCTCTTCATCAATTGACCCTGCATGAACTTCCAAGTGTGCTTCAAACATGTTTGCTGGACTTTATTTGGAAGAATCAGATATCACAACCCATTCTTAAGTTTACCTCGATACAACTTAGGGTGAGATGGAAGTTCAGAACTTAGAAACCCTCTATCCGCTCCAGTTCAGAATCATATACGCTTAAATCTTGTTTTTCAGCAATACCATCCGGCCAGGTTGTGCTTGCTGCATGTGGCTCATCTGGACCGACAGTTGCATGTGGAAGTTGAACCCGATTGACAGAAGAATGATGGAGTTTATTCTTGTATAGCTGGAAAGAAGATTTATCAAGAAAAGCTCCAGGGACAAATTTTGCAAGATTTGAACGGTGTTTGTTGGTGTAGGCAAGACAGCAAGAGGTACACCTTTGTTGCGGCAAGAAAAACGAGGGTTCACCAATGTGTTTCCAGGCATGAGGCTTGTTCCTTTGCAAACTCAATCCATCGTGAACAGCCTTATGCCTTGTGGAAGAAGATAGGAATACACGTTTGTTATGCAATCGAGTTGGAAAATGAGCAGAGGTTGTGGCACGAGGGTGAAGACGAAGATGACGATGAGGAGGGAAGGCGAGGCCGCTTCCAACAACAGAGAGAGAGGTTGAAGTTGGAACCGGCCATGCAGGCACACAACACAATCGAAGAAAAATCGAGAGCACACACACAAGATACACCCCTAAGATTTTTCTTTTCTTTCTCTTCCCTAAAGACCTCGTTCCATATAATATTTTCTATGTTAAATCCTCTTGGCTTCCACATAAGCATAATCGGGTCCAGGCACTCCCAATTTCATTTCTTGAATTCAACCTTTACAAACTATGATGATTATTAATGATTATGATACCGACAAAGTTTAACAGATCCGCATAAGTCATTATGGCAATGTCTAAGTCCTGATCATATGTCATTGATCATGGCTTAATAATAGCTATAGTAACAAGTTGAAGGTGGGGACAAAATGATGATCGTACCTGGAAGTTCTGCGGAGACCCGTGGCCAACTTCTAGGATGAACTCCTGGATCTTGAAATTCTTGGAGGAATGGGCTGATGCCTGATAAGGTTCTGCTGATCTTCTAGGAGTCTCCATGGTGAATTCCCGGTTCCTTTCCTTTTTGTTGAAGAGAAAGCCAATCCTAATGTTGTGTAGGTCCTCCCTCAATCCTTCAGAATCGAGAAGAACCTCTACTTCCAGAGCCTTTTTCCTTCTCTGTTTCCTCCTTTTATAGCCTCCAAAAAAAATTTCTTCTTTCGTTTTTGTAATTTCTGATTTTTGTTTGTATTTAATCATGTTTATTTTTATTGTTTTGATTTTCTTTTTTATTATTTTTTTTTATTTTGATTTTGTTTTAGTTTCTAACATTTTTCAGATTTTTATTATCTTTTAGGATTTTATATTTAATCTTTGGATTTTACCCTTTTCTTTTAAATCGTTTTCAGAATTTTTTTCAGGTTTCTAATTAATTTTTAAGTTCTAAATTTTTAATTTTAAATTTTTAGGGTTTTTAGATTTTGAATTTCTATTTTTATTTCCAGATTTCTAATAAGTTTTTTGATTTTATTTATTTTTCCGATTTTATTTTATTTTTCTGATTTTGATTTTTAATTTTTAATCTTTTGTTTTAATTTGTTTTAATCTCTGTTTTTCAGTTTTTTTATATTTATTTTTCAGATTTTGAATTTTTGTTTATTATTATTTCCTTCTTTTTCGTTATTATTATTTTTTTTAATTTTGAATTTTTAAAATTTTTCATATTTTAATTACTTCTCTTTTTCATTATTTATTTTGATTTTAAAATGGGGGCCTTGGACATAATTGGGTGTTTACATGAGGCTCTAGAAATCCTTCTGGAATTTTTCTTTCTTCTCTCTGATTGCGAGGAACTTCTCTTGTGGGGGTTTCCTGGGCCTAGGGATAAATTCTAGTTCTCCAACAAAGAAGATTTTCTCACTGTGGCAGAAAGAGGAAGAAGCTCTTACTCCTCCAAGATTTGGGTGTAACCAAAGCTAGTAAGGTCAGTGTTCATAGTTATTGCTTCTCACATATATGCTTTTATGATTTGGTTTATGCGTGGACTCGAAACAAATGCAACATCGTGAACCAAATTAAGGTGTGGATAACGTCTCACACGGCTCTAATTTTGGTTTACGGATCTTGATGTGAATCTGTGCAAATCGCCATAGTTGGATCCTCGTGCCGCACGTGTACACTGCCTTTTGATGCATTTGTGTAGGAAATCCTTTAGCTATCTAGGTAGAACAACACTGAAATAGGGTTTGATATCCTTGAGTCCGTTTGTTAAGTATATTCGCAGTCCACTCAGCTATGTGATTCGTACACCGAGACGTAGCTCATAACCATCAATAGGGAGCTTGAAAACCTCACGAGCACACAGTCATCAGAGATGGCATGTGAATGAGGTTCTTGGTATATTCTTAGGACAAACTATAGCCTATGGTGTTTTCTTCTCACGTCCACTAAGGCTGCTCGTTGTCACCTGGTTGACGCCCAAATCAGGGACTTTCGAAGCATATGAGATATTGATGTGAGCAATAGCAAAGAATCAGGATCTCACCATCGACACCGTGGCATTGTGCTGGAATAAGACCAAATATACTAGAAACTCTGCAAGGCTCGCGATCCTTCGCTAAACACTCGTCGGTATCAAGTATGGCAATTCCTGGGCTGTTTTCCAACCATTCTGGTGAACCTCTTGTTACACTCGATCTACGCGATCTAACCATTCTGGCCTAGGGAATTTTGTCTCGGTCTTTGGTTGGGTACGTTGGGAAATTCATGGCCTGAAGCGCAATGCTTATCATGCCCCTTACCCAGGTATCATGCCCCATGATTCGTACCATTGGAAGGCTTCCAATTGCTCCCAGCGGCCACCATCCTACTGCTAAAATGTGTTGGCTCCAAGCAGTGCAAGTACTGCTATGTTCAGGCATAGTGACTAGTCTAGTGGATCTATTTGGTCCGGTATTTAGTTGGGTCTGCTACGATGCACCCACTGCTCTAAGTGCCATACGGTCAGAGTATTGATTGATTAAACTCTCATCGTTACCCTATAGAGTTCGGCTTTGGCGAAGAGAGACCAACATTGATGCATGAGTTTTATTGGCATTTGTGAGGCCATCGAAGGTTATGATAGTAGAACAAAACTGTAGAGGCCCTGTTGCATGGAGCAGTTCCATATCCCGCACGTCATTCTTATGGAGGCACGATCATTTTGCTCTTGGCATCGCCATCATCCATCTTTGATTGGCTTCCAAGAATTTCAAGGGGTTTGGTACACCGAAAAACTGTTACTCAAGTAAAAGACCACCAGGTATATGAGACAATAGGAGCACTTAAGCATGTATGGTTCCCCAGCAGCACCATGTTCCTCAGGCAGACATGGTGGTAAATAACATTTAATACCATATGGGAGGCTATCTACTCATTGTATGATGCTATTACTGAAGGTGAAGCTGGGGGTATTTTGCCTTCTTATTAGAAACTGAGTGCGTCAAGCTAGTGAGCACATTCTGCTATAGAGGGTTTAGCATTTGTAGTGGCAGCAAGTCACGCTGGGAATAATGAAGTGAATCAACGTGTGCCCATGCAACCATGTATAAAATAGATGCAGGTCAAATGGATAAAATAATATGAGGTTGGTTATCAATCATAAGACACCAAGCTGGTTTAGTGGTAGCTCCCATCCTAGTGAAGGCGTGCGGCAGGGGTTCGAACCCCATTGCTAACTTTTTCTCATAAATAGACTTTAAATGTTAGTTCCCATATGAGTTTAGAGAAGCAAAGTCATGATCAGGGTTTGAATCTCCCTGGAGGCAGATTTTTCTTTTAAAATATTCAAGGCTGCCGAGCTTTTCAAGCCGCTCAAAGAAGCCCCAAGCCGCATTTCAAATTGCAAGCCATTTGAATTAGCTCCCAAGCCACCCAAGCAAGTCATGAGCCATCTAAACAAATTCATACCTTTTCTCCCAAGCCAGCTCATACCAAATGAGCCATGAGCTACTAATTTAGTCTTTGATTTAATTCCTTTTCATCTAGATTAATTTCAAGTCCGAAATTGATAAAATCAAGTCTATTTTATCCCAATTCTTTCTTTGAAATTTTAAATCAAGTTAAAATTTTCTCTTCCAAATTTTGAATCAAATTTGAATTCTTTTCTTCAAAAATCAAGTTCCTTTGCTTCAAAAATCAAGTTCAATTCTTTCATTTTAATTTATAAAACTTATAATCAAATTCACTCTCGATCAAGTCTATTCTAGTCAAATAAAACTCATTTTTAAATCAAAACTCACTTCTAATCAAGATCTATTCAAGGCCAATCCTTTTTTTCCACTTAAGCTTATTCATCTCTTTTTCTTTATCATTTTTAAATTAAATTTTTTGGTTCTAGGTCTCATGCAATGAACCCTAGGCATGAACTGGTAGCTTTTTCTGCTGTTTGATGCCTAGGAATTCATATGGGTCCTAAGTGCAGCCGTAGTTATCTTGGACCCTGTGCATATGTGGACTAGGAATCATCTCTAAATAACTTCAAGGAAAAATTCATTATTAAACCCCTAGTCTCACGCGATGAACCCTAAGCACGAACTGGTAGCTTTTTTTGTTGTTCGATGCTTAGGAATTCATATGGATCCCAAGTGCAGCTGTAATTATTTTGGATCCTGTGCATATGTGGACTGAGGATTCTCCTTAAAATATTTTCAAAACACTCTAGCCACTTTCAATTATTCCTTTTCAAGCAGCTCCGAAGGTCAAACCTTCAAGTACCATTCATTTTCAAATGCTCCTGTTCAAGCACCTTCAAAGGTCAAGCCTTCGCGCACCAGAAGTACGTAAACCTTGAGTTTCACATTGCACCAGGGAATACGTAGGAGCGGATCAAAGTCCTGTCAGGCTAACCTCCATCAACCTATTTATTTTCACATTAATTAAGGGATCCAACTATTTTCAAATAATCACACACTCGGTTTAAGGGTACTGTTCTTTGGAACAGGCGAGTGGGGTGCCTAACACCTTCCCTACTCGTAACCGACTCCCGAACCTATATCTCATCCTCGAGTTAGGGTTTTTCCAAATCTTTTTCCCTTAAATAAAAATTTGGTGGCGACTCCACACATAATCCAATTAAAATTCTATTCTCAAGTTTTAGCGAGTTTATTGTCTCGTTAGAATTACGCTTGTGACACCAGCCATTAAATGAGAGATATAGATAGATGAATGACACTTTTGTATATATGGATTTTAGGATTGCACTCACATAAGATGTCTTGTGTTTTCAATTTCAATTTTAATTATTTAAATAAGATCAATTGATTTATATTTAATTTTTTATTTGTCATAATAACCAAATATTCTCAGTTAGATAGTTTTCTACACACACCTTATTTTTTGTTATGTTATTTTCAATTTTAAAACTAAAGATCAAACAAAATTTTAAATAACTTCAAGTATTAATTTATAACTTATAATTAAATATCCTAAAATTTATAAAGAATAAAAAATTCATAAAAAATTATTTGCATTTGTCACAATTAGGATTGTGACGCAGAGGCAAGATAGATAAATATGTTTCAAAAATAAATATTTTTAAAAATGGAGTCACCACCAATTTTATTTAAATTAGTAAAAATTAGAAAAGCTCTCTATTACAAAACAAAAAATGGTCTACCAGAATAAAATAGGTTTAGGAGTCAATTATGTGTAGAGAATGATGGAAACTTAATTCCACAACACTCCTAACACATCCATCCTAAGGTGGTTTATCTTTAATCGAATTGTGAAAATTAATGATAATTTTAAAATATTTATTTTATTATTTTTAATATGTAAGAATAAATTAAATTAAAATAATATTTTTAACCAAATAGATAAGTAAGTGAATAAATAATTAAATAATAAGAACAAATACTATAAAAATAAATTTTGACTTGACGATTTAATTCTCACTCCTAAGTATCCTTCGGTGCAATAAGAAACTTAAAGTCACGTAGTTCTTTATTAAATAATTGTGTGTTATATAATTTAATAAAAAAAGAAGATTTAATATTATTAAAAAACAAAACACCTTTGAGAAGTTTAAGTAGCCTAAAGCTACTTAATAGATCTCAAATATAAAAACATCTACTCCTCAATCATCTTTATTAAATATTACACAAATTAAAGTATATTTATTTATTTATTTAATTAATTTTTTGAAATAAAAAAAATAATAAAAAAATAATAATAAAAATAATAATAAAAAAAATTATAAATCATCAAACGTTAAATGAACGTAAAGTATTTTTATTGAAATGAGATCATATTGTAAAAGATTTTAATTAACATAAATTCACTAAAAAATTTCATATGGTCAAAACAATAATCTAGATAGGGTGGATTACTCAATTTCTCATTAGTTATTATGCAAAATAAATTATATTTTACTTATTATAACCCTTTCAGCAAAAAATAAATTAGTAATTCTATAAAAATAATTATAAAATATTTATTTGAAAGTAAAATCACTTTATATTAAAATAAATTAATGATTCTATAAAAATAATTATAAAATATTTATTTGAAAGTAAAATCACTTTATATTAAACTTAAGTTAGTATGAAACTAATCAATAAATTTTTACGTTTAAAATAATGGTGTATGCAATATTCAACTATTTTATCCATATCATCAATCGTCGTGTGTAGATTAAAATATATACTTGAAAGAAAATCAACTATAAAAATAAATTTAATAATAAAAAAAATCATAAAATTATCAAGTAAATATTAATAGTAAATACTCCAACTATATATATATATATATATATATATATATATATATATATAACAATAATAACAACTAATATGCCATCAATTCTCAAACTTAACTTTATAATAAAATAAATAATATCATCAATTTACTATATCATTACAAGATAGCATACTATATTAATTTAATTATTACTAATTTTAAATATAAAGAGATAAATAAAAAATATAATAATAAATAAATAAATAAACTTTCTTATTATATATAATTAAAAAAAGATCAAAACAATAAATAGCTTATTACAAGAATCCAACAGAACATACTGCATCGTGGTTATCAACCACGGTCAATCATTTGCTTTTATATATATATATATATAACAACATTTAAAAATTTTTATTCAAAATCTGAAAATATAGAATAAAATTATTTTTCTATTTTATTCTTTTTTAAATTTTCAATGTAAAGAAAAAAAAGTTAAATTAATAAAACCTGGCTACCAATGTATTAGCCAATCTTATTTTGCTTTCCAATTCCTAAAGTTTAAACAACAACCCAACTCCTCATTTCTATGCTAATTTTTTCAAAAAAAAAATAAAATTACTAAATATTTGAATATAAAGGGTTGATTGTCCTAAAAGAAGGTTAGCACTCATGCATACGCAAAGGACGAATGAGAAAGCAACGTCGGAAGCGAGGAGAAAACAAAAATGAGAACGAGAAAAGAAAGGATCCAGGGAAAAGAGAGATTTGGTTTTGAGTTATTTCCAATATTCATCAGAACGTGCTCGATGGCTAGAACAATAGGCATACCGTGGTGGTTTAGCTATGGGTGACAGTGATGGAGTGGAAACTATGGGGGCACAACAAGACATCCTTATAATAGTGTTCTCTGATTACCAAAATTGAAGATAGATGATGAAAAATTCATAAGTTTTTGTTAGACCGAAGTGTTCCTTGGGGATTACGATGCAAGGTGTTTCAGAATCCCTGATTAGATTTTGTTTATTCTGCTTCCTCATTTAATTTTCTCTTTGAGTCTGAACAATAAGACACTCAAAATTATTTATTACGGCAATGGCATCTTTACCAACAGGTATTTATTTTAGGGTAAGAATAAGAAACAGGTTGAATGATAGAAAGAATGGTAAATTTTAAGAAGACAAGTCAATAAGGTAAACACCTGCTCAAGAAGTATGAAAAATGTAAATTTTGTATTTATTGAGATTTGTTTACAAAAGATTGACTTTGAAAAGTATGACAAATCTTGGATGATTTCCTCAATGCAGGGCATCTCATTGTGCTGCTTTGATTTGTTTCAGCTAGTTGTTGGATTCCCATAATTCGGTAAAGGATTGTTTTCTATGTTAGGAGCAAGCTTCCCAAAATCCAGCCATTTCGCATTGATCACGCTTTGTACCTTACGCTTCAGTGCTGCACAATCCTCGGTAGAATGACCAATGAATCCTGCATGGTAGTCGCATCTAGCATTTGGATTGTACCAATTAGGATATGGTGGCTCCTGCGGCTTCAAAGGGGAAAGAGCAATCAGCAAGTTTTGGATTAGGCGAGGTAGCAGCTCTGTATAGGAGATCGGAATGGGATCGAATTGGACAAGCTTTTTCTCCTTTTTTTGGCCTTTGTTAGGATTTTAGTTTATGGCTTATGTCTGGGCCGTATATGGTGTTGGTGATCGGGTTTGTGGTGGATAGTTGTAAGTAGGAGGTATGGTGTTTGGTAGGTGGCGACGATGTAAGGATAATGTATGTAAGGTGTGTATGGTGATGGTTGGTAACTAACTGGACCATAATGTGCCACCTGTGGAGTATATTGGCCTTGACCAGAAGCCACATTGTAGGTTTCACCTGCCTTTTTCTTCCCAGATTCACTGGAAGCGTTGACTGCGCCTGTAGGCTTTTGCACGATCCTTCCACGGCACATGCCACCTTCAATCCTTTCTCCAATAATGACGACATCGGAGAAGCTGGAAGTTAGTGCCAATCATCTTGTCATAGAAAGGATCTTGGAGTGTGTCCACGAACATGCTGACCAATTCCCTTTCCGATAAGGGAGGTTGTACTTGAGCGGCCAACTCTCGCCAGCGTTGGGCGTACTGCTTTAAGGACTCTTCTCCCTTCTTGTCCATATTCTGGAGCTGAGTTCGATCAAGGGCCATCTCTGTATTGTACTGATACTGCTTCGTGAAAGCCTCAGCAAGGTCTCTCCATGAACGGATGCGTGTTCGCTCCAGTTGAGTGTACCAATTTGCAGCTGCCCCTGTTAAGTTGTCTTGGAAGAAATGGACAAGTAGCTTATCGTCGTGCATACAAGGAGACATCTTCCTGCAGTACATAGCCAAGTGGCTCTTCGGGTAACTAGTTCCTTGATATTTTTCAAATTCAGGAACCTTGAATTTTGGAGGGATGACCACATCTGGGACTAAGCACAGATCGACTGCATCCCTGGCTTCATAAGTGCTCCCTTCGATCACCCTGATTCTGTCCTCTAGACCCTTCCACTTTTCTGTATCCTCAGTCGAAGGGTGGCTTGGGTATTCCTCCGGCGTATGGTGGGGACGAGAAGATGGTATGTGCACAGGGTGAGGCCCTTGGGTGAACATAGGGTGCGTTTCCCCAACGGCTGCTTGATAGGCCTGTGAGGTGGTGTTTGGAACAGCATAAGGGATGCCTGTGGTGTTTGAAGGTAGGTTATATGTTTGGGCTTGCGTTTGGGTTTCTGTGTGTGCATGCCCATGAGGAAACCCATAGTGAACCCCTTTGGTTTGCAGAGGCATGGTTAATGGCGCAGGGTTTTGTGGAGTGAAGCCGGGAGGATATGACGGGTCAGTTGGTTCGCCTGGTAGAGATTCCATTGCCTCTTTCTGTTTAGACAGTTGGATGGCCTCTATTAGCTTGGCCATTTACTCCTTCAGAGTTTTGACCTCATTTCTCAACTCCTCATTTTGCCTTTCTAGCTCATCCATGACTCCTGACTGTGATCTGGTTCTATAAGGATGTCGAGGAAGTTGTCTTTCTCTAATTTTTCTATTAAATTTTAAAAATTAACTTCTTCCAGGAATAATTTGAATGCAAAAATCATGAATGATAAAAGTGTTGATGCAATGAAGAATGTGTGGAATGATTTTTTGAAATATTTCTTTGATGATAAATTTATGAATGAATGCATGCATGCTATGCACAAATAATTTGAGAATTTTGAAGTTTACATGATTTGGGAATAATTAAGAGAAACTTTATTTATTCACCCTTGATTTTTTTATATTTTTGTTTGAAAAAGTTTTGCTAACATCTTTTGGGTTTTCAAAATTTTATTTTCTCTCCTTTTGAATCTTTTTATATTTTCAGTATTTTCAAAATTCTTTTTCCTAATTTCCCTAGGAATTTTTTTATTTGATTTTATTTTAATTTTTCTTGATTTTATTTTATTTTATTTTTGTTTGTGTTTCCCCCAATTTCCAGCTTCCTCTTCTTCCATCTTGGAGGGTCTAGTTCAAATGCCTGTGAGTGAGTAGTACATGAACGAAGTATCGTGAAAGGGGTATGTACCCTCCTTCCATCTTATTGTGGGTTACCTGTCCTAAGGGTCTAGGGTTTTTTATATGAACCTCTCAAAGGTGGTTTGTAATCCTGAGGCATAAGAGGTTACTAGAGCCAAGTTCCAGTCTGTAATGCTTGCCACAACAGCAGAAAAAGCTACCAATTGTAGGACATCACAAATAGGACGCACTCTAGCTGGGATTTTCGTGATAGTCAAACAGGACGTAGGCCCCAAAGTGCACCACTAGATCCCTCTTTCCCTAGGTTGCACTCAAGACCCAGTATAAGGCCCCACTCATGATGAATGCATATGCAATGACGTGTGGAGGGCACACAAATTATTCGGATACTTGCAATTGGGGAAATCATAGCAAGTATGTATATAGCAATTTATTGTTTGTCTATCCTAAGGTTATACAGAGAATAAACAAACAAATAAATAAACATATAGACAAATAAATGAATCGCGCAAATAAACAGAAAAGGGATCGAAACAAAACACACTCAATTGAAACGGGCTTGACTCTCTAAAGTCCCCAACGGAGTCGCCATCTGTCGCAACCGTAATTCCGACGAGACGACGAACTCGCTAACATTTTGAAAACGGATTTTTTTTAATGTGGAGTCGCCACCAAATTTTTATTTAAGGGAAAAAGATTTGGAAAAAACCCTGACTCGAGGAAGATATTTAGGTTTGGGAGTCGGTTACGAGTGGGGAAGGTGTTAGGCACCCCACTTGCCTGTTCCGAAGAACGGTACCCTTAAACTGAGTGTGTGATTATTGAAAAATGTTTGATCCCTTAGTTAATTTGAAAATAAATAACTTGACGGAGGTTAGCCTGACAGGACTTGACCCTGCTCCTACGTATTCCCCGGTGCAATGGGAAACTCAAGGCTTACGTAGTTCTGGTTTGAGTTGAAGGCTTGACCTTCGAAAGGTGTTTGAATTTGAAGGGCGAATGCATCGTTGTTTTTTTTGAAATATTTTAGGGGTGCAATCCCAATCCACATATGCACAGGGCCCAAGACAATTACAGCTGCACTTGGACCCATACGGACCTCTAAACAACGAACAGCAGAAAAAGCTACCAGTTCGCTTTTAGGGCCCGTTGCATGAGATTAAGGAATACAAAATAATATTTTTTATTTAATTGAAAAACAAGGGAAAGGAGGAGCAATCCCAATCCACCTATGCACAGGGCCCAAGACAACTACGATTGCACTTGGACCCATACGGACCTCTAAACAACGAACAGCAGGAAAAGCTACCAGTTCGTTTTTAGGGCCCGTTGCGTGAGATTAAGGAATGCAGAAATAAGACTTTTTAGAAAGAGTTTTCTTGGTTTGTAACTATTGGAGGTGTGGAAGGCTAAACCGGGCTTTCAGGGAGTTTAAAGGTCAAATTGTAAATACGGGAAATATGGGGTCAAAATGTAAATATGAAAAGTTTAGGGATCAAAATGAAAATATGAAAATGGAAAGTTGAGGGGTCAAAATGCAAATATGAAAATTTTGGGGGTCAAAATGCAAATATGGAAAGTTTAGGGGTTAGAATGTAATTTTGGGAAATTGAGGGGCCAAACTGCAATTCCTAGAAATCTAGGGGCCAATTTGTGATTTTGGAGAGTTTTGGGGTCCATATATGATTTCTGGAAATTTACATGACTTTGCATGGCTTGTGGCTCCTTTGGCTTGGGAGTGGCTGGATGGGTTTGAATGGCTCGCCTGACTTGAGAATGAAGCATGGCTCACATGGCTGGAGAGAAAGCTTGGCTAATGGCACGTGACGTGCGCGTGATAGGGGAAGGAAATTTTGACATAAAATGATGGTACAGTGTAAGGGGGGATACGAACCCCTGTTCCTGAGGCAGCTACAGCGCGCCTACCACCAAGCCAAGCGCTGGTTGAGTTTATAAAGCCCAAAATTAAATTAAAAGCAATCATAATTCTACATGGGGCCTGGAACTATTGGATGCAGCTTATGGGTGCTTCACACTCTGCTGTAAATTTGAAAGAGTGGCCCATCAGGGAAGCAATTTTTCATGTACTAAGTCAGGCCTATCATTGTGCGGTAGCATCCATTACTTCCAAGTAAAAAGAGTTTAACATCTTTTATTGAGAAATCAATGAAGAAAAGTCCTTGCCAATGGGTCCATCAATTGGAGTGAGGGGATCTTAATCACTTCATAAAAGTGAAACGGGCAAAGAAGTTTTTGGCATCAACTGCACTGGATTAAGACTCGGCATTCCCATAATTTGAACTCAGCACGTCGAGCCCTTGAATTATACTTGGTGCAACCAGCCAAAGGCATGACTGCAAGCCGTTGGTTTCCTAGAGACTTATGAGACCATGATTCCATCATACCCTATGGTCACACATTCTCTTTCAGCACATGCAACAATCATATGTGACTTCAAGCACCTTCTGATTACAACATTACCATTATCACATGCAAGCGAAGTAATGAGACCTTCCTACCGGTCAAGAGGGATCACAACGGCCATTCCAATCACATGTATGCACCGCTAGCTCCCTAACTGGTTTTAGAACCTCTCCAAGATTTCACTGATGGCCTAACGTTATTACATATGGAATGCCTTCCCCTGTCTCTCTCTCTCATAGTTGATCCAACCAAGATCTCCAAAGCCCAGCATTTTATGACAACCTATTCTGTTTATTAGTATATTGATTGCATCCGGGTGCTAGGATAAACGCACCTCGCGCTTGGCGTTACCAAATAGTTCATGCTATGCTATATGACTTGAAAGCACAACCCCTATATCAGAGGACGTACTCTAAATTGTGACCGAGGCCGCCTAGCCTCTAACTTGTGATCGGTTTCTCATCAAGCGCTATTCAAACACCTAGAGATCTAGGCTTTCATCGTAAAAGAAACTCAACCTACTAGCGTAATCCTCATACGAAAATATTACTACGTTGATTTCACCAACACTCAAATCGATTCCTATACTATTTGGATCAGATTCATACCATTCATCACAATAATTCCCAACTTAGAACTCTAAGAAATGAACATAACAAACCTGGATTAACTGATCGGAGCTTCTTGCACCGGAAATCTATGGTGGAACCTGTTGTAGCTCGCCTATAATGCTTTGCAAAACCCACTTCTGGTCAGGAGCTAATGGATCTAGGCCTTTTCCTCCCCAGCAACACAACGGGTAGGAGAAGGTCGGCAAGCTTCGTGTCTCTGTCTTTTTCCCTTTCCCCCCCTCTCTTTGTATTCTTTTTTTTAGTTTTTTCCCTTTTTTTTTCGATCCCCCCTTTTGGTTCTTCCCTCCTCTACTTCATTCAAAAACTCTTCAAAAAATCTCCCAACTTTCACTTTTCCGTTCCCGAAAAGCCAGGGTCCTCCCCTTCTTTTTTATTTGCCCTTTCCAAAAGCCAAAGCCCGCCCCAAAGGCCCCCCTCCTTTCAGCCTCCAAAAGGCAATTCTTGTCCCCTTTTTTTCTTTTTTATTTATTTATCATATTTTTGAATTCTGTTACTTACTCTTTTTTTTCATTTTTATTTTTTTTATTATTATTGTTTAAAAGTTCTTTTTTGTTTTCATTAATTTTCTATTTTCTATATATATTTTTATTCTTCCTTTTTCAGATTCTATCTCTTTTTTCTTTTTCCTATTTCTTATTTTATTATTATATTATTATTTCTTTTATTCATTATTTTTTATTAGTATTTTTTGATTTTTTTTTTCGATTTTTAATTTCCATGATTTTTGATTTACTTTTCACTTTTAGGCTTTTTTCTATTTTTTAGTTTTAATTTTTTTTTGTTTTTTTTAATTATTATTTAAATTAGTTTTTATTTCTTGATTAATTTTACTAATTGGGGCCTCAGACATAATTGGGTGTTTACACTCTCTCATACCTTCATTAGTTTGTATCTATTATTAATTTTAATCTTAATCATATATATATATATATATATATATATATATATATATATAACTGTCTGTCTAAACCTTGTGCTGCTAGATTATATTTTGTTTGTCTACCATTTTCAAGCAATTTTAAATATAATGAGTCTATATGAAAAAAATCATAGAAAGTGATAGATAAGTCAACGAGAAAGAATGGCAAAAACAACTTGGTTGAATGTAAAATCTGTAACTAAATTTGTTATCTTGTCCTCCTTGCTTTCCTCCTATTGTACTCTATTTTGTCAAATAATCCTCCTCCCCTTTTCTTCAATTTTTTTTTTCTTGAAGTATTTTTCTAAAAAATTTTGAACTGAGCCCTCCCTCCCTTCACTAATGCGATTCCTTTTTATTGTAAAGGAAGCCAATTTTCTTGTTCTTGGCTGGAAAAAATTGACTTTCTTCCCTCGATAGTCCGATCCTAGCCATTCTATGTAGCTGTGCTATGTTTATTGCTTCACCTAGTTTCATCTACCCTACTTTTATTATATTTAACATAAATTTAAACTCTTTTTTAAGAAAATAAATAAAATTAAATTTTTGCCTATATATATATATATATTTTATTTTAAATTAACTAAAATATGAATTAATATTAAAGAAAATAATTAAAAAGGATTAAGATAATAAAAAAAAATTTGTAAAAAAAAAATCGTCATTCACAGTTTCCCCTTTTACTTGCTTCTTACTTGATAACATGAATAATGAGATTTTTCATGTAATCATAGTAAGGAATGAGTAAAGAAGTGAATCAATTTTATTCAGGCCATTACAGTACTACAAAAACATAAAATACGTCTACGTAACTAAACTTGGACCAATACAATACGAATGTGATACAACAAAGTATAAGTTCAACTGGGTATGGAAGTTTTAAAGATGTAAAAACAATGAGTAAAAATAATTAGATCATAAACCATGTAAATGAAAAATAAAGAGAGTTTTGTAGACTAACTAGATACAAGTTATGCAACTAAAAGGAAAAGAAAAGAAAAGAAGAATTAAAAATAAAAAGGAAATAATAAATAAATAAATAATAAAAAAGGTAACCTTGTAAACTAACTAAGATTAATCATGCAAACGCAAAAAATAAATACAATTTTGCAAATTAACTAGATATGAGTTCTGCAAATGTGAAAACATAAAGATGATTTTACAGACTAATTGGATATGAGTCATGCAAGCGAAAAATAAAGATAGTTTTACACACTGACGAGATATGAGTTATGCAACTGAAAGGAAAAGGAAAAGAAAATAAAGAAATAAAAGTAAAAATGAAAATAAAAAATAAATCAAAACAAAATAAAATAAAAAATAATAAAGATAACTGTGCAGACTAACTGGATACGAGTCATGCAAATGCAGAAAAATAAATATAGTTTTGTAGAAAAACTAGGTGTGAGTCATGCAAATGCGAAAAAAAAAAGATGGTTTTGTAGACTAACTGGATTTGAGTCATGCAAGTGTAAAAATAAAGATAACTTTGTAGACTGAATGAATATTCGTCATGCAAGTGGAAAAATAATGATAACTTTGCAAACTGAATGGAATGAGTCATGCAAATGTGAAAAATAAAGATAGTTTTGCAGATTAACTAAACATGATTCATGCAAATGCGAAAAAACAAGATGATTTTGCAATCTAACTAGACGTGAGTCATGCAAGTGCAAAAATAAGGATAACTCTTCAGACTGAATGAATATTGTCGTAATGGTAATTACAACGAGACGACGAACTCGCAAAAAGTTTTGAAAAAGAATTTTAATTGAAAGTGGAGCCGCCACCAAATTTTTATTTAAGGGAAAACATTTGGAAAAACCCTAACTTGAGGAAGAAATTCTAGGTTAGGGAGTCGGTTACGAATAGGGAAGGTGTTAGGCACCCTACTCGCCCATTCCAAAGAACGATACCCTTAAATAGAGTGTGTGATTTATTTGAAAATAGTTTGATCCCTTTAATTAGAATAAAAATAAATAAGTTGGTGGAAAATAGCATGACAGGACTTGATCCTACTCCTACGTATTCCCTGGTGTAATGGGAAACTCAAGGCTACGTACTTCTGGTTAAGAGACTTGATCTCCTAAAAAAAGGGTGATATTAGAAAAAGATTTTGAATAGATTAAAGTTGCATGCTCGCATAATTCAAACCGTTATAAGCTGCATGTGGGTTTGCACGAATCAAACACGAGACAATAGAGGAGGCTGCATGTCCGCATCGGAATCCTTTGCACGAAATTCCAAAGTAAACAAATGTTTAGAACGAAAAAGTGAAGGTTTAATAGAAAGACGTCTGTGCAAAGCTCCAACCGTCACAAGCCGCGCTTGAACTTGCACGAATTCGAATATAGAACAGCAGAGAAGGCTGCCTGCTCGTATTAAAATCTATTTAGATGAATTTCAGAGAGGAGATGGAAGTTTTGAATAAAATAGAGGTTTGTTGAAAAACGCCCGTGCAAAGCTCAAACCGTCGTAAGCCACGTTTGAACTCGCACGAATCCGAATACGGAATAACAGAGGAGGCTGCCTGTTCGTATTAGAATCCCTTTAGACGAATTTCAAAGAGGAGATGGATGTTTGAAGTGAAAACAGAGGTTTGTCGGAAAAGCGTTTAGGCAAAGTTGAAACCGTCGTAAGCCGTTATGAACTCGCACGAATCAGAATACAGAACAACAGAGAAGGCTGCCTGTTTATATTAAGACCCGTTTAGAAGAAATTCCTTAAAGGAAACAGATGTTTGAAATGAAAACAGACGTTTGTCAGAAAAACGTCTGCGCAAAGTTCAAACCATCATAAGCCATGTATGAACCCGCACGAATCAAAATACAGAATAGTAGAGAAGGCTGCGTGTTCATATTAAGACCCGTTTAGACAAAATTCCTAAATGGAAATAGATGTTTGAAATAAAAACAGATGTTTGTCGAAAAAACGTCTACTCAAAGTTCAAACTGTCGTAAGCCGTGTATGAACCCGCATAAATCAAAATAAGGGACAGCAGAGAAGGCTTCCTGTTCATATTAAGACCCATTTAGACGAAATTGCTAAAAGGAAACAGATGTTTGAAATGAAAACAAATGTTTGTCGGAAAAGCATCTGCGCAGAGTTCAAATTGTCGTAAGCTGTGTATGAACCCGCATGAATCAAAATATGGGACAATAGAGAAGGCTGCCTATTCATATTAAGACCCATTTAGAAGAAATTGCTAAAAGGAAATAGATGTTTAAAATGAAAACAGAGACGAAGATGAATTCCAAAACTTGAGAAGAAGCAAGAAAATTAAGCGAAATAAAAGCTGAATCTAACCTTCATTGATGTTCCTTGTTCAATTGTCTCCAATCCAGCTTAGGTCAAAAGGTCCAGAGGTAAGAATTAAGTGTTTTTTTTAATTTGATTCAAGCATGCACTTAATACTTTAGGTTCAATGACTTAATCACGCATGACTTACGCTAGACTTAGCATATAGCATGCATGCACATGGTCATGCACTCTTAGGAATTTTTCAAAGGAGGACATACAAACATAAAAAAATCAGAAAGAAGTACATATAGAAGGATCCACACATGAAAAATAATACCTAAACAAGGTTAAAAGAACAAGATCTACACAAGAACTTCAAGAACACAAGAGATTTTGGCGCCGAAATTCGAATTTAAATCTCAGAACTTTTTCGAAGACATTTTTTGTTAGATGTGAAAAATTAAAACTAACCAATTAAAATAAATGGATTACAGGAATCAAACAAAACAAGTTTCACAAAAATCAGACCAGAAATGAGCAAGTTATGCACAAATCAAACAAGCTAGGTTCATTTGCGCATCAGGACGGATATGCTTCAATAATCCAGCGATAGAAATTTCATGTCATGTTAGATCCAAATTAGAAAAATAATATCATTCCATAAACTAGAGAGAAATACAAAGAGAACACAATAAAAATAATTAAAATCGGAGATAATTTGGCTGATCCAAAATTAAAATGAAAAATAGAGACGAAGATGAACCTTAAGAACACAAGAGATTTTGGCGCCAAAATTTGAAGTCAAATCTCAGAATTTTTGAAAATATTTTTTGGTGGATCTAGAAATATTAATACTAATAAATTGAAAGATTTGGATCATAGGAATCAAACAAAACCAGTTTGACAAAAATCAGACCAGAAATAAGCAAGTTATGCACAAATCAAACAAGCTAGGTTCATTTGCGCACTAGGACAAACATGCTTCAATAATCAGATGATAGAAATTTCATTTCAAATCCAAATTAAACAAATAATATCATTCTAGAAACTAGAGAGAAAGACGAAGAGAACGCAACAAAAATCATCGAAACAAGAGATCATTTGACCAATCAAAAATGAAAACAAAAAACAGAGATGAAGATGAACTCAAAAATCCGAGAAGAAGCAAGAAAATTAAGTGGAATAAAAGTTGGATCTCACCTCCAATGATGTGCTCCGAATGCCACTTGATAACACCTTTGAATATGATGGAGAACTGGTTCAATGGAGGCCAAGATGTAGAGAGTATCTTAGGTGCTCCCTCTTTTAGAAAATTCTGAAAAAATTCCTCAGACTCCAAGTGCCCTTCCCCTTATATAGACCTCTTTTTTTTGAATTTTGGTGGGTTCTCTCCTTTTTCCTTTTTCTATTCTTCTACTTTTTTTATTCTCTTTTTTTCTGTTTTTATTTATTTATTTATTTTTATTTTTCTATTACTTTTATTTTGATTTTTTGAACTCTTTTAGACTAAATCATCTTTTGGCTAAAAACAAAATAAATTATTTTGGGTTTTGAATCCTCGAACATAATTCGGTGTTCACAATTTTCCCCTCTTTACTCATTTTCTTACTAGATGATATAATAAATAAGTTTCTAGATTATCACCGTAAGAAATGAGTAAAGACGTGAACAAATTATGTCCGAGGTAAAAGATAAAAACTAGCATGGGTGTGATCTTTATTTGTAGCAAGGTTTGAAGATGTGAGGGAGTTGAATGATGCTTGCGAGGTACCGGGAAAGTTTCGGGCTTGACCAAAAACTTAGGAATGCTTGCCCTGATAAATTGGAGGATGGTAGTTAAAATATGGAAATTTTGGATGAGCTTTGCAAACCTCGAGTAATGAGCTGACGGGCTTAAATATGCAGGGCCTGATATGGTAGGCAAAAATGTGGAAATTTGAAATACAGAGTCTGATTAGGCTAATAGAATGGAAAAGAATGGTCTGTTAAGATGGGAAAAGTGAACTGAAAAAGACCCGGTTAAGACAGAATGAAAGAGAGTGGCCCGTTAAGATAGGCAAACAAAGATGGAAACTACCTGTTAAGATAGGCTAGAATGCAAAAGTTTAACCATGCTAGGGCCTGAATAGGCCAGGGTGCAGAAAAGGAAACGAGTTAGGGCCTGAATAAGTCAAGATGCAGAAAAGTAAACGTGCTGGGGCCTGAATAGGCTAGGATGCAGAAAAGTAAACATGCTAGGGCCTGAATAGGCCAGGGTGAATAAAAGTAAACGTGTTGGGGCCTGAATAGGCCAGGGTGCAGAAAAGTAAACATGTTGGGGCCTGAATAGGCTAGGATGCAGAAAAGTAAATGTGCTGGGGCCTAAATAGGCCAGGATGCAGAAAAGTAAATGTGCTAGGGCCTGAATAGGCTAGGATGCAAAAAAGTAAACGTGCTGGGGCCTGGATAGGCTAGGGTGCAGAAAAGTAAACATGTTAGGGCCTGAATAGGCCAAGGTGAAGAAAAGTAAATGTGCTAGGGCCTGAATAGGCCAGGATGCAGAAAAGTAAATGTGTTGGGGCCTAAATAGGCCAGTTGCGTGCATAAAAATAAACATGTTGGGGCCTGAATAGGTCAGGATGTAGAAAAATAAACGTGTTGGGGCCTGAATAGGCCAGGATGCAGAGAAATAAATGTGCTGGTGCCTGAATAGGCCAAGGTGTAGAAAAATAAACGTTTTGGGGGCTTGAATAGGCCAGGATGAAGAAAAGGAAACGTGTTGGGGCCTGAATAGGTGAGGATGCAGAAAAATAACCGTGTTGGGACCTGAATAGGTCAGGATGCAGAAAAATAAACGTGTTAGGGCCTGAATAGGCCATAGTGAAGAAAAGTAAACATGTTGGGGTTGAATAAGCTAGGATGCAGAAAAATAAACGTGTTGGGGCCTGAATAGGCCAGGGTGCAGAAAAGTAAACGTGCTCGAGTGCCTGAATAAGCCAGGTGTAGAAAATTAAACATACTTGATGTTCCGTTGTTGCCGGGAAAAATGCAAGAAAATTAAACATGCTTGATGTCCCGCTGTTGCCGGGAAGAATGCAAATGAGGTCCCGCTATTGCCGAGAAGAATGCAAATGAGGTCCCGCTGTTGCCTAGAAGAATGCAAGAAAGTAAACGTGCTTGATGTCCCGCTGTTGCTGGAAAGATGCAAGAAATTAAACATGCTTGATGTCCCGTTGTTGCCAGGAACAATGTAAGAAAATTAAGAATGCTTGATGTCTCGCTGTTGCTGGGAAGAATGCAAATGAGATCCCGTTATTGCCGGGAAGAATGTAAGAACGTAAACATGCTTGATATCCCGTTGTTGCCAGGAAGATGTAAGAAATTGAACATGCTTGATGTCTCGCTGTTGCCGGAAAAAATGTAAGAAAATTAAACATGTTTGATGTCTTGCTATTGCCAAGAAGAATGCAAATAAGGTCCCGCTGTTACCGGGAAGAATGCAAGAAAGTAAACATTCTTGTTGTCCCGTTATTGCCAGGAAGATGCTAGAAATTAAACATGCTTGATGTCCCACTGTTGCCGGGAAGAATGCAAATGAGGTACCACTGTTGTCAGGAAGAATGCATGAGAGATCCTGCTGTTGGCAGGATGAATGCAAATGATGAAATCCTACTGTTGGCAGGAGAATGAAAATGAAGTCCTGCGGTTGCCAGGAGAATGCAAATGAAATCCTGTTGTTGTCAAGATGAATGCAAATGAAATCCTACTGTTGTCTGGATGAATTCAAATGAGATCCTACTGTTGCCAGGATGAATGCAAATGAGATCCTGTTGTTGCCAAGATGAATGCAAATGAGATCCTCCTGTTGTCAGGATGAATACAAAGAAGGTCCTGTTGTTGATCGGGACGATGCAAGCCTGTTAAGACAATAAAATTGAAATGAAGAGAACCTGTTAAGACAGGTAATGCAGAAGTGGCCTATTCAGACAAACATGGTAAAATGAAAAATACCTGTTAATAGGTAAGGAAAAAATGAAAATGACCGGTTAAGATAGGTAAAATGTAGATGGAGTCTTGTTGTTGATAGGAAAGAACGATACCTGTTAAGATAGGCAATGTAAAGGTGAGATGAGAATGAGACCTGTTGAGATAGGTAAAACAGAGGTGGCCTCGTAAGAGAGGCATGGTAAAATGAAAAATACCTGTTAAGACAGGTAAGGCAAAATAAACTGAAAAGAGACCTGTTAAGGCAGACAAAAATGAATGAAAATGACCTGTTAAGACAAGTGATGTAAAAATGAAATGAAGAGAGACCTATTAGGACAGGTAATGAAGAAGTGGCTTGTTAAGATGGGCATGGTAGGATGAGAAGGACCTGTTAAGATAGGTGATGTAAAAATGAAATGAAGGGAGACCTATTAGAATAGGTGATGTAGAAGTGGCCTATTAAGACAGGCATGGTAGAATGAAAAGGATCTGTTAAGACAGGTGATGTAAAAATGAAATGAAGGGAGACCTGTTAGGATAGGTGATGCAGAAGTGTCCTGTTAAGAAAAGCATGGTAGAATGAAAAGGACCTGTTAAGACAGGTGATGTAAAAATGAAATGAAGAGAGACCTATTAGGACAGGTAATGAAGAAATGGCCTGTTAAGACGGACATGGTAGGATGAGAAGGACCTATTAAGACAGGTTATGTAAAAATGAAATGAAGGGAGACTTGTTAGGACAGGTGATGTAGAAGTGGACTATTAAGACAGGCATGGTAGAATGAAAAGGACTTGTTAAGATAGGTGACGTAAAAATGAAATGAAGGGAGACCTGTTAGGACAGTTGATGCAGAAGTGGCTTGTGAAGACAGGCATGGTAGAATGAAAAGGACTTGTTAAGACAAGTGATGTAAAAATGAAATGAAATGAGACATGTTAGGACAGGCAAAGATGAATGAAAATGACCAGTTAAGACAGATGATGTAAAATTGAAATGAAGAGAGACCTGTTAGGCCAAACAGGCATGGTAGAATGAAAAGGACTTGTTAAGACAGATGATGTAAAAATGAAATCAAGAGAGACCTGTTAGGACAGGTAATGCTGAAGTGGCATGTTAAGATAGGCAAACCGAAATGAAATGAAAATGACTAACTGGAAAGGATGGCCTATTAAGACAGGAAAAGTAGAAATGACCTGTTAGGACAGGTGAGGAGAACGATATGAAAATATCAACAAATTCCTTGTCGCGATCACTGTGTGTCCCAAAACACCTTATTTTGAATCAAAATAAATTTCTTTATCAGATGTTTTGAACAACTTATTTTGAATCAAAAATAAATTGCTGATTCTACCTTGTATTTTAAGGTTTTTTAAGCAATTGATAATTACTTTCTCTTGAAGAAACTTGGGCCAACATTTTGCCTCGGTTTAGAAGATTTTTGGCAATCAAGGAATGCCTCAATTTGAATTTTTCCAGGCAAATGTTTGCTCGAGTTTGAATTTTCTTTCTGAAATTGAGGATTGCCTCAATTTGAATTTTTCTGGACAAGT
Organism: Canavalia ensiformis; assembly: GCA_026541065.1. Lineage (NCBI taxonomy): Eukaryota > Viridiplantae > Streptophyta > Magnoliopsida > Fabales > Fabaceae > Canavalia > Canavalia ensiformis. The sequence goes on from JAMKYM010000585.1 coordinate 452,611, forward strand.
GTTTGCCCTAGTTTTGAGATTTTTAGAAATCTTTTTAATTTTAAATGGTTTGGGCAATTTTCCCTGGTCTTTATGCGATGTTCGAATGAGATGCTTATGTGATGCTTGAATGAATGAAAAATGATGCAATGTTTGAATGACCAGATGTTTATGTGATGCTTGAATAAATGCGAGAGGATGAGATGTTTTAACTTATTTATTGCTTTTTTATGCTTGAAATGATTATTTGATGAAATGGATGCTGTGGGATGAATGCATGCCTTGAGATGGTTTAAAAAATTTTGTTCCTCTTAATTTTTTATTTTTCTTCGACATTTTCCTTTCTCGACAACCTTATAGTTGGTATAAGGGGAATCAAGATTCAGGACGGGCTAGACTGACTCTGTTTCTTGGTTTCTTGGTCAATTTCAGAATTTTCCTTTTCAAGATCTTTGAAACCCAACAGTGGTTAGCATTATCGAATAAGACACAATCCTTTGTTTTGATGGCATTATGGCTGGCAGGAGGGTGACTTTTTGGAAATAGTCATGCCATGTTGCGATGGTAGAGGATTCATCTGATTGCCCTGACTTTTCAAAATTAATCTTTTTATTTTTACATTTTTCACATTTTTTCGGCATGTGCACTATTGGGGTGTGCGATGTGATCTTGAATGGTTAATGGGAGGAAATGAAGAATTCTGCAAGTGATGTTTAAGGTAGTGTATTTGAAAGGAAAGGGTGAAGAATGTTGGTTTGATTGCCCAAATGACACCTTTTGATGAAAAATGCCAATGCTGTTTTTCATAATCTTAATTGTCAAATTAACAGAACTTGAGAAATGGAAAAAATTATGCCCCAATTTTATAAGACCTGAGGTGCAAAAATGTTAGCTTGTACTGGGATTCTTGGTTGACCTTAACTTTTTCCTGGGTTGTTCTTTTGGGTTTTCAACCTAGCAGGTCCTTTGTTCGCCCTAACTTTTGCCTAAACCGCCTTTGTAGGTTTTCGACCTAGCGGGCTTTCTACTTGTGTGCCCTGACTTTTGCCTAGGCCGCCCTTTGAGGGTTTTCAACCTAGCAAGCCTTTATTTGTGTGCCCTAACTTTTACCTAGGTCGCTCTTTGAGGGTTTTTGACCTAGCGAGCCTTTGTTTGTGTGCCCTAACTTTTGCCTAGGTCGTCTTTAAGAATTTTCGATCTAGCTGGCTTTTTATTTGTATGCCCTAACTTTTTCCTAGGTCGCCTTTGAGGATTTCCGACCTAGCGGGCTTTGTTTTTTTATCCTATTTTTCCCTTAATTGTTTTTGGAATCCAGCAAGACCTTTTCAGATCATGACTTTGTCGATTTATTTTTTTGAATTTTGACCCTGCTTTTGCCTGGATTATTTTTTACTTTAATCCAGCGGGTTTTTCATCCTTTTTTTTTGTTTTCTTGAAATTTGACCCTGATTTTTCCTAGATTATTTCTTGATTTTAATCCAGTGGGTTTCTTTTCTTTTTCTTTTTATTTTACCTAGTCAGATCTTTTATTTTGTCTTACTCGGATTTGTTTTGATTTTCAATTCAGCGAACCTATTTTGCATCCCTAAATTTTGCCTGGATATGAACTTTTGATCCAACGGGATATTTGTTATTTCTCTTGATTTGGGATCCCTACTTGAATTTCAATTCTGTTTATTCTGCTTCCTCATTTGATTTTTCTCTTTGAATTTGATTAATGAGATGCTTAAAATTATTTATTATAGCAATGACATTATCACCAACAGGTATTATTGTTTAGGTATAGGGTGAGTGATGGGTTGAATGATGGGAAGAATGATAATTTTAAGAGGGAAAGTCAACGACGTAAGATACATGCTCAAGAAACATGAAAAATGTAATTTTTGTATTATTGATTGAAATTTGTTACAAAAGATTGATTTTGAAAAGTATGAAAATTTCAACTTGTACAAGGCTCATCACTGTATGGTTCTTGCCCCAATTTTTTTCAGCTAGTTGATGAGCTCTCATGATTTGGCAATGGATTATTTCCCACATTAGGAGCAAACTTTCCAAAATCCAGCCACTTTGCATCAATTAGGCTTTGCACCTTACACTTTAGGGCTTGGCAATCTTTGGTTGAATGACCAGTGAACCCTGCGTGGTAGGCGCACCTGGCATTTGGATCATACCATTTAGGAAATGGCGGTTCTGGAGTCTTTAAAGGGTAAGAAGCGACTAGAGAGTTTTGGATTAGGCGAGGTAACAGTTCAGTGTAGGTCATTGGGATAGGATCAAATTGGACAGGTTTTTTCTCCTTTCTTTGGCTTTGGTTAGGGTTTTTGGCTTATGACTTGTGTTTGGGTCGTGGCTTGTGTTTGGGCCATGTATGGTGTCGATGGTTGGATTTGCATTGGTTGGTTATAGGTTGGAGGATAGGGTGTTTGGTATGTTGTGGCGATGTAAGGATATGGCGTATAAGGTGGGTAAGGTGATGGTTGGTAACCAGCCGGCCCATAAGGTGCCATTTGAGGTGCGTATTTTCCTTGACCGAAAGCCACATTATTAGTTTCTCCTGTCTTTTTCTTTCCTAATTCATTGGAATGCGCTTGATCTGGTGCTTCGTAGATGAGATCCTTCCATGGCGCATGCCACTTTTGATTCTTTCCCTTATGATGACACATCGAGAAACTAGCGGTCACACTGCCAATCATCTTGTCACAGAAGGGGTCTTGGAATGTATCTACGAACATGCTGACCAATTCCTTTTCAGATAAAGGAGATTGCACTTGAGCTGCCAGCTCCCGCAATCGCTATGCATATTGTTTGAAGGTCTCATCCCCTTTCTTGGCCATATTTTACAACTGTTCTGTTTGGAGCCATTTCCAAGTCATACTTGTATTATTTCAGAAACACATCAACCAAGTCCCTCCATGAACGGATATGTATCTGTTCCAGTTGGGTATACTAGTTGGCAGTTACCCTAGTTAAGCTGTCTTGGAAGAAGTGGATGAGAAGCTTGTCATCATGGGCACATGCAACCATTCTTCTGCAGTACATAGTTAGATGGTTCCTTGGGCACCTAGTTCCTTGATATTTCTCAAATTCAGGAATCTTCAATTTGGGAGGGATGATTACATTTGGAACCAAACATAAGTCAAATGCATCTTTGACATCATAAGCACTCCCCTCAATTGCTCGGATCCTTCCTTCCCAAATTTTCCATTTATCAGCATTTTCATCAAAAGGACGCCCTGGGTATTCTCCTAGAATATTATGAGGGTAGAAGGATGGTATATGTATTGGATGAGGGCCTTGGGTGAATGTAGGATTCGTTCCCCCAGTGTTTATTTGGTAGGTTTGGGTAGGTTGTTGTGTGGTAGTGTTTGGGGTAATTTGTGGGATTTTCGTAGGGTTTTGGGGGTAGGTTTTGTGTTTGGCTGAACGAGGGTGCATGCCCATGAGGGAACCCATAATAAACCCCTTTGGTTTGTGGAGGCATGGTCAATGGTAAAGAGTTTTGTGGATTGTAGCTAGGAGGATATATGGGCCAACTGGTTCCTCTGGAAAGGACCCCCTTATGTCCTTTTGTTTTGACAATTGGATGGCCTCCATTAGTTTGGCCATCTATTCCTTTAGTGTTTTCACCTCATTTTTGAAGTCTTCATTTTGCCTTTCCAACTCATCCATGATTCTTGATTGGGAGCGAGTCCTATAAGGATGTCAAGAAAGTTGTCCGTCTTCAATTTAATTTTTTTTAAAATTAAAATTAAATTTTTTTTAGAAAAATTATGAAAGCAAAAATCATGCATGATGAAACTGTTAATGCTCCAGTGAGTATGAAGAAGGTATGGGATGATTTTCAAAATCTCCTTTCTTCGATGATAAATTTATTTAAAGAATGAATGAATGAATGTTGGGATGCACAAATAATTAGAGATTTGAAAGTTGATCATTTTGAATGATCTGTTGCTTTATTTATTTTGACTTTTTTTGGATTTTTAGTAATTTTGGTATTTTTTACTTTTGCTAAAAAAATCTTTTGGTTTTGCTAAAATTTCCCTAAGTTTTCTTTCAAACATAAAAGCATTCTTTAGATTTTTTTTCAAATTTCCTTTTTCTCTTTTTTGGATTTTTCCAAAATTTTCTCTCTTTGAATGAGAAATTATTTTCTAGATTTTAAAAAATTATTTTTCTTTTTTCTTTTTTCAAATTTTCTAATTCCACTCTTTTTTATTTTAATAAGTTTGAGCAAAATTTCCCCCGGTTTAGCTTATTAGTTTGAAAAGTTATAAATATTTTTTTCTGATTTTTTGATTTTATTTATTGAATTTATTTATTTTCTTCTTTTCCTTTTTCTTTAGTTTCTAGATTTCTTTTATTATTATTATTATTATTATTATTATTATTATTATTGTTGTTGTTTTATTTAAATCAATTTTAAATATTTTTGTGTTTGTTCAAAATAAATATGTCTTCTTTGGTGTCTTGAGTGAGGTGATGTGGGGTGTAGGCTTGAGATCCTTCCACTATATGCGCCTCACGCAAGGTGGTTTATAATCTTAAAGGTTATGAAGGTCACTAGAGCCAAGTTCTAATTCCTGATGCTTGCTACAACCGTAGAGAAGGCTACCAGTTGCAGGGCACCAAGAAAAAGACGCACTCTAGCTGGATTTTTCGTGATAGCCAAACGGGACGTGCATTCCAAGTGACACCACTAGACCCCTCTAGTCCTAGGTTTCGCTTAGACCCGGGTGTAGGGCCCCACTCATGTTCTACATGTAGGACTAGAATGTGTAAAATAACCTGCAATTTTGAAACACAATAGATATATACAAATCTTCTATCCTAGGGTGAGAAACATATAAACATGAATCACCATGAATATAAGAAATAAATAACAACACGTGAATAATAAAAAAGGGATCAACATACATTTACACGCTCAATTTGAAACAGGGCTTGACTCTCTAAAAGTCTCCAGTGGAGTTGCCATCTACTGTAACGGTAATTACAACGAGACGACGAACTTGCTAAAATTTTTGAAAAAGAATTTTAATTAAAAGTGGAGCCGCCACCAAACTTTTATTTAAGGGAAAACATTTGGAAAAACCCTAACTTGAGGAAGAAATTCTAGGTTCGGGAGTCAGTTACGAATAGGGAAGGTGTTAGGCACCGTACTCGCCCATTCCAAAGAACAGTACCCTTAAACTGAGTATGTGATTTATTTGAAAACAGTTTGATCCCTTTAATTAGAATAAAAATAAATAAATTGGTGGAAAATAGCTTGACAGGACTTGATCCTGCTCCTACGTATTCCTTGGTGCAATGGAAACCTCAAGGCTACAAAGTTCTGGTTAAGAGACTTGATCTCCTAAAAAAAGGGTGATATTAGAAAAAGATTTTGAATCGATTAGAGTTGCATGCTCACATAATTCAAACCTTTATAAGGTGTGTGTGGGTTTGCACAAATCAAACACGAGACAACAAAGGAGGCTGCCTGTCCACATCGGAATCCGTTGCACGAAATTCCAAAGTAAACAGATGTTTAGAACGAAAAAGAGAAGGTTTATTAGAAAGACGTTTGTGCAAAGCTCGAACCATAGTAGGCCGCGCTTGAACTTACACGAATTCGAATACGGAACAGCAGAGAAGGCTGCCTGCTCGTATTAGAATCTGTTTAGATGAATTTTAGAGAGGAGATGGAAGTTTTGAATAAAATAGAGGTTTGTTGAAAAACGCCCGTACAAAGCTCAAACCGTCGTAACCGTGTTTGAACTCACACGAATTAGAACACGGAACAGCAGAGAAGGCTGCCTGTTCGTATGAGAATCCGTTTAGATGAATTTCAGAGAGGAGATGGGAGTTTTGAATAAAACACAGGTTTGTTGAAAAACATCCGTGCAAAGCTCAAACCGTCATAAGCCGCGTTTGAACTCGCACGAATCCGAATACGAAACAACACAGAACTCGTATTAGAATACGTTTAGACGAATTTTAGAGAGGACATGGATGTTTGAAGTGAAAACAGAGGTATGTCGAAAAAGTGTCTGTGCAAAGTTCAAACCGTCGTAAGCCGTGTATGAACCCGCACGAATCAGAATACGGAACAGCAGAGAAGGCTTCCTGTTCATATTGAGACCTGTTTAGACGAAATTCCTAAAAGGAAACAGATGTTTGAAATGAAAACAGAGATTTGTCGGAAAAACGTCTGTGCAAAGTTCAAACCGTCATAAGCCGTGTATGAACCTGTGCGAATTAGAATACGGAACAGTAGAGAAGGCTGCGTCCTCATATTAAGTCCCGTTTAGACGAAATTCCTAAAAGGAACTAGATGTTTGAAATGAAAACAGAGGTTTGTTGAAAAATCGTCTGCGCAAAGTTCAAACCGTCGTAAGCCGTGTTTGAACCCGCACAAATAAGAATACGGAACAGCAGAGAAGGCTTCCTATTCGTATTAAGACCTGTTTATACGAAATTCCTAAAAGGAAACAGATGTTTAAAATGAAAACAGAGACGAAGATGAACTTGAAAACCCGAGAAGAAGTAAGAAAATTAAGCGAAATAAAAGTTGAGTCTAACCTCCATTGATTTTTCTTGTTCAATTGTCTCCAATCTAGCTTAGGTCATAAGGTCGAGTGGTAAGAATTAAGTGTTTTTTTTTTAATTTGGTTCACATACATTTAACAATTTAGGTTCAATGACTTAATCATGCATGACTTACGCTAGACTTAGCATATCGGATGCATGCACATGGTCATGCACTGTTAGGAATTTTTTCAAAGGAAGGCATACAAACATAAAAAATCAGAAATAAATATATATATCAGGATCCACACATGAAAAATAATACCTAAACAAGGTCAAAAGAACAAGATCTACACAATAACTTCAAGAACACAAGAGATTTTGGCGCCGAAATTTGAATTCAAATCTCAGAATTTTTTCGAAGACTTTTTTGTTAGATCTAAAAAATTAAAACTAACCAATTTAAATATATGGATCATAGGAAACAAACAAAACAAGTTTGACAAAAATCGGACAAGAAATGAGCAAGTTATGCACAAATCAAACAAGCTAGGTTCATTTGCGCATCAGGGGGGATGTGCTTCGATAATCCAGCGACAGAAATTTCATTTCAAATCCAAATTAGACAAATAATATCATTCCATAAACTAAAGAGAAAGACAAAGAGAACGAAGTAAAAATAATCAAAATCAAAGATCATTTGACTGATCAAAAATGAAAACGTAAACAAGAGAGGAAGATGAACTCAAGAACACAAGAGATTTTGGTGCCAAAATTTGAATTAAAATCACAAAATTTTTGAAAATATTTTTTGGTGGATCTAGAAATATTAATACCAATCAATTGAAAGATATGGATCATAGCAATCAAACAAAACCATTTTGACAAAAATCAGACCAGAAATAAGCAAGTTATGCACAAATCAAACAAGCTAGGTTCATTTGCGCACTAGGACGAACCTGCTTCAGTAATCAGGCGATAGAAGTTCCATTTCATATCCAAATTAAAAAAATAATATGATTCCAAAATCTAGAGAGAAATTCAAAGAGAACGCAACAAAAATCACCAAAATAAAAGATCATTTGACTGATAAAAAATGAAAACGAAAAACAGAGATGAAGATGAACTCGGATATCCGAGAACAAACAAGAAAATTAAGTGGAATAAAAGTTGGATCTCACCTCCATTGATGTGCTCCGAATGCCACTTGATAACACCTTGGAAGATGATGGAGAACTGGTTCAATGGAGGCCAAGACATAAAGAGTATCTTAGGTGCTCCCTCTTTTAGAAAATTCTGAAAAGTCCCTCAGACTCCAAGTGCCCCTCCCCTTATATAGACCTTTTTTTTTAATGTTGGTGGCTTCTCTCCTTTTTCCTTTTTCTATTCGTCTTCTTTTTTTATTCTCTTTTTTCTCTCTCTTTTTTTTTCTGCTTTTATTTCTTTATTTATTTTATTTTATTTTTTCATTACTTTTATTTTGATTTTTTGAACTATTTTAGACTAAATTATGTGTTGGCTAAAAACAAAATAAGTTATTTTGGGTTTTGAATCCTCGGACATAATTCGGTGTTAACAAATATGAGTCATGAAAATATGAGAAATAAAGACAACTTTGCAGACTAAGTAGATGAGTCATGTAAACAAGAAAAATAAATACAAATTTGCAAACTAACTAGATATGATTCATGCAAATGTAAAAAGTCAAGACAACTTTGTAGACTAACTGGGTATGAGTTAGGTAGATGTGAAAAATAAATATAATTTTGCAGACTAACTAGATATGAGTCATGCAATATGTTGGAAACAAATATATTTCATGGACCAAGAGTGTATGTGATTGCAATATTTGAAACTTTTGAAACAAGCTTTGTAATCAAATTTATCATTTTTTTTCTTCTTTTAGGAGGGGAATTCTAACCAAGCAAACCAAATAGCGACTTTTTCTTCTAACCAATTGGATGATTTATTCTTAAAGCACTCCAACTCGCTTCAACCTTATAATCCATTTTTATTTTCATTTTTTCTATCAGAACAAGCAAATTGCAACTTTATTAAACACATTGCCTGGCACATTGCTACATCTTCTCTTATTTAGCATCTAAAATCCTCGAACTAAACCAAATCATTAGAGGATTGCCAAGGATTTTTGTTAAGCCATGGAGTTAAAAATCAATTATTTTTCTTGAGATAGAATTAAACAGGTTTGCATTAATGCATGAATAAACTAATATTGACTAAAGAGTGAGTAATGACAAAGGTAAGGATGAACAATTTGGATTTCATTAATGTAAAAGTTTGTTAGTACATGGAACATTTTGATGAGAGGAATCTGAAATATCAAAATGTAAAATAGAAAGAAAATAAGGATAAAGATACAAAGATTACAAAAAACTATAATGATCCAAAAAATTTTGTCCTAGTGTAAGTCCTTTGACACTTAATCAATTAATTCTATCTTGACTATTTTAAAGTAGTCTCTATTGTTTCTTCTTCTACTTTTATCAAACCCATGCACCAAACTTTGGATCCAAAAATCCAATTTTTTTCGTAATAACCAAGAGATAAATTTTTTTCCTAGTGTGAATCTCAAAACAATTCCATTTTTTCTTCTACATTTCAATCGCCCCTAACTTTTCCTAAGCCGCCCTTTCAAGTTTCCAGCGTAGTCGGTTTTTAGTTGCCCTAACTTTTGCTTAGGATGTCTTTTCATGTTTTCAGCCTAACTGGTCTTCATTTTTACTGCTTTTTAATTTTGAACCCTAATTTTTTGTTAAGTTGTCCTTTCAGGTTTCCAACCTAATAAGTTAATTTCTTCTTTTTTTCTCTTTTTAAGCATAGAACGTTTTTATAGCATCAGCATTCGTAGGCCTTGGAAAATCCTTCTCATCCATTTCATGTAAGATTAAGGCCCCACCAAAGAATGTTTTCTTAACGATGTAAGGACCTTCATAGTTAGGGGCACAACTTCCACGTGCATCTTGATTTTGCAAGATCTTCTTCAAAACTAAATCTTCTAGCTGAACCTTCTTATTAAAGGCTCTAATCATTCTGCTTTGATACAGTTGTCCATGACAACGTGCTGCTAATATTTTCTCTTAAATCATATTTAATTGCTCATATCTAGCCTACGCCCATTCAAACGCTTCCAACTCTACTTTCATCAAAACTCTCAAAGAAGGAATTTCAACTTCTATTGGAGAAATAGCTTCCATTCCATATACTAGACAGAAATTTGTTGCCCCAGTGCTCGATCGTATATTGGTACGATAAGCATGTAGAGCATAAGGCAACATTTCATGCTAATCTTTATAGTTCACCACCATCTTAGTGATAATCTTCTTGATGTTCTTATTGGCTGCTTCAACTATACCATTTATTTGATGTCTATAAGGAGTCGAGTTATGATGCTTAATCTTGAAATGATCATACAGTTTTCGTACTTCCCTGCTATTAAGATTAGGAGCATTATCTATAATGATTCTTTTTGGAATCACATATTAATAAATGATGTCCCTTCTAAGGAACCTAGCAAACACCTTTTGAATGATGTTAGCATATGAACATGCTTCAATCCATTTAGTAAATTAGTCTATTACTACTACTATGAAGTTGTGTCTGTTAAAAGCCTTTGGATTAATTGGTCCTATAACATTTATTCCCCCACATTGAGAACGACTAATGAGACACAAAATTATGTAAGGGAAATGGAGGTGCTTTGATTCTATCCGCATATACCTGACACTTGTGGTATTTTCGAACATAATCTATGCAATCAATCTTCATGGTAACCAATAATAATCACTTCTTAATATCTTGTGTGCCATTGTGTGACCATTAGAATGAGTCCCACATATTCCTTCATGAACTTCAATCATAATTAAAGAAGCTTCTCCAACATTTACACATCTCTATAGTGTTCCATCATTACTTCTTTTATATAGAACATTGTTGCTTAAGAAAAATGCCACTGGCAGATGACGAATAGTCTTTTTAGCAGCTTCAATGGCCCTAGTTGGATATTCTCTATGTTGGATGTACCTTTTTATGTCAAGGTACCAAGGTTCTTCATTCGCCTCTTCTTTAACAATGGCAAAATATGATGGTTCATATTTCATCTTCACTTGAATTGGTTGGACATCGGTATGGAGACCCAACCTAGTCATGGAAGCAAATGTGGCTAGAGCATTCGAAAATTTGTTTTATCTTAAGTCAGGTGTGAAAAAGTTACTTCTTCAAATTTATCATCAACTAAGTCAAATACTTCTGATTTGGGACTAGTTTGGAATCTTTGGTCTGTCAATCACCATTAATCTAGTAAATTATGAGGTCTGCATCTCTAAACACTTCTAATTGTTTCACTTTTTGATCAATTGCCACTAAAATGCCACTTGTGCATGCTTCATATTTTCCAATATTGTTGATGCATTCAAAGTTCAACTTAATTTCCATAGGATATTTCTTTCCTACTAATGAGATAACCACTACCCCTATCCTGTTGCCATAGATATTAACAGCCCCATCAAAGTACATTCTCCATTCATCATCTTTAGCTCATCTTTTTCTACCATCAATATCTCTTCATTCAAACATTCTGGAATAATAGATTGCTCTTCGTCGAGAGGGTTTTCAGTTGAATGATCTGTGATTACACTTTCTTTGATCGACTTGCGAGTCATGTACTTGATATCATATTCTAACAACATCACTTGCCATTTTGAAACTCTCAAAGACACATGAGAACTTTCAAACACATACTTTAGCGAATAAATTCAAGAAATTAGCCAAGTCAAGTAATATAGCATGTACTATTGCAGCCTTTTCATAGTCCACACCAAAACACAACATTTTTTTATAGTCATGCATTAAGCCTCGTAGTCATTAAATTTCTTACTCAAATAATAAATTTCTTGCTCTTTCCTTCTAGAATCATCATGTTATCCCAGCATTGCCCCTATTAATGTTGACAAGATTGTTAAATATAAAATCAATGGCCAACTTGGTGTCAAAGGCACCAAGATAGGAGGATTTAACAATTAGTTTTGTATCTTATCAAAATCTTTCTGACATGTTTCATCCTACTTAACTGGTTTGTTCTTCTTTAACAACTTAAATAAAGGCTCACAAGTGCTAGTTAAGTTGACAATGAATCTAGCAATAAAAAAATTCTAACTTCTTGTTTTGTCTTAGGAGCAGACATATCCCATATTGTTTTCACTTTGTCAGGGTCTACCCTTATTTCTTCTTTACTGACGATAAAACCCAGCAATTTTCCTAACGATGCTCCGAAGAAACACTTATTAGGATTTAACCTTAGCTTATACTTTTGTAACCTTTTGAAGAGTTTACATAGTACCTCCATATGAATTTCTCACTCCTTAGACTTGGCAACCATATCATCCACATACACCTTAATCTCTTTATGCATCATGTCATGAAATAATGCAACCATGCAACCATGGCACACTAAGAGGTGGATTTAGCATTCTTTAACTTGAATGTCATTACTTTGTAACAAAAGGTTCCCCAAGGAGTTATGAAGGTTGTCTTCTCCTTATCCTTAAAGTCCATGGAAATTCAATGGTAACCTAAATATTCATCCATGAATGAATATATATGGTTCCTAACAGTATTGTCAATTAGAACATCAATATGAGGGAGGAGAAAATCATCCTTTGGGCTTGCTTTGGTCAAGTCTTTATAATATACACACATTCTGACTCTTCCATCCTTCTTAGGCACTAGTACAATATTCGCTACCCTCTTTGGATATCTTGATACTTCTACAAATTCTGCCTCTAATTTCTTAGTCACCTCTTCTTTAATCTTCAAAGACATATCAGGGTGCATTCTTCTTAATTTTTGTTTCTTTGCCTCAGTGTTGGAGTATAATGGAATTTTATACGAGGCTATCTCTGGATCTAACCATGACATGTCATGGTAAGACCAAGCGAACACATCAAGATACTTCTTGAACAAATCTATCATTTCAGCTCGCTTCGAATTATTCACCATTCTCAATTTTTTCTTTTCCTCTTCAGACCCCATATTAATCATTTATACCTCTTCATGACCCATCTTGAATTCTCTTTCAGACTTTCCAAGTAGTTTTGTAAGCTCTTCAATAACCTTCTTTTCATCATCAGATTTAGAGTCATCTTCGTCGAAGGTCGCATAGGAATCAATTGACAAGTTCTCAAAGTTCTTCTTGTGAGACAAAATTTCTAAGACATACTAATCCCTAGAAAGTAATTGATAGGGAGTTGAAACCATAAATGAGGAATAATGTGAAAGACAAACAAAAGAGGGATTAAAATTAAGAAAGTGAGAATATAACCAAGGCTAAGGAGGAAAATAGAGATAAATAAAAAAAGAGTCAAGGATAAAAGTGTAAAAATGCAAGCAAATTCATTTCGTTATCATCTCAATCAAAATAACATCGATTTCAAAACTGCGAAACATTGCACAAAATAATATATCGGAAGAAATTACTTTGAAGCAATTACATCCAATATTGGCTCAACATGTCAATTCTTCAACTATTCTTTGTCAATAGAAGGACGAATTTCCTTGCGCTCTTCTGATCCCTCACTATCTTGAACATTGATGGTGAAATGATATAGAGGACGGATAACCTTTTTTGCTATAACCACCTCTGCTGGTGCAAGAAATGTTTCTCATAAATGAGGGATGGGTCGTTTCTGTCTCATCTTGTACTTGTTATCCATATTCATATTTTTAAACATCTCTTCTAATGATGCTTCATATCCCAATCCACATCTATCTAGATTTTCTATGACTACTACATGAAATCGATCACTGTGAACACCGATTCCTGTCCGGGAAGTTTTCAAGATTAAATCAAAATATATTAAATAAAAAAGAAAGGAAATAAAAAGGAGTAAGAGTAATTAGGCCAAATAGAGGCAAAAGGGAGCTATCGCAACCGTAATTCTGACGAGATGACGAACTCGCTAAAATTTGAAAATAGAATTTATTTGGTAATGTGGAGTCACGACCAAATTTTTATTTAAGGGAAAAAGATTTGGAAAAACCTTGACTCGAGGAAAAGATTTAGGTTCGGGAGTCGGTTATGAGTGGGGAAGGTGTTAGGCACCCTACCCGCCTGTTCCAAAGAACAATACCTTAAACTGAGTGTGTGATTATTTGAAAATAGTTTGATCCCTTTAATTAGAATGAAAATAAATAACTTGATGGAGGTTAGCCTGACAGGACTTGATCCTGTTCCTACGTATTCCCCAGTGCAATGGGAAACTCAAGGCTTACGTAATTCTGGTTTGTGAAGGCTTGACCTTCAGATGTGCTTGAAAAGAAGTATTTGAAGATGAATGGTGCTCGAAGGCTTGACCTTCGGAGCTACTTGAAAAGGAATATTTAAAAATGGCTGGAATGTTTTGGAAATATTTTAAGAAGAATCCTTAGTCCACATATGCACAGGATCCAAGATAACTACGGCTGCACTGGGATCCATACGAATCCCCAAACATCGAACACCAGAAAAAGCTACCAGTTCATGCTTAGGGTTTGTCGCGTGAGACTTTGGGGATTCTAAAATGAAGTTTTCATTAAAATTATTTACAGAAGGATTCTTAGTCCATATATGCACAGGGTCCAAGACAACTACGACTGTACTTGGGACGCATATGAATTCCTAAACATCGAACAGCAGAAAAAGCTACCAGTTCGCGCCTAGGGTTCATCGCGTGAGACTTCGAGATTCCAAAATGAAGTTTTTATTGAAATTATCTGCAAAAGAGTTCTCAGTCCCCATATGCACAGGGTCCAAGATAACTACCACTGCACTTGGGACCCATATGAATTCCTAAACATCGAACAGCAGAAAAAGCTACCAGTTCATGTTTAGGGTTCATTGCGTGAGACATAGAACCAAAGAATTTAATTTGAAAATGATAAGGATAAAGAGATGAATGAGATTAAGTAGAAAAAGGTTTGGGCTTGAAATGAACTTGATTTTGAAAATGTATTTGATTGGAATGGACTTGATTTGAAATGGAAAGAATTAAACTTGATATGGATTTGAGAGGGGATTTGAACTAGACTTAAATTGAGAAATTGAACTTTGACGTACATTTGAACTTAAGAAATTGAACTTGACCTGAATTTGAATCTTGCAAAATTGAACTTGACTTGATTTGAGGTTTTAGAATTTAAAGTGAAAGAGTTGAACTTGATTTATTTTTGAAGCAAAGGAACTTGATTTTTGAAGAGAAGAATTTAAACTTGGTTTAAAATTTGAAAGAAAGAATTTTAACTTGATTTAAATGGGAAAGAAAGAATTGGAATAAAATGGACTTGATTTTATTAACTTTGGACTTGGGTTAATGGAATTTAATTTGAAATTAATCTTGATGAAAAGAAAATAAATCAGAAATTAAGTTGGTGGCTCGTGATTCGATGACTCATTTAGGTGGCTTATGGCTCATCAAGGGTAAGGTGGCTTGGGAACTTGTTCAAGTGGCTCGCAGTTTGTTTGGGTGGCTTGTATCCAGCTCGTCGGCTCGCGACTAATTTGGCTTAATTGGATGGCTTAAAGGCTTGGGCGGCTGGGCGGCTTGCTAATCACTTGAAATCAAAATAGCTTGCAAGGGGGCTCGAACCTGGGTATCGGAGGATACACTAAGTGCCTCTGCCACTAGGCCATGCTCATAGTTGGATTTTTAACATTTTTGTTTTAAAGTTAAGGCAAATGAAGGGACCATGGGGTTTAATTTTAAATTGGAAAAAAGACACGGATAGGGGATCGAACGGGGGACCTAGAAGTTGAAGTGTGCACTATTAACCATGAAGTTGTGCTCCTGTTTTAATCATAAGCCTCTCAACATTTTCTTTTTGAAGCAATTCGAGGGAAGCCCCATCAGTGATAGCTACGTGAACCCGATTGCATGCTACTCGATGTATGGCTGCCAGGTATTTCAAGGTATAACCTTTCTTGAAATTCAGTAACACGAGTCTGTATTCCTGGCTTATGCGAATTGCCCATAGCTCTAACCAAGGTTGGCAGTACTGGATAGTGATGTCTATCTTAATGGAGAGAATCAATTTCTTTTCTAATTTGGTGATACAAATGAAATCTGCCCACTCACGAATCGGGGTTTCCAGGCTGCCTTCGTCTATATCTATCCAAGTCTGCCCCGAAAGGTATCCCGTATTCACAAGGATTGGTAAGGTCCCATCCTTCTCTGCATAGAGCACTGTTCCCCAGTTCCTGGATCCCTATTAGAGATCTCAATTGGCATATCATCATTTTCTTAGTAGAAGCACATGACTTGCCGAAAGCTTTTGCATGATGATCTCGTATAGTCTACATGCATGGGATTTAGGAGTTGTAGACTAGAATTTGTCACTATTTGACCCATCCACAGCATGGCCAAAAACTGAAGCATATAGTACCAAATGATGCTGACTAGGGGAATCTTGAGTCGACGATCGTTTAGATCAGGAACCTGGCCAGGGGCCTAACAGCCAAGGTAACCTTCTCTTCATAGCTCTAATGCGAGGTGGCTGGGAATGTATGGACTGGTCTAGTAGAGGCAATGAACGTCTACAAGAAATGGCAGCATGGTTGCATGGTCTTTACATGGCTTTGAGTGCCATTTATTGGTGGCCTGTCACTGATTTAAGCTTACCTATTTGCATGGAGCTTCACTCGTATGTGCATGCACGTTGTTTTGTTTTTTTTCTTTTACGTTGAAATGGGGGGTTTCAAATCAATGTCGCCTTTCCTTTTGCCATATACCATTATCAAGCTGCATTGTACCACCATACTTATCAGAATGATGCAACATGTAAGGGATTCACAGCTTTCAGTGAGCTCGATGGCTTGCTGCTGGAACCATGATCGACCTATAGTGGGTGCATATGGGCCATATCAGAATCTATATCTCATACAAGGGTGTCATTCATGGACTACCTTAATTTCCTGTACCAGCTTCGTGAATTTCCAAAAGCATGAATTTCGAGGGGTAAGCACTGCTTAGAGATTGTAGATCCACTAGTTTGGTTGACTTGGATTACCTTTTAACTAGATTAAATCCTCTACACCATCAAGAATCTAAGGGTTCGACCCTCAACAATATACGAGCAAGCAGCCATGCTAATTCTACTATTCATTGCCTGGGCGTCAACATGGGCTCAGTAACACTAGACTTTATTAGCGAAACCACTAAATTTTCAAACCCCGAGAGCTTTGCCTCTGTACCTCCCCATTTATTTTAACCCACCATCACTACCAAGCATTTGAGCGAGCACTTGATTCATTTCTATGTAGGTTCGGCTAGCCTTTATAGTCCTCACTAGCAGCACTTTCTTTTCTTGCTTCATGACAACGTCAAGACATTGGGCCACTGATAGACTTAAGATACCTTTTGAAGGCAATCAAGAATATAGCCCAATGTATGTTAAGTTGCAAAGCCTTAGGGCCGACAACCTTAGAGACCCTGGCCATTCGCAAAATCAGTGTGAGCGCAGGGAATCTTCTACTTACAATATCCGCTTTAATGGCTTTGGGCCATCTCTCCACTGAGTGTATAAAGGTGAGACTCTAGCCATTCTCAACTATGGCTACAATTTTTCTCACAATGTATGTCCCTTCACCATGGATATTGCTCTTTAACCGAACTTCTTGGGGTGATTTCTCTACTGTGTTTTCAATATGTTACAAGATTAGTACCATGTCTGGATATGGGATATGGTCACCTGCCCACACAGCCAAGCTACAAGATCACAGAATTATGTGGTCCGGGGTAGGAGGAGGAATTTCATGGAATCACGATTATGCATGATGAGTATTCAACAAATTGGCTACCAATCTATCACACCTTTTTTATCGATTGGAAATCAACCTTTCAGCATGTGAAACAGAGAGATTGGGACCGAAATATCTAACTAAAATCCATTCTAGACTACTTGTGAATTATCTTAATACTCATCATGTAATAACAGTATCACATAAATTGATGATCATGGACGAATTATTGCAAGGTTCTTGATTCCCGAATAATCTAAACAAAATCCACGTAGGTTTCTTGATATTTGGAGATAGGATAAATATGACTAACTTGTTATGGCAATCAATGGAGTGTTCTGGCCTGCCTTTGAATCTACAGAATTCTTCTATCCTTTGGCTGGCAGAGATGAGGTTTGTTGTGGAACCGAGCGTAGAAGTGGCCCTTCTATCCTCCCTAATCCAGAGATTCCATCCTGCTGACCAGACACACGCGATTCTTATGTAGAAGTTCTAGTTCTGAATGATATCCATCTCAAGAAACAAGAGTCCTCTTTAGAATCAAGGAGATCCTTCGAATATTGAGGGTCTCTTCTTTCTCTTTTAGTGTTGAACTCTTCCTTGGAGGCGTCGGAGAACCTGAGATCAAGAGAAAACCCGTCCCAAAATCCTCCCAAGTCTCCAGTCCTTTTCCTCTTTTCTAGAACTTTTTTCCCCCAGTCCAGTGATGCCTACACACCTCTATTGAATCAACCTTACTCCCTTTTTTTTTTCATTTATTATTTTTGTTTTTTATTTTAACTAATTCTTTTTTTTATTTTTATTAATTTTATTTTTAGTTTTAGATTTTATTTTATTTTATTATCATTATTTTTTATATATATTTTTTTTCATTTTATTTATTCTTATTTTCTTATTTCCTCTTTTTCTTTTATTCCTTCTTTTCTAGTTAGCTTTTATTTATATTTTTCTTTTAATTTTTCCATATTATTTAATTTTTGTTTTTCCTTATTTTCCAATTTTTATTATTTTCGACTATTATTATTTTTGTTTATTTTCTCTTATCTTTCATTTTATTATTACCTTTTTTTCTTCTTTTTTTTGTGTATTTGTTTATTTTTATTTTTCTGAATTTTAGCATTTTTATTTATTTATTATTATTTTTCTACTTTTTTTATTTTGTCTTTTTATTTTTAATATTTATTTAGATTATGGTTGATCCACTAATTAATTTTAAAAACGGATTTTGGACATAATTGAGTGTTTACAGGAGCAAGCAAATGAAATAAATAATAAAAGATAATAGAATTAATAAGCAATAATAAAAAAAATAAAACAAAAGAAAAAAAAAACAAAAGAAAGGAGGAAAATAAAAAAGTAAATAAATAAATAAAACAAATAATGATGAAAGAAAACTAACAAAAAGAAAAAAAAAAGTAAAAAAGAAAAAATTAATTAAATTCAGAAGTTAGTTAAAGGTTAATTAAGGTTGTTACAATCATGATTAGGAGATAATTTGGGGTTAAGATTAAGACAACTTTGTTAAAAAAGGGTATAAAAAGAATTTGAAAGGAAGAACGGTTACCTTTTGGGAGCAGAAAATAAAAAACCCACGAACAACTTGGAAGGAGCAATAACAACTTGGGTGGAGCAAAAACTCTAGAATCGTTTCAATTTCTTCGGACCTCGAAAGTGCTTGAGGGAAGATTTCTCGGAAGTCTTTTTCATTCAATTTTGGTTTCTCTCTGTTTTTGGAGGAAGACTACTTTTCTGATTGCTGGTTCTTTAGATTCATTCAAATATTCTTTGGCTTTTGCATTCTTTAGAATCGATTTTGAACTTTGTCTTTGAGAATCAGCTTCACACCAGGATTAATCCAACCTCATTCAAAAGCATCTTCACATTTCGAAGTATAAACTTCGTTCAGGTTAGCATTCTTATCCAATTTCTCTCGTCGCAGCATTTCTCTTTAAAAATCTCAATCTGAAATTGTCTGATAAAGTATACATGCAGTACATTAGATTGCTATGATAGCTTGTGAATGATTAGTTTGTGAGAACCACTATGCATGTTTGTTGTTTCTGATGCCTTGCACCAATGGATAGATGATTTGAATGAATAGGAGAATTAGGCCATTGCATCTGTGTTGAAATTTGTTCCATATCCTGTGAAAAGACTTAAGATAGATGCAGTAACATCATAGATGGAAATGCATTAGATATAACAGAGGGTTCTGCAAGTTGTAAAACTGCTTAATATGTTAATCTAGCACATTTACTGCATGAATTAGAGCTGAAAAAAATAATGAAATTAATTTGGTTGTACGCACAAATGAAGGAATCCTGTGTACAACATACGGCTCAGGTATAAGAGACAGTTCTATAGGTCTAGTTAAGGTTACAAGACAGTGTCAAAATCAGTAGCTGCTAGTCTAGTGCTTAAGTTGAATAAGAGGATGTTGATCTTGTTGTCTAGAGGTTGAGTAATTCTGTAAAACACCTACAGATTATCCTTTACTGGTCTAGCCTCCTTGATGTTTGATCTGTCCCATAATTAGGTATAATTTAATCCCAAGACATATCATCTGTAGCTTCACTGTACTACTAATAGATTGCTAATTTCCAGCAAGACAGGAATTAGGGAAAAAGTATTGCAAGTGAAACCTATTAGAGTACCTTAGGCCAGTGCATAACAGCAGTCTTCCCTTTCATTTCCTTTGACCAGGATCATCACAACACTAACCTTGGTCTTAAGGTCAAAGAACTTTAGGCACACCATAGTAGCAAGCTCAAAACTAGTTAGAAGAACAATTTTAGAAATCTGTATGAAATACAGCATCAAGGTCTGCATCAGACAAGTTCAATCTCAATTTCATGAACATGGTTCTGATCTGTAATAGTTGGAGAAACCGCATACCTCTATGATCCAAAGCCATAAGCTTAAAGTTTGATTCCAGCCGGTGACAGACTCATAGAAGCCTTCTCCAATTGGAAGCTTTGAGACTCAAGGCTTGTTTCTAGTAAGTAATTAAGCACCTGGAAGTCTTCTTAGCCTTCAATCAATAGGGTCCCACCTACTGTCTTTAGGACCTAATTTTGATTAGGAAATGCATTTAGGAACCTATAATTGCTTTGAGTGAACCTGCTGACAAACAAAATTGTAATAAGCACCCTAGGTCTTCACTCTGGGACCCTCCCAGAAATGCTATTGTCTGCTTAAACCAGCAGCCTGTCAATACAGAACATAAGCCAAAAATAAAGCTCACCAAGTGTCTTCCGTTGTGTCAGAATCAGTTTTCTCTAGTGAATATCAGTGAATAGTTCTATGCTACACCTGGTGCAAATCTTTGGCAAGGTATGGACTGATAGGAGGCCTTTTAGTTCAGCATATACAGCTGCACCAGGGTAATATAGGTTAGGCACATTGGTTATTTTGTTTGAGCAGAAGAGAATGAACTCAAGAACCATTAGTTCAGCATACAGGTAGTCTCAGTCTGTAACAGGAATAAGCAGGTGCCTGATTCATGTCTGGTTTTAAAATCCTAAGCCAGAGTTATGGTTTGCCCTAGATGATTAAAAAGCATTCTGTTCTTAATTCCTGATAAACACACTTAAAACTTGAGAGTGAAGTCCCAAGCTTAAATCTCTAATCTAAAATCTCAGGCTTAAAATCTGGCTTTAATTCTGGTTTGAGGGATGTGTCTAGAGGTTATCTGATCTTTTACACAATAAATTGTTGCAGAATGTTGAGTCTAAGACTTAATTTTGTTAAGTCTTGAATTAATTATAACAGTTAATGTAGACTCAGGATTCTGCACACTGCACAAAGTAGCTTCCCGTTGAGCTTTACTTCCCTAGAGTTGTAATAGCAATAAATCTAATACCAGGACATACATATCTATAAGGAAGGTCTAAGTTCGGGGATCAATGAGAGCCTTGAGCAGAACAGTAATAGCATGAATCCCAAAGCACAATTTGGAGGATAGATAGAGACCTGAATATTGATCTTGTGTCAATCCCATATGATCATGGTCTGTTTAGGTCTCACAGCAATAGATAATGCTATAGGTGTACACTTTATCCATACAATTATGGCCACAACGGGGTTCACAACAATTGTCAAATCAGGTAACAAGGTCTAGTTGCCAAGAGTCCAGTCTTGAGTCTGTTAGGTCTGGTCCCGTTTCTGTTACATAATTAGCAGCAATTGTAAGCCACAACCTTCCACTTCACAGTAACTATTGTTGAAACAATCCTAGCTGTGGCAGCTGTTCTAATAAGCCAATACTAAGCCTATGGGGTCAGTACCAGTCATAGATCTGCCACTATCAGAGCTTTTATCAGATGGCCTATAACAATAAAGATGGTTTCCAATCATTAGTCTCATTTCCTCATGGAATAGTTACTAAACCTGATAGATGCTGCTGCTGAGTCCATAAACTCCTGATCAGTAGTATCAGTAGGCAAGTTCCTTTAGTTCACCCTTGTAATTACACTATGAATCTGAATATGCATCTGATAACAGTAGCTTAGTGCATGTTTTGAATCTGTCACATCAGTAGCCATGATGCGAGCCTTGGAATGCTACTACTCCTGTGTCAAATGAAAGCATGAGTGGGTCTGGAACCAATGTAAATATCTGTGGAATAGAACTGACTCAGACAAAAGAGATATATCAGCAACTCTCAGGTTATGTCAGGTTAAGTAACAACCTTTGTTTTTAGTTCATTAAATAGCAAAACAGTGGAGTCTTGGTTGATCTTGTGTTGTGTTTGCATCCTGATTCAAGTTAGTCATATATCTAGGGAACAGAAACTTGCCAATTGTAAAAATTGGTGACTGAGATTAGCCCTACTTAGTTTCAATCCAATAAAAGGTTGAATTGTGCAATAGTTGGAGGAGAAGTACCCAAACACTCCTTTCTTACTAGACTTGCTATAAAAATAAACCATAGTTTGATGGGCCTGTGTTTGCATTTCTGTTACGCAACTTGAATTAATAGGAAAAAATTTGAATACATAACGATAGCTTAGATTGAGATCTGCCCAGTAGATTAGAAAATTAGCCATAGCATAGGCAGGCCCCTATCAAATTCCAGTTAATAAAATCTTAAAGATGACATAATCTGTTAGGACACCACCCCTTTTTACCAAGGAAATTGTGAATTGGAACAAGCTGATTAGGAGCTTGAGCCATATCTGGTAGGCATGCCTTAGGACAAGCTTATGAGGCTGGAAATGGGTAGTATATCTATAAAGCCGAAGTTTCCGACCTAGAACAATGAGTGTACTGATTATGGGACATTCTTAGCAACAATTTTAGTTCTTAAACATTTTTGGACAAGCAGGTCTAGAATTAGTTAATAAAACCCTTAGTCTCATACCAACTAGGAGCCAGCCAGCCAAGAGTCCAATCAAAATTAACAAACTAACATGTAGGAAATTTATTCCAGAATTTAAAATTGAGCATTGTTAGTCCTAAACTTAGCTTATGTTTGAACTGGACCTCTGGAATCTGTATCAACAAACCAGCAATGGCCCCTATCCTTGTAAAATGGCAGCCCCTAAACTGGGAAAAGCTGATAGGCATTAAAATAGTTCCTAGGTCTTGTATTCAGGTCAAGACAAGGCCATGACAGCAGATTCACTCAAACAAGAAGTCTGCTAAAGATTACTGAATCAACTTTAACTGCACCTAAATCTCAGTTTCTTGCAAACAACAGATTTATGTTAAGCACTGTGTCTTGTTCCCACTTAGGCAAAATACTGAGGACTTGTCATGACATTAGGCTCAGTCTCTAGCTCACACTAACCATGTTTCAGATTAGGCTTAGAAGTGCCTAAGGGTAGGTACGATTCAACCCAAATATAGACTTAATTTTGAATAAATTGGCCGCTGTTTGGCCTGTGAAAAAGAATAGCAGTAGGTTTAAACATCATGTTGCAGGTACAATGGCATATTGGATAAACTTGAAAGGCTAAGAAGAGTCATAGGCCCTATGCATTACAACAAAACAAGATAACGGCAAATGTATCATTGTTATGCCTGCTTTTTTCATTTCAATGCTGTTTTCTTGATCTTGGTTCTTGTTTTTGCTAAACATTTGTCTCAAATATTATTTTTAGCAAATTATTCTAAAGTCTGTTTCTAATCTTTTTAAGTTGTGCAACAAATTTTAATACGAGCAAGTAACATTCTCTACTGTTTTGTATTCTAATTCGTGCAAATTCAAACACGGCTTATGACGGTTTGAATTTTGCAACCACACCTGTTTTCAAATTGTTGTTTTAAAGCCTTAAAAACCTCTGTTTTAGTTTTTCTTAAGCTGTGCAACGAATTCTAATACAAGCAAATAGCGTTCTCTACTGTTTTGTATTCTAATTTGTGCAAATTCAAACGGCTTACGACGGTTGGAATTTTACAAGCACGCCTGTTTTCAAATTGTTGTTTTAGAGCCTTAAAAACCTCTATTTTAGTTTCTCTTAAACTGTGCAAATAATTCTAATACAAGCAAGTAGCATTATCTATTGTTTTCTATTCTAATTCATGCAAATTCAAACACGGCTTACGACGATTTGAATTTTGCAAGCACGCCTGTTTTCAAATTGTTGTTTTAGAGCCTTAAAAACCTTTGTTTTAGTTTCTTTTAAACTGTGCAACGAATTCTAATACAAGCAAGTAGCATTCTCTACTCTTTTGTATTCTAATTCGTTCAAATTCAAACACGACTTACGACGGTTTGAATTTTGCAAGCACGTCTGTTTCCAAATTATTGTTTATTAAAAACGTTCAAAATGTCTATTTTAGCTTCTCCAAAATTTGTGCAACGAATTATAATACAAGCAAGTAGCATTCTCTATTTTTCTGTATTTTAATTCATGCAAATTCAAATATGAATTACAACGGTTTAGATTTTGCAAGCACGTTATTTTAGAAAATCACTATTTTTACTAATTCTGTTCAAAATATCTGTTACTGATTTTTCTGAAAACTCGCACAACGGATTCTAATATGGGCAAGTAGCATTTTCTACTGTGCCGTGTTTTAATTTGTGCAAATTCAAACACGGCTTACGACGGTTTGAATTTTGAAAGCATGTGGTTCTAGAGAACCCCTATTTTTACTCACTGTCATCAAAACCAAAAATTCTCCTTTTATTTTCCAAGAGATCAAGTCTCTTAACCAGAACTACGTAGCCTTTAATTTCCCATTACACTAAGGAATACGTAGAAGCAGGATCAAGTCCAATCAGGCTATCTTCCACAAACCTATTTCTTTTATTCTAATTAAAGGGATCAAACGGTTTTCAAATAAATCACACACTCAGTTTAAGGGTACCGTTCTTTGGAACGGGTGAGTAGGGTGCCTAACACCTTTCTTATTCGTAACTGACTCCCGAACCTAAACTCTATCACCTCCTATAAATTAGAGCAATGCATTGAACTACTTCTAGTTGTTTCAATCTTTGTCTCATAATTCCATGGTACTACATGTGTGTCTTCAAAAGTGAATGAAACTAGCTTCTTCACAGTCACAACCACTTTCTTAAGGGTAGGTAGCTCATTCAAAAATGGAAACCAAAGTACAAACCACTCAATAACATTGACTTCTTGTGATTACTTCTATGACTCCCATCGTGAGTAGACTTTGGACTTGAACTTTAAAATCCCAACAGTGCACAATATCATGTCCCCCTTGCTCTAAAATGATAGTCACAACTTGACTCTTGTTCACATTTTCTTCCTCCTTTCTTATGGCTACTTATGTTATCACATTATAACTTTCTCTCTTTGATCCCTCAAACACTTTCTTCATAGAGGTCTTCAATTTTAAAACCATCTTAATTAGCAATCAATCCTTCTCAATAGCATTCACAGAACTTCTCTTATCGTTTAAGGGATTGTTGATAATGTTAGGTCCTTTCTCATCTTGAATATCCAACCTCCTACAAGCAATCAACTTACTAATTACCGTCTTGAATTCTTCACCGTCCTTAATTGAATGCTCAATGACCCTCATGTGATATTTGCAAGTCAAGTTAGGGTTATACCATGTTGGAAATTATGGTTGCATTAGATGCATAGGTATTTTAGAGATTAGATGAGCATCAAACAAACATTGAAATAGATCACCATTAGAGATAGCCAATCTGGGGAAAAACGGTAAGTTTGGTGGACGAGGTTATCCTTGGTTTTGGAAATTCGGTCTAGGAGGGTGATTTGGGCAATTTGGTAGGTATACAAGGGGTTGATTAATGTATATAGGATGTGTATAAACGTATGGTTATGGTGATAGTACATTGTTGATTTGGAATGGAGCTGTGTTTGGGCTTAAGATTTGTTGATAGGGTGGATTGAGGAACACTAGTGGTAGGTAGAAATAGTAAGGGTTAAGGTTGAATGTTAGTGCTTGGTACCTGGGTGTTGATGATGAATATCGTGGCATAACAGTTTGCTACTTTTGGTGGACTTGGTTTATCTCAGGTTCTTTTTTCTTTGTTGGTGGTCCCTTTATTTGCTTGGCTCTCTCCTATTTGTCACATTGGCAACTTTCCAGCCATTGCTAAGATCCCAATCCTTCCTCCAGCATTTAATGAAGTTATCAAAATCTCTATAAGTTGGTCCGACCATCGGTCC
The DNA here is from genome assembly GCA_026541065.1 of Canavalia ensiformis. Classification (NCBI taxonomy): domain Eukaryota; kingdom Viridiplantae; phylum Streptophyta; class Magnoliopsida; order Fabales; family Fabaceae; genus Canavalia; species Canavalia ensiformis. Next base: position 478,497 of record JAMKYM010000585.1, read on the forward strand.
AATATATGGTGATCCCATAGTTCCTAAAAAGTAAGAACACATCTCTATTAAGGTAAATGGTGGTTGTACTTGAGCTACTAACATCCTCCGCTTTTGAGTATACTATTTATATCATCATTTCTTTTTGGAAAACACTTAGTTGGTCTCGAGGTGGGGCGGTGTCAAGATTGAAATGATATTGGTTCATGGACAGGTCTACCAAGTCCTTCCAGCAAGAAATCTTGGAATGGTCCAACTGGATATACCATTCCAATACAGGCCTAGTCAAACTTTCATGGAAAAAGCTGATTAAAAATCTCTCATCTTTCCACCAAACAATCATCTTGGTGCAATACGTTTTGAAGTGAAACAGAGGATTACCACTACCATCATACTTGTTGAACTCTAGGACTTTAAGATCTCTAGGAACAATGGCTTCCATGGTTGGGCATAATTCTTCTATTCCTAAGGACCCGTATGCACTAGGACCTTGGATTACCTTAATTCTTTCTTCCATATTCTCCATGCATATCTCCTTCATCTTGTCATGCAATGTTGGGGTATAAGTAGCCCCTATAGATTTCCCATGGGTGAATGTGAGGTCTTTCCCGTGTTGATTAGCATTGCTATAAAATTGGGCATTAGCATTTTTCAATGATTGGTATCCTTCTCCAACTCGAATCTCAAATGGTACTGCTTGGACATATGTCTGTTGGGGGTTAGTCACTCTTCTTATTGCATTACATACTCCTTAAGAAACATTTGTGAACAATGGAATTATGGTTGAAGTAGTGAAGGACACAAAAGGTGGCACCGTCATTGATGAACTAGAAGATGAGACAATAAAAAAAGGTGGTACTATCATGGCAACGGTAGCAAATGGAACTGTCGTGGTAGGGGAGGTTATTAGATTTGTAGGATTGAAGGTGATTAGGGGTAGATCCATAGTAGCTGACCACTTAATAGAGTCCTATTAACATTGAGCAAATTTATGGCTTCATTCATCCTCAGTAGCATTTCCTTCATTCTTATTTGAGCATTTGACATCTCATTCATCTTTCCTCTCACTGCATCAACTTCCATGCCCAGATTCTATTTTGGTTGGTTTTCTTCTACCATTCTAATTTGCTATAGTATTATGAATATGTACTCAATTGGCTTCATTTTTGTTTCATTTGTAAGATGGTTAGAATTCCTATTCGTTAAAAGAAAACAAAAAGGTTAAGATTTCAAATAAGATATGATTTATTACCTTTGAATTGTCTCAAGGAGAGGATGCATGCATGTAGTAGTAAGTGTAAACATTCAATTATGTCTGAGGCTCCCAATTATTAAAATTAATCAAGTAGCCAATACTAATTCAAATAATAATTAAATAAACAGAAAATAGCAAAAAAAAAAAAGAAGAAGAGAGAAAGCAGAAAACAGAGAAACAAGAAAAAAGTAGAAAACAGATAAGCAGAAAAACAGAAAAGGAAATAAACAGAAAATAACTAAAGAACGACGAAAAATAAATGAAAAGATTAAATTAAAGTTAAGTAGGAAAGAATAAGTAAAAGTAAAAGAAAAATGAAAAATAGAGCAAATAAAACTTACAAAAGAAGAGTGAATATAATAAAGAGGGATAAGAAAATTAAAAAATAAATTAAAAGAAAAATAATAAGTAATAAAATAAAAGAAACCAATAAAAAGAAAAATAATGAAACAAATTAAAATATAGAATAAACAAAAACAAAAAAAAAAACAGAACCTGAAAAATAAATGAAAATAAAAAACTAAATACTAAATAAAAAATAGAATAAAGAAAAAGCAAAAGAAAAATAAAAATAAAGGTAAAATGAAAAATAATTGAATAATAAAATAAATCCTTTTTAATTGATAACAAAAATAGAATTAAAAAAAAGAACAACAAACAGAATTTAAAATTAGAAACAAAAAAATTTAACTAATAAAAAAGAGAAATAGAAAATAAAACGAAGAAAATAAAAAGCTAAAAATAATAAAAAAATGAAACAAAAATCATAAAATAAAAAAAATATAATCTGGAAAAAGAAAAATAAATAATAAAATAAAATAAATAAAAATTGGAAACAGAATAGAAATAAAACAGAAATAACTGAAAACTTTTTTGGAGAAAGGGAAAAAACAGAAGATAAAAAGAGAAAGAAAGGCGGACGCATGCATGAGCGAGGAGGAGGGGATCACTGGAGAATACGCTGGAGGAGATTGGAGAGACTTCAAGGGAAAAGCAAGATTGAGGAAAGGAGCCCTTAAGAAAAGAAAAAGGAAGAAAGGGAGAAGATCTCGGCTAATCTTCGGAGAGGCACCTCTTCTCAATCTTGGATCGTCCACTCTCCCTCAATGTCAAATCCATCTCAGTAAGGGGAAGAAGAGAATCACCTTTGCAGAGGATCAATCTCAGACAATAAGAGAAGAGTTCTTTCAAATTTGAATTCCGGCAGTAAGGGTTTGCACTCTCATCCCCTTATCTGGAATCATCTCGGTAATGATTTGTTTCAAGTAATTCTTGCATGAACCAAATGACAACCTTAAGAAAACAGGATATTGAAACGGTTGTTAGTTGTATCAAATCTTGATTTAGGGTCTGAGTCATGTAAAAGGAGGTGGGTTGGATGCATTGGGTTTAAATGTTGCATGCAGTGATGTTTTTAAGTGATAGGCTTGAATAATTGAGAAAACTCTAAACATGCCTACGCATCTCTTGCCCCTTAGCTGATGTTTATCTCTGAACTGCATGCGAATGGAAGAAAGAAAAGAACATCGTCATTATAATATTTGGGGACAAGATTTACGGTATGTAATTGGCACAAATGTTAGTTATCACAGTGGTAAAGCTGGTTTGGTTGATCAAAGTATAGACATAGTTTCCTCTCGGTCATATTCACCTCTTGAGAAAGAACGAAAGAAGTCATTTCATTCAGGGGCTCCCACAAATTTCTTTGCAACGTGCTAGCAGAAGAAAAGAGGTCGGTTGGTCGTTTCCTGCATGTAGCGGGGTCAGTTCATGGAGTTATGATCGATATTGCAAGTTACTACAATGGAGTGAAGAAATCGAGTGCATGAATCTGATAGCTCTCTGCCTAGGTTACTGGATGTACGTATCCTATGGCTGGGTGAGGGAATTACAATTCTCAAATTATCATGCCACCCATTCATTCAGCATGTGAAAAATCAATAAGTCATGTAAGATTGATTCAGGCTACGTCTAAGGTGCATCCTAGATACAAATGTGAATTTCTTGATCCCCATGCAGGTTTTGGCATGATTGGCAGCACGTGGAAGATGCAGATATAACACTACTAGACTTCTTGAATTTGGTGGCTGATAATTGCACCAATAAATCAGTTTGGTTCGATCAGTTTTCAACTCCAAGTAGTGCGAGGGGGTGTCAATTCTAGCTTGTTACTCATGTAAAGTGGCCTTCAAGCTATTTCTGTTTTACCCAAAGGAAGTCATTTCTACATGTCCCACTAAACTGAATATGCACCAAAATTACAGAATCTGAGCAAAATGCGCGCATCCATGTGCTTCCTGGGTGGGTCAAATTAATTGTGAAGAATTTGGTGTCCAAACTGGAAACCCAGTGTAGTGGATAACATATTGTCTACATATTACTTGACCATTTTTGATACCCCATGTGACGTCCCGAATAGGCTAGTATCACTAATCAAAGGCTGATACGTACCCCCTGGATAGCACGTTCAATGTCACGACCCCCTACACCAGTGCCTAAGGAATCAAATTAAAACTATCTAAGCTTGCCACAACATCGACTCGGATTTTATTGTCTCAAAACTCATGATAATTCTTGGCTGAACAAATGGTAGTGAGAGGTATGAGTAGACACCCAGATTATATCTTTGTATGGATCCTCATACTGAACAAGAAGGCTAAGAGTTTGGCTATGAGGGATTTTTCAGTCACTATTCAGAGGTTCTCAGCCATTGACAAATTTAAGAGAGAGAAGGGGAAAGACGTGCTGGGCGTGAGCTACTTGTGCGGGTATCATTACAGGTTGCCAACTGATTTGGGGATAGGTGTGAAGGTGTTAGTGTAGTCACTGGATGCACTTTTAGAAGATAAAAAATGGGACCAGATGTTAAGGCATCAAATAATTTGTTGGGAATGCATGCCAAAAAAGTGAGACCTACGTCAGGCCATGCAGTATAGTACATTAGTGGATCTACATGCTTGGGTTGTCAAGATAATAATTAATCTTGGTTATGAATTATAATGCCTAAGATTGGCTTAGCTGGTTGGCGCGTCGGAGGTTCACCTAAGGCACATTGGGTTCGAATCTCACATACGATACTTTCTTTTGGAATTACCATATATCCAACTGGGCCTCTCTATTCTTATTGGGCCCTTCTAATCTTTGATTTGCCTGGATCGTCCATGCCTCCCATCTCACAGACCAAGTGATGAAGGTCCGTATAGGCTAAAAGTGAGCCAAAGTTCAACAAATCAGCCATATCAAAAGACCAATAGGGCCGCGTCATTTGCATTTGCCGTTTGAGCCGTATAAAATTGAAGGCAATTTTCCAATGGCCTTTACAATTAATCTATTTAACCTTTCATCAAATTTAACTCTTTCTCAAATTTCAAGCCAAACATCCCACTTAAAATCTAATTCTTTCTCTCAAAGATCAAGTCAAGTTTTAATTCTAAACAAAATTAAGACCAAATCTTTTATCAAATTTGATTAATTCCTCAAGCTTCAAATCCAATTCGAGTCAACTTTTTATCCCAAATTAAGTCATGTAAATCTTAATTTAATTCTTTTTCTTCAAATACTAACATCAAATATTGCTCTAATTAAGTTTCCTAGGATCAAGTCTTTCTTTTTTATTTCATTTTCTCAAATCCTAGTTAAGTTTAATTCAAATTCAGAATCAAGTTTAATCCTTTCTTTTCTTTCTTTCTTCAAAAATTCAAGTTCAAATTAAGCTCATTTCAAATCAAGTTCAACTTCTCTTCTCAAGTCAAAATCAATTTCAATTGTTTTCCGCAAACATTCAAAATCAAGTTTATTGCTTCAGTTTGAATCAAGCCCAATCTTTTTCTACTTAAGCTCATTCATCTTTTTATCTTTATCATTTTCAAATTAAATTCTTGGATTCTATGTCTCGCGCAATGGACCCTAAGCATGAACTGGTAGCTTTTTCTGCTGTTCGATGCTTAGGAATTCATATGGGTCCTAGTGCAGCCGTAGTTGTCTTGGACCCTGTGCATATATGGACTAAGAATCCTCTTGTAAGTAATCTCAAGAAAAACTTCATTTTTTTAGAATCCCAAAGTCTCATGCGATGAACCCTAAGCATGAAGTGGTAGCTTTTTTTGCTGTTCGGTGCTTAGGAATTCGTATGGATCCCAGTGCAGCCATAGTTGTCTTGGATCCTGTGCATATGTGGACTAAGGATTCTCCTCAAAATATCTTCAAAACACTATCTCCCTTTTCAAATATTCCGTTTCAAGCAGCTCCGAAGGTCAAGCCATCAAGCACCATTCATTTTCAAATACTCCTATTCAAGCACCTTCGAAGGTCAAGTCTTCACACCAGAACTATGTAAGCCTTGAGTTTCCCATTGCACTAGAGAATATGTAGGAGCAGGATCAAGTCCTGTCAGGCTATCTTCCATCAATCTATTTATTTTCACTCTAATTAAAGGGATCAAAAAGTTTTCAAAAAATCACCGCTCGGTTTAAAGTCTGGTTCTCTAGAACAGCAGTAGTGGGTGTCTTAACTGCCTTCCAGGCTCACTCTAGAACCTAAATCTCTTCCTCAAGGTAGGGTTTTTCCAAGTATTTTCCCTTAAATAAAAGTTTGGTGCCGACTCCATATTAATCCAAATAAAATTCTATTTTTAAAATTTTAGCGAGTTCGTCGTCTTGTCGGAATTGCGGTTGCGGACAGTAAAAACTATCATTTTCTTTCCAAATTGGAGTGCCATTAACAACTAGTCTAAGGGACCATTCATTCCTCAATAAAATGTCGTCTTACTTTCTAACAATACGACTTAAGTTTCAAATTTAGAATTCTCTTATTTTTAGTTACGGACCACTAAGTCTCAAAATATGAATAAGGTTGACTACCAATTCAAGGGAGAATTCACTCCTTAATGAGTGGCGTCTCATAAGAGATGCCGCAACACCATAAGGACGAACCATACAAGTCTAAGGGAGCATTGATTCCTCAAAAAATTGTGTACTTACTATATAAAAATACGATTTAAGCTTCAAATCTAGAGTTCCCTCATTTTTAGTTACAGACCACTGAGTCTCGAAGTAGAAATGAGATTGACTACCAATTCAAGGGAGAATTTACTCCTCAATGAGTAACTTCTTAAAAGAGATGTCTCAACATCATAAGAACGAACTAAGTTTAATTCATTTTAAGTTCATGGAGATCCTTGTTTAAAGAAGAAATTACAACAACTTATATTTGCGTCACCAAAATAGAAAGGGCTACATCAATGTCTTATGTTTACATCACAAAATACAAAAGGATATATGAAAAAAATACAAAACAATTACATCAGCAATCTTATTCCCCATCGTTTACAAAAGAAATCATTGATTTTAGTGAAACAACATTAGTATGTCATATTTTAGGTTTCTTCTACGAAAAAATCACAATATCCTCTTACTTCTCCTTTGTCTAAAAATTTTGGCAAGATTTTGACAATTTTTCACAAAATTGTTGAGCTTTGATGGTATTGTGAAGGGATTTGTATTCATTTGGACTTCTGCTTCATCTAAGTGTTTAATGAACTGCTAAGAATGAAAGTGAACTTCATCGACCATGTCTTCATACTTCTTGATCCATGTTTTCTTTTCATTATTCTCATTAATATCCTCTATTATCCAACCTTCCACCCACTCATTCTTTTTATTTTCTTGCTTCAATGCCTCAAGTCTCCATTCTTCTTTTTCTTTTCCCAGCTTTTCAACAAACTCCCTCAATCTTGTTTCATTTTTACCTGCTTCTATGAATAGATCACAATACTTCTTAGTTGAATCCCATCCACAATTAACTTGACATTCAACTCCAATCAAAGCTTCTTGCAAGGCTTATATTTGTTGTCCTTGTGCATGATAGTTAGTTTCGACCCTTTCTTTTTCCTCCATCACTTAAGCCCTCACTTTTTCTTGGGCTTCTAACTTATCTTGAATTTTCCTTAGTTCGATAGTGACTCTATCTTGATATGGTTCTTTTCCTTTCCTCGCCTTATTTATCCGACTTGAAGATTCAAAAGCATCGACGAACTCATCCTTCAAGTGTCCAATTTCTATATCCAACTAAGAAGTCATACCTACTATGATTTGAGTTAAGTCACGAGAACAACTTTCATCCTTTTTAACAAACTTCAAAGCAAGGTTTGGTACCTCCCTCATTTTCCTCCATTCCTCATACTCAACAGGAGCGGTTATCCTTGGCTTTCCCAATTCCTTCTCTCCTACCCTTTTGATGTCTCTCCAAGATCTATGAATCTTTTCATACTGTCTAGTATCCTTATTTTCATCATATTGGAAACTAACACCTTCGAACTATTCCTTATGCAACTTAACTTGAGTCCACTTCAATTATTTAAGGACCATATATGGGATATATGCAACATGTGGACCCACTAAGGGAACATTAGGAAAGTCACCACAATTGTAAATAATGGAATCTGATTGATGCTAAGGACATGCCCATACAAATTTTCTCAATTCAATCATGTATATCTCATCCTTCTGATCACCAACTCATTACTCCTTCCAACAGATATGATGAAAATATCTCTTCAATCATCTAAAGGACCCATATACCCTCTTGTGTTCATATGAGTCACAATCCATATATACCGTAGATGTAGACAACAATATAGAGTTCTCCCATTTTTTTGATGATAGATCTTCATTGAGAAGAAAGTATCTGATAAGATGGTTGGCACTGTTTGTACCTTGTTCTTTAAACTTAAAGAAGACATCCATGGCTGCTTGGTCTACCATGTTTGCTGTGAATAGGAAGAATATTAGTCCATAAATGGTCAGCGCCATCGTAATCTAAATTACGATGAAATAATGCACTCAAGATAATTTGGAAGAAAATTGTTATGATCGAGAGGCCGTCACAAATCTTTTATTTTAAAAGGAAAATATTTGGAAAAAACTCTTATAGAAAAAGAATTCTAGGTTCAGGAGCTAATTACAAATAGGGAAAGTATTAGCACCCTACTCACCCGTTCCAAAGTATGGTACCCTTAATTAAGTGTGATTTTAATATTTTTGAAAAAAGTTTGATCCCTTAAAAAGAATAAAAATAAAATAGATTTATGGAAAATAGTTTGGCGGGATTTGATCTTGCTCCTACGTATTTTTTGGTGCAATGGAAAACTCAAGGTTACGTAGTTCTGGTTAAGAGACTTGATCTCTAAAAATAAACTATTTAGAGAGTTGAGAATTTATGAAAATATATTGGATCTTTTAATCCACATCCGCATAAAGTCCAAGCCAAGTGAGGGTTGCACTAGGACTTATACAATTTTTAAAATATAGAATGGTAGAGAATGTTACCCATCCGTATTAAAAACTCGTTGCGCAAGATTTTGAAAATTTAAGAGTATTTAAAAAATTATTTTTGAATATTAAAATAAATTTAGATAAGACTTTATTGAATTAAATATAACTAAACTAATTTTCTTAAATCTACGTGTGTACAAGGTTCGAGTCAAGCAAAGGCTGCACTAGAACTTATACGATTTTTTCAAAATATACAATGATAGATAATGTTATGTGTCCACATTTAAACTCATTGCGTGAGGTTTAGAAAATTTAAAGGTATTAAAAAAAATTTTGAAAGCAAATTTAAACAAGACTTTATTGACTCAAAAATAATTTTTTAAATTAGTTTTTTAATCTACATATGTACAAGATTCAAGCCAAACAGAAGTTACACTAGAACCTATATAGTTTTTTAATACAGAATAGTAGAAAATGTTATTCATATGTATTAAAAAAATTATTAAATGAGATTTAAAAAAACCACAAATGGCTTGATAGGATATTGAGCTACATTTTACTCCGTTCCAAGAATCAAAAGTGGAATTTGTGCTAAATTGTCTTATCTCTTCCTTAATTAAAAAAAAAGTTAAAGACTTAAGCGTGAGGCATTCAGAATTTGGTGGGCATTGTCTTTTCCTTTAATTAAAAATAATATTAAAAGCTTAAGCATGAAACATCATAATCCAGTGGGCCTACCTCGTTTATTAATTCGGCTACAAACTACATGTGCTAAGCCTTCTTGGTCATATTGTTATTTGTCGGATCTGCTTTCAAAGGTTGGGGGCGAGGGGGTCCCTCAAACTACTCTGGTTCGTCCTGTTTTTACGGGGCTCCACGGACTTGATGTTGTGAAGCCAATATGCCCGGAGCTTCCTTCTTTTGGAATCTTAATCGTGCCTTTGAGAAACTAGGGAATAGGTATTGAGGGTGAGAAAGGCTTAGGAATTCCAACGACGCCACAATGGAGGAATGGATGGCTGGGGTAATTATCCGGTTAGGCACTTCCTTAGCATTAGAACCAGCTATCTAATTTCCTAATTTATCCTCCTTCCATCCCTAAAAATAGTTTAGGCTTTTGAGTATGGTACCAGACTATAGTTTCGATGGTCAAAGAGAGCGGATAATGTGGAAGTTGTAGATAATCTTGTAGCTACCACGCAGTGGCCACTGATGGTTATGACCTCACTAAGGCTGAGATTGGCAAAGCAAAGGAGATGGAGGCATGAAGCTTCACAATCATATCACAAATTATTCTACCATGATTGACTTCTAGTTTTAATTTGAGATGCATTTTTAGTGATAACAATATGTTAGTGGTTCTGTGCTCCACCTGAATCAAAACTCTGCCGCTTAAATTACGGAAAAATGCACAAACATATTTACGGAGCCTACTGACGACTTTGGATTTATCAGGCCTTGATTTCATCTCACCTAGCAATATATGTAATTTGGATCCATCACCTAACAATTTCATCTCTTATTTCATTCTTGTTGAAGAGAAAAGCGAGGAGAGACACAATGGGTTGAACCTCCAACACTAGATTAGAGGCGAGAAAGTGAAAGCTTTCCAATGCACAAGTCTGTTCCTGAAAATCCCTTTTTCTATTTGTTATTTATCATTTATAGATTTGAAATTAATTGACTTAACCTTAGCTTTACTTATCTAATCAAAATTATTTTTTTAACTATATTAATAGATTAGTAACTACCCAACAGAAATATTTTTATTTTCCTCTTTCTCCACTTGGGCTAAATGTTATTTTCCTTTGGTCCATTAGATTGTTAAAGAAAATTGTTCCCTTCCCTTTTTTTGTTTTCTTGGTTTGGGTTTTAGACCTAAATTACTTCTTTCTCCTATTTTTCTTTTTTTCCTTATTATTATATTATCGATTTTTTCCAGGTTTGAGCTATCAAATTCTTCACAATTAATTGATCCACCGAGAGGCTTTACGCAGATGTCGGCGCATTTTGCACTCAATTCTGTAATGTTGGTGCATATTCAGTTTGAGTAGGATATAAATGACTTCCTACTAGGTAAAGCAGGAAATAAGCTTAGGCCACTTTGCTAGATAGCAATACAGAATCGACACTCCTGCGCACGAGTTGGCGTCGGAAACTGCATCGATTTATTGACATAGCAACTTATCACACCACCAAAGTCAAGATAGTATTGTATTATCATCTGCATCTTCCACGTATTTGTCAATCGATGCCAAAATTGCATGCGAAGATCGAGAAATTACATTTGTATCTAGGATGCACCTTAGAGCGTACTTCGAATCAATCTGCATGACTGTATTGATTTTTCATGACTTGAATGAATAGACTGACATGATAATTTGAATTGTAATTCCTCTTCGCTAATATGGAAATGCAGCATCGATAACCTGATGAGCTATCAGATTCATGCACTGTTCTTTACTCCATTGTAGTAACTTGCATACCATATAGTCTTAACTCCATGGAGGCGAGCCAGCTGCATCGAGAAGCGACCAGCAGAGCCTCTTTTCTTACGCGCCGATTGCAAAGAAATTTGTGGGGAACCCACAGATAAATGACTTCTTCCGTTCTTTCTCAAGAGGTGAATGTAGAGAGAAAACTATGTCTTTGATCAGCAATGAAAGCTTTACCTTGTGATATAACAGTTTGTGCCAATTACATCGTAAATCTTGCGTCCCCAAATATTATAATGGCGATGTTCTTTTCTTTCTTCCATTCGCGTCACGATTGAGATAAGCTTATCGGCTAAAGGCAAAGTGTGTAGGCATGTTTAGAGTTTTCTCATTTAATTTAAATCAGCCGAGACATTTTTGGACAATAATAACAACTAATATACCATCAATTTTTAAACTTAACTTCATAATAAAATAAATAATATCATCCAATTTTATTAAATCAACACAATTTAACTTACTACATTAACTTAATTATTACTAATTTTAAATATAAAAATATAATAATAAATAAATAAATTTTTTTTTAATATATATATATATATATATATATATATATATATATATATATATATATAAATAAAGAAGATCAAACAGGTAAGTAGCTTATTATGAGGATCCAAGAGAACATCTAATTTACATAAATTTAAAAATAATAAAACTTTTAAAAATTTTATATAACTACATGTATTATAAAAAAGAAAAGAATTTGATTTAATGCATCAAAATATATATATATATATATATATATATATATATATATATATATAAACAAATGAATGATCATAGTTGATAAAAAACAAATATCAAAACCACGATGCAATAATATATATATATATATAAAATAATAGAATTTAAAATTTTTTGTTTAAAATCTAAAAAATAAAATAAAATTATTTTTTATTTTTATTTTCTTTTAAATTATCAATATAAAAAAAATTAAGCTAATAAAAACTGATTATTAATGTATTAATTGATCTTATTTTGCTTCTCAATTCCTAAAGCTTAAACAATAGTTCAACTCATCATTTCTATGTTACTTTTTGTCAAAAAAAAAGTTTATTAAATATTTGAATACAAAGAGCTTATTGTTCTAAAAGGAGGTTTGCACTCACACATACCTGAAGAAAAAATGAGAAAGCAACATTAGAAACTAAGAGAAAATAAAAATAAAAATAAAAAGACGGAAAAGGGAGTATCCAAGAAGAAGAGAGATTTGATTTTAAGTTATTTTCAATATTCATGAGAATGTACTCGATAGCTAGAACAATGGAGGCATGTTATGGTGTTTAACTATTGGTAAGAGTGATGGAATGAATACAAGGCATCCTTATAATAGTATTCTCTTATCTTTAAAATTAAAGATAGGTGATAAAAAACTTATAAATTGTCAAGCTTTATTGTCCTTTATTTTCTCAACAAATCCTCCTCCCCTCTTTTTCAAATTTTTTTTTCTTAAAGTATCTTTCTGAAAAATTTTAAACTAAGCCCCGCCTCCCTTCATTGATGAGATTCCTTTTATTTAAAAGGAAGCTAACTTGCTTGTTCTTGGCCAAAAAAGATGGCTTTCTTCTCTTAATAGTCCCATCCTAACCATTCTATGTAACCATGTTATGCATGTTGCTTCACCTAATTTCAACTACTCTATTTCTATTAATTTTAACTCAAATTTAAACTTTTTTAAACAAATTAAATAAAATTACATTTTTGTTTATATATTTTTTTATTTTAAATTAACTAAACTCTGAATTAAGATTAAAGAAAATAATTAAAAGGAATAAAATAATAAACAAAAAAGTTATAAAAAAATCGATATTCATAGTATTTAAATACATTAAAGTATAAAAATATAAATAAAATATACTCCTTATCGCAACTGTAATTACAATGAGACAACGAACTTGCTAAAATTTTAGAAAATAATTTTATGAATTGTTGAGCCGCCATAAAATTTTATTTTAAGAGAAAATATTTGGAAAAACCCTAACGTGAGGAAGAAATTCTAGGTTCGGAGTCGGTTACGAATAGGGAAGGTGTTAGGCACTACTGCCCGTTCAAAAACTAGTTCCTTTGAACTGAGTGTGTGATTTATTTGAAAACTGTTTGATCCCTTAATAGAATACAAATAAATAGGTTTGTATGAAAATGGCCTGACAAGACTTGATCCTGCTCTTACGTATTCCGTGATGCAATATCGAAAAAATTGGTCTTTGGATAAATTAAAATTACGTGCTTGCATAACTCAAACCGTCATAAGTCGTGAGTATACTCGAATTGAAATACAGAACAACAGAGAAGACTATCTGTTCGTATTGGAATCTGTTGCATAAATTTGTTAGAAGATCGAAACCAGATATTTTTGAAACAGATGTTTTTTTACAGAATTAGTAAACAATGGTTTTTCTAAAAATTTGTGCATACATGTAAATCAAACCGGTCAGAACAGCGTATGAATGCACTTGCAATTAAAACACTGAACAGCAGAGAAGGTCGGCCTTCAGTCAGATAAAAACTGCTTGAACAAATTTTAGAAAATTAAAATAGACATTTTGGAAACAGACGTTTTATAGGGTTAGTAAACAGGGGTTTTCTAAAATGTGGCGATTCTAAATCAAAAACCGTCAGTAAAGTCGCTTAGATAGAATCACAATTAAAATAGGAGAAATTAGAAGGCTGCTTGTTACAGATAAAATTGCCACAAAATTTAGAAAATTAAAACAGACATTTTGGAAACAGACATTTTTTACAAAGTTAATTAAAAGGAAATTGATTATGAATTAAGAAAGGAATCGGGTTTGACCCAAATTAGGAAATTGGACTTGATTACAAGTTAAGAAGAAGTGGGTTTGACCCAAATTTAGCAAGTGAATTATAAAAAGATTTTAGCTTAGGGATAAAAGAATGGCTTTACCCAAAATTACGAAATATAGGACTTGATTTTACAATGAAATAAAAAATGAACTTAATTTTAGAGTGAATTGGGTGGGATCCAACAAAATGAAAAACAAACTTGATTGGACAAAAGTAGAAGAGCTTATTTAATTTAATCATATTTTATTATTCAAGTAACCCTCCCAATGAAGAGGGAATTGGGTAAGGTCCAATTGCTGGGAGGGAATTGGGTAAGGTCCAATTGCTGGAATTTTGGATAAGATCCAATTCTTAGTTGACTTCATGAAATGAATTGGGCTTCTCCACGGCCAAACTAGCTCATGAGGTCTCGTGCAACGAAATGGGCTCGTCGCTACATTCATGGCCCAGTTGCTTCACTCGTGATCCAAGATGGCTCGTAGGATTTCATGGGACGATTTGGGTCACGTTCCTTTTATGGCTGAAGTTGGCTAATGGATATATTTAAAAACAAAAGTGTGTCTCGGGTTTTGAAAACCTTAACCCAGGAACACGAGTGGTGTACTCAGCCACTTGAGCCATTCAATTTTATGCCTTATGTTTTGTAAATTAACAATATACGTAGTACTGCATGGGATTAGGCCACTTCCTCCATTTTATATAAACTTAATGGTGGTCCCCACCCTTTTATTTTCCTTCACCCCCTCTTTGTATGGATTTTTATTCTACGTCGAAGAGCTTAACATGCAAAGTGTACCACTTAACTCAAAACTTGGTGGTTTGCCATTTTTAGCTTGCAGCATCCGAATTCCACATGGCTTTGGTTATAAAGAGTCTAAGTTTATGAACCTGAGGGCAAGGCATGGTAACCTAAACCCCAAAGACAATCGATACCAGAAGGGAATAGCCTCCGTTGAGGAAAATCAAATAGCAAGACTGCATGGAACCTTATGTAAAGTTCTTGGTATTCATTCTAAGTAACTTTCCTCATCTTTTCCATTTGTGCTGGACTTGGAACCACCAATTGGGATGAGAGGGTGGTTTTTGACATTAGAGGTAGATTCAACTTGAATTAAAAGGACTCATGTATGAATTATTTGCTCTAATTGAACTAGGAACGTGCTCAATCCGTAGTATTTAGGTTCAACCGCATGGAATTTTTATTTCACCAATATTAAGCATGACATCAAACAAATCATGCGAATAACACCTAAATGTTGACCGTGTTAGTTTCTTAAGCTAAACTTCACACTCAAGTTTCCGTAGCCATGAAATTAATCTTAATTAAAGAGCCAGCTCATCGAACCATTATGCACGATACTTATGCGATTCGGCCTAGAAGGGCTGATGGCCTTTAGTATTAAGACTTCTGCTAAAATGTACATACATCTCCCTGGGTAATATTTTGATCTTGCTGATCTCATGTTCACCAGTGGGTTTCTAACTTTTAGCATCGCTGACTCACGTGGCCAATGAGTGACGATAACGCTAGAGGTCGCACCTAGGATCACTTTTATTCATTTTAGCTATGGTTGTAACTTCGGAAAGACCATGACCAAGATGATCTTAGCACATGTAGTTTGCTTATTCGGATCCTATTTAAAGTGAACATGATACCGTACTAGCAATTTAATCACAAAGTTGTGTTGGGCCTTTTCTCTATGGGATCCTTTGTGTGGACTCTACACCAGGCCATGTATCATCATCAAGCACATGACTAATCTATACTTGGTTATAACTATCTGACTAACTGAGTTTTTTCCTCGAATTGTCTTTTCTTTTGAAGCAACTATCATTCTTTGTTTTGGTTCATCAATAGTCGTTTCGATTATTAGGATCAGGGGTTGCACTTGTTCCTTGATTGCCAAATAGTTCACATACTGGCTGGTCCTACCGAGACTTTAATATGATATTTGTCAAGTGAAATTCATCTATGATTCATATCTCCTAATGCTCACATACTACAAGTTTGACGCATTTAGAAACTAATTCTGTCGATTGCAATTTTGGTTTAAAGAATCCATAGGAAGAAATTCTCCTAAGTGACACAACCAATGACAAAGCTAAGTCGATATCATCTAAATTGTCTATCATTTAGCTAAACATGACAAACGTGTAATAATATAATCATTCACGCGATTTGAAGATCTAACCTGGATGGCGAGAGCTTCTTCTTCGTGGCAACGAAGTTGAACAAAACTGATTCTATAGAACACAGAGGTTTCTTCTTTTCTAGGTGCAAGAACTGGAGAAATCTTCCAAGACTCCTCCGAGAGGGATTTGAAAATTTTCAGTCAAGAAATGCTAGCTGATAAATTCAACCCAATCTCTCTGATGTATTCCTCTGATCCACGTTCTTGATTCTTCAAGGCGAGAACATAGACCCTGTATCTTTCAAGATGCTAATCTAGGCTAAACTTCTAAGGATCCAGCATTCTTTCAATAGAAGTCAAGAGTCTTTAGAGAGGAGTCATTCCTTTCGTCCTTGCCTAGATCCTTACTTTCTTAGAATCGAACTATATCTGGAATCAGCTAAGGTAGAATCCTTCTTCGATTAAGAGCTTGATGCAGAATTGATTAAGAACCAGCGGTATTCTTTAGAATCTGGATGATGTAAGTGCTAGGACATGAATTCTCTTTTGTTGATATGGAGCTGATTCCATTATTGGATTCCACAACCATAAATGCCTCTTCCACTTTTCATGGTATTCCAATCGCTTTGGAAAACTCTAGAAAGTCCAAAAAGGAGCCAGCCAAGAGAAAGGAAATTCTCCAGCTGAGATAGGGAGTGCCAGGGAGAAAGCGAAAGTTTCTAGAAGTTTGGAAAAGCTCTCCCCCCTCTTTTCATATTTATTTGCCTCTTTTTTGCTATGCCAGTGAGAGAAAAGCTCCATAGACCCCCTCTGTTTTTTCTTTTTTTCAACCTCCCTTTTTATTTTATTATTTCTTATTTTTCTAACCATTTCTAAACTAACTTAATCAACTTTCTAAAAAAAATTTTCTCTTTTTTTTTTTTGATATTTTCGTTCTCTTCTTATTTTTTTTCTTTTTTTTTATTTCTTTCTTCTTTTATTTTCATTTTTATTATCTTTTATTTATTTCTATTTTTATTATTAATTTTGTTTTTCTCATTTTTGTCGCTTTTTTTATTATTTTTTTTGTTTTTTTTTTCTATTTTCCCAATTTTTTTCATTTTCTCCTTTAATTTCATTTTTTATTATCATTATTATTTTCTTTTTTAACTCACCCTTAATTAATATTAACTAATCTAGCTAACTTCCTAACTACTTTCTAACAATTTCTTTTTCTTTTCATTTTTCATCATTCTTTGTTATTTTTTGATTTTGGACAAATAATTTATTTTAGGTTTTAAACTTATCTTCAAACATAATTTAGTGTTTACACTCCTAATATAAAGTATTGAGCATATGAACTAGACAAGTTAATCCAACTAAATTATAGATTTTAGATTCAAGTTATGGATATGAAACATATTAAAATCTTAGGCCCTATTTGTGATAATTGCTAGTTTTTAGTTTTTGGTTTTCAAATCAATTTTGAAAATAATATATGTTCAATAAAAATGGTTTTGAATTGTTTTTTAACATATTTTCAAAACAATTTTGACTAAAACTTCAAAATAAAAAAAGAGGTTTATTGATTATTATTTTTAGTATTGAAATATTTTCATTTCTAAATCTATCAAACCCACCACTACCATAGTGTGAACACCAATTCTTGTTCAGATTACCTTGATTTAGATTACAAAAATAGAAAGAGTAGAAATAAGACTTAAAAGGGAAAGAAGAAGAGAATGTAGTAATAACATATAGTAAGTATATATATATATATATATATATATATATATATATATATATATATATATATATATATAATAGAGAGTAAGTGGTACAAATAAAAGGGGATGGTAATAATAAGTAAAAATAACAAACAAAAGTGAAAGGAGTTAAATAAAAAAAAAATTGGAAAGCAATAAAAAGGAGTGGTTATCCCCAAGAGGCTAGGGTTAGTTAAGAATTAGTTAGGTTAGTTAGAAATTTAGTTAGGGTTATTATTCTGGGTTGGCAATTAACTAAGGGCAGGATGGGTATTACCATGGTTAGAAGGGGGTATAAAGGAATTTTTGGAGAATTTGAAGGGGACTTTTTGGTGCGAAAGAAGGAATTCTCAGCATACGGAGACAGAGGGAGATATTGGCTTCAAGCGGATTCTCTGAATTGAGAGGAAGTAGTTGGTGAGATTTGGAAGGAGCGTTCTTGGTCTTCTGTTCTCGAGATTTCATTGAAGGTCTGAGAAGCTCTCTGAAATTCACGAAAGGAACCAAGTCTTTGTTTCCTTAGAATTCGTTCGATTCCTTTGCGTTTCTAGGAGAAGTTGTTGGCTCAGAATTGATATAGACTCTATTTCTTGCTTCCCCGACTCTGTCGAAACCTCTTGGCAGAATTCCAAAGCGGGTTCAATTCTCCACTCGACGCACCAAGTTAGATTCTTGCTTTGTTATTGTTGATTTTATATGTGCTTAGTTTCAACTGAACGTTGTGTTTCCAATTTCTGTACATTGTTGTGCATCTGCAAATATTGTGATTGATTTAGGTTAGGAATGAATTGAATTTGCGATAGAAGACATTAAAATGACTGTGATTCCTGTTTCGAAGTCCCGAACATCAGTTAAGGTAAAATAAAGTTAGATTTTAGGGAGAGGAAGAAGAGCAGTAAAAGTTGGTCATTATAGTCATGAATTGTGTTTTAGAACCAAATCCTAAGGTATATTAGAAAGCTAATTTTTGCTGCAAAACTGGGAGTGCACCTGTCTACCAGTTGTCAATTATACAATAATCAACCATAATTTAGCTTTGAAGGGTAAACCTGTGTTTACCACATCCTAGTTGGATTACAGATCGGGCCTCTACCTATTCATGAGGTTCTACCACAGCACCTTTGTCCAGAATCCCTGTTTAGCAGAATAAGTGGAGTCGGAATCATAATTTTACCCCTGTGATAGTAGGGAATCCAGGCTAGCTCGATCATTAGACTAGGTCAGGTAGAGAAAAGCAGCTCTTGTCAATCTATGGCAGAGAAAACCGAAACTGATTTAGAATATCCCCATTGTGGGACCTAAGGCTAAGTAAGTGACAGACCCATGTCTATAGCAATCAAATCATGTAGTATCCTTTTTCTCAATGGTGGAAGCAATAACCAGGTCATAAATAAATATAGAACCATGGCTGGATGCACGAGTGAATGTCCCATCAAAGGGTACGGAAAGTTGCGAGTTAAAGGAATTCAATTGGTGTCATCATGGATGAGAGTTAACCCAAAAATAAAACAAAATTCTAGGTGGCAATGAGACTAGTATCTCGATCTCTCGAAGACTAGTTGGCCTTCATTAATTAATAGGTTTCAAGCAATCAGGGTAATCAGTTGCAGATCTCCTAAGATAACCTTTGGCTGGTTTTAGGATCAATACCTTGGTAACTAGAGTTACAATGGAAAGCCATCCCTGGTAGGGGAGCATATCGGGATTTAATCTTTAACCAAGATAGCAGACCCTTCACATTGTATGCATTAGGCCTAAACTGATTGAAGAGTCATACTCGAGCTATATATTGGTCTGGTAGGTCCGTTTTGGTGATGAATTGAATCCCGAAATTAACCCAACATCACTGCAGGGTCTAAGGAAAAATAACAGGTAGGGTAGTGTCCAGAGTCAAGAGCAGTCGTGAATACTAGGCCAAAGACAGGTTCTGAATTTGATGAGGCATAGGTCTAATAGCAGGCAAGAATCAGAGCTGCTCTCATAAAGAAAGCTGTGATTAATCCTAAGTAGAAGTGTGGGTTCTGTAATAGGCTTAAGATCTCTCAAGGCCACTATCCACAAAATAAGTAAGGTCAGGTCCTAAAAGGTAGTGAATCAGTTTATAAGAACCTAAACCTGAGAATTTAAAGAGAGTGGATATGTTAGTCATGAGTCTTGCTTTTCCCCTTATATAATAGGTTTGACAATAGGAATGTTTGGGTTGATTGGTCTAAAAAAGAGAAACCTTGCATGTTTCTGGAACCTGTCCTGAGAATGTAGGATGTGCAGGTGAAATTTTGAATCCTAATTGGGCTTTAAAATCCGCTGACTCTAAGGTTAAATGCAGAAGTAAACCAGTCACAAATAATCATAGTTGTTAGTTCTTTGTGCTGATTCACCTTAGCCCCCTTTCTGATGCACAAAGCCAACAAGTAGGACAAGTGAAAATCCTCACAGAATGCTCCTTTACACTCATAGCCTAAACCTTAATCTATAGGGCCTGAGAATACTGGGAGAAGTATAGGATTCTTGTCCATAGCAACCAGTAGCGGATTAATTTTGGAAACAGTCTAGAACAATGGTACAAGAATAATCAGAACTTAGCTAAGAGGACCTGTGATTGGAGTGAATACATATACCAGTAGTGTTGACAAAACCTGATTTGCTATACAGTGGCAACCATCTGGGATAGGAACACTTAAGCGAAGAAGTGAAATGGGTTTTGAGAGAGGGAGTGTGGTTTTTTTTAGGCCGGTGTCTTAAAGTCATCATTGGCACCCACATAAGTAGCAAGGGCAAGAGATGCTAGTTTAGATTTGATTACAGAATAACAGTGGCCAAAACAAAAGATGGCCAAGTCTGAAAACTGATGTAGCCTACTGCCCGGATAAATCAACTGCACAAACTTAGGAATACTTGTAGAATAGAATAGATGGACGTTTGGATAGCAACTGTGAACTTATCCAGATAGCACCCCCCAGGTTATCGTTTGAAAGAGAAAGCCAAGTGTTACCTAGTCAAATTGCTCCTGGGATCAGTTTCATCACCTTGCTCTAAGTCTCAAAGGAACCAATTCAGGCAGGCACACAAATACCTTGGTATCTTATGGTCCCTGCTCCCAACAACTGGTCTCTGGTTTCTGATTTCCAGTAGGAACCTTTGGAGCATTGTACAGGTTGACTAAAATAGCTTGTGAGTCCTTACCTGTTCTGGCCACCTTTAAGTGATTCAAACAAAGAGGGGCTTATTACAACCCCTGGGTCAAGGCTGATAAGGAATTTCATGTCCCTGATGTCTGAGCTATCAATTTGAGTGCTATAACAATAGAACTAAGGGCCTAGATCAAACATCCTATTGGGCTAGTGGTGTACCAGGATAGAGTCTCAATATAATCCAAAAATACACACTCTGCAAGGGATTTAGCAAATACTAGGCTAGTTGTTTTAAACTTTCTCTTACCCGAACCCTTTACCAATGTGCTGGTAATCTACTTTAAAATTTCTCAAGGGCTAGTCACAGGATGAAAATACTATCCTTCACAGTCCTACCAAGAGTTAAGGTCCAGCCCTTGCATTGCGAGTCCGTGCTGTTTGGGCATCTTGCTTATGCCTCTATTATATCACTCCCAGGTTCAATCTGATTGTTGAATTCTGCATAATCCCTTCTGATCTTTTGCGAGGCTATCAGTACAAGTTCTAAGTCTGCTTAGGGGTTTAAGGCCACAACTGACAGGTAGATAGGCCCGGTTCTGAAATCTGTTAAAACAGGAGTCCGGCGTTTATCCCATGATAAAACAATTGCTGACTTGATAAGTCTAAATATGCAGCAGATCAGTGAACAACTAAGCCAAATTGCAGAGACTCAAAACAGTTATAACCAGCATAGGCATAGTGGATTGGAACTGTTAGAAATAAGTATAGATAGAGCTGTTGTCTTAGTTTTTGTTCTAAGCTGGTCATATCAGTGGTCATTATGTTGACTTCTACACGAGTGTTGCTCATCCTCCTTAGGAACCAACCAATCTCTAGCTTCCAGGGAAAATGATGCAGCCATTTTGGCATAATTACAATCTATAGAAGACTCCTAGTACTCTGCAGATCAGTAACCTAAGGCTAGCTAGCAGGTAGTATTCAGTTAACCAGAGATGCTGCTACTTGAGTCACATGAGCCATCTTCTGAATAATGAGTAGTCTTAGCTTCCATTCTAGGTTAGTGTTAAGGCATAATATTCAATCTCTGGTCATATGTTGGTTCCCAAGGGAGGAGGCAAATCTAGTTTAATCTCAGTAGGAGAGAGGACTGGATATGGTACTGCCTAACAAAGTTGATAAGTATTGACACCCTATAGGTATATACCCAAAAGTAAATGAACAATTTTGGGGTAGGTATTAGGACATTAGCCCAAGTGCTAGGCACACATCAGCCGGGTAAAATGTGATGCCAGAAAATAGAAATCTGAACTGGTTTTGAGAATAAAATATTGTCAGCCAAAACTTATTGCAAAGCCTCATAATGACTCTGTGCATGCTGGGTCCTGTTAATTATATAAGGGAATGGAGAGAGTGAGGAGATGACCCCAGTTCTGAACAAATTAGGATGGTCAGGGAAGTAGCACCATATCATGGCTGTTAATTTTCATGTGATAACATGATTAATGCTCAGGATTAGACTGTATAACCACCGCAAAAGCTGTTCACAAGAGAAACAGAAACGATATTAATCCAAAATGAACAAATCAGAGAAAGCCGGTTTGAAGTCTAGATAATCATGGACTATTTTAATTATGCTTAGCTTTGCACTTTAATACTTGGTTCATTATCCATTTCAGGCCTTGAACTAAACAAGTGCTTGTGCAAATCCTATACTTAGGAAAAATGACGATCATACAGGATAATTACTAAATTTGCAAGTCCTTCAAATAGTAGGGCCATCTACTGATTCTTGATTCTATAAAGGGGAGTCTATATGGGCAGTTTTAAGAACTAGCAGGATTTCCCATCAGAGATCCTTACGGTCTAAAATCAAAAATAGCATGATAAGTCGTATCAAATTAGTGGATTTTCAAAGTTCTTAAAGACCCAAAATATCACGCAATGAGCTCCAAAGTTGAAAGTGCAACATACCTTGTCTTTCGATGTTCGAAGAATCATATGAGTTGTCGTGCAACCTTCGCTTGCCTTCCGACTTGTGCATGTGGATTGAGGATCTTCCTTTTAATCTCCTTTCAAAATTACTCCCTTTCTTCCAAAATAATTTTCAAAATTCCTAAAAGACCCAAGATCTCACGCAATGAGCTCCAAAGTTGAAAGTGCAGCATACCCTATCTTTCGATGTCTGGAGAGTCATATGAGTCGTCGTGCAACCTTCGCTTGCCTTCGACTCTGTGCATGTGGATTGAGGATCTTCCTTTTAATCTCCTTTCAAAATTACTCCCTTTCTTCCAAAATAATTTTCCAAATTCCTAAAAGACCCAAGATCTCACGCAATGAGCTTCGAAGTTGAAAGTGCAACATACCCTGTCTTTCGATGTTTGGAGAATCATATGAGTCGTCGTGCAACCTTCGCTTGCCTTCGACTCTATGCATGTGGATTGATGATCTTCCTTTTAATCTCCTTTCAAAATTACTCCCTTTCTTCCAAAATAATTTTCAAAATTCCTAAAAGACACAAGATCTCACGCAATGAGCTCCGAAGTTGAAAGTGCAGCATACCCTATCTTTCGATGTTTAGAGAATCATATGAGTCTTCGTGCAACCTTCGCTTGCCTTCGACTCTGTGCATGTGGATTGAGGATCTTCCTTTTAATCTCCTTTCAAAATTACTCCCTTTCTTCCAAAATAATTTTCAAAATTCCTAAAAGACCCAAGATCTCACGCAATGAGCTCCAAAGTTGAAAGAGCAAAAGATATCCAATCTGATGTTTTGGAGAATCATATGAGTCGTCGTGCAACCTTCGCTTGCCTTCGACTCTGTGCATGTGGATTGAGGATCTTCCTTTTAATCTCCTTTCGAAATTATTCCCTTCTACCAAAATAATTTTCAAAACCAGAACTACGTAGCCTTGAATTTCCCATTGCACCAGGGAATACGTAGGAGCAGGATCAAGTCCTGTCAGGTTATTTTCATACAAACCTATTTATTTTCTTTCTATTTAAGGAATCAAACAATTTTCAAAAAATCACATACTCAGTTTAAGGATACCGTTCTTTGGAATGGGCGAGTAGGATGCCTAACACCTTCCCTATTCGTAACCGACTCCCGAACCTAGAATTTCTTCCTCAAGTTAGGGTTTTTTCCAAATATTTTCCCTTAAAATAAAATTTGGTGGCGGCTCCACATACAATTAAATTCTTTATAAAAAATTTTAGCGAGTTTGTCGTCTCGTCAGAATTACGGTTACGACACATAGTCACCACTATCACTAGACCATAATCACCAATAATTTTTTACTTTTTATTTTATTATTTTAAAAAAATAATTATTTATTAATTAATATCTATTTTTTATAAATTTATAATTGAATGATGTTGTTTAATATATAAAATTATATTTAATTTATAATATTATAATATAATTTTTATGAAATAATATATATTATTTTATATAAAATAAATATTAAATTATGTAAAAAGTATTATAATAATAATATACAAATTATTTATTTTATATATTAATTATTCTCTTAAATTGTGTATCTCGTAATATGATTAATATAGATGTATTAATTCCTAATATAAAATTTGATAAACATCAGATAAAATAAAAATATTATAATAATATATAAAATTATTTATCTTGAATATTGATAATTAAATAATATGTAAAATAAAAATTTGTATGATTATATAATATTTTTTATATTATAACAACCATCTCATGAATACTGCTTTTACTTTTATTATTATCAGTATTACCATCATAACTTTAATAATAATAATTTTTTACTTTTATTTTATTATTTTAAAAAAAATAATTATATCAAAAATTATATTTAATTTATAATATAATTTTTATGAAATAATATATTGTAAACATAGAAATAAACCATAATTTAAATAAATATTAAGATCAATAAAACGAGAAAATAGAAACATAAAATTTAAAAACAAACAATAAAATGAATAAAATACAGAGAATCCAAATAAAAAAACAACAAAAAGAAATAAAAAAGAGGATATAAAAAAATAGGAAATAAATAAATATTAAATCTAATGCTGATAAAAATTAAATAAAAAGAGGGAATAATAAAAATATATGTATAAATATAGAAAACAAAAATATGAGAAAAACAAAAAAAAATAAAAAAAAGCAAAAATAAATAAAAAAAAGAAGAAAAAGAAAACAAAAGAAATAAAAATAATAAAAAGCATATAAAATTTGAAAAGTAAGGAAAATAAAAATGGACAAGTGAATAGAAGTAAAAGAGGAATATATTAAAATTATAGACACAATGAAAAATAAAAAGATGGAAGCACCACGTAGAGTGGATTAAACAGTATAAATAAGGTCCTTTGGCTCAGAAGAAGGGTTGTTGAAAAATTCTGGAGGGAGGAAGCTTTTCAAGAGAAAGGCTACGAGACTGATTCTCTTGGCTGAAGAACTACACAAAAGAGAAAGCTCTCACCGCTTTCAAAGAAAAGAGGAGGTTTTCGTAGGTCCTTGATTTGCTGCGAATTTTCTGAATCTCGCCCCTAGTAACAGCAATCCTCGGAAGCATTCATGTCTCATCATTGTGAGTCCAAACTCAAACCTCGATCGGGAAGGATCTTGCGCGCCAACGCGAAGGTTAGCATTTCTATCCAAATCTTGATATTATAATCAGTACTTACAAGGATTGTTTTGGTTTATTCAGCGAAGATTTGTATTTCGCTTGGACCTTGATGCTCCGATTGACGATTTCGATGCTTATTTCTGGCTTATTTGTTATTTAGTCGTTGTTAGGCAATAAAAAAAGATAAAATATAGGTAGATTAAACGTTGAAGTAAAAAAAAAAGAGAAGAGAAAGGATTCAGAATTATAATTAAGATTTGCAAGAACTTAAAACCGATCGAATCGGAACAAAAAAACATTATTTCGTAGTGTGATTGTTAAAGATGCATCTCATCCATTATAAGGTGGCTATTCTGAAGCTCCAATCTGAGATGTAATACGAGTTAGTGTGCTGTATGGATAAACTAGAAAGGCCATTGTCTCTTAACGCAATATTGTGAGGAAGCTCAGCTTTGTTGTAAATTAGCCATAAGTAGGTATAACCGGTTAAGGAATGAGAGCGTTCGAACATATATATGAACCCCTGGTTGGCCTATTGTCGAACGGTGCGATCCTCATATTTACTCAGGGGAAGCGTGGGCGTGCAGGATGCCTTAAAGGCTTTGAAAATGTGAATACCACTCATGACTAAGTCAAGAATCATTTTTCCTAGTGCTAGATGAGTCTGCAGACATACCCCTGATTCCCCTGATTGACCAGCTAATATAGATCCTTTAGATGCTCTGACTCATAAGAACCGTGAGGTGCTCTGTTCTATATTGTGCGGGAGGAGGCAGTTCTATGAGCTCACCCCTGCATCACTAACCTACGACATGTTCACAAATCAGATTCGAGGATAGATTGGTGTTTACTATCATACATACGTTGAAGCTCAAACATTCCTTGAGAAACACTGTCCAAGAAAAACAGAATGTGAGGAAGGTTTTGAACCAGTTATAGAAACTATATGGGGGAAGTCTCACATGCCAACGACCCTTGGAGACACTACCTAACAGAGGACTTGGAGCAGGTATACCCCAAGCAGAATGCTAGCATCATAGTCGAGCTTACTTAAATAAGGAATCTGGAGGGAAGCTTCTGTGATGAAAGTGGTGGCTGGGGACATAAGAGATAGTAATATGGATATCTCGCTTACCAAATACTCATTTGCTTACTCGCCCGAATATGGTTCGTCTCTAATTAAGATTTGGCCATCCTTCATATCGACGAGTCCATGTCTTCCCTGATAATGCCCTTACCAGAGATAACTTCAAGATCAGAGGACTTCACTTGAAAGATCCAATAGAGGCAAGGATTCGACTCTCCATGCACGCCGCCGATGGCCTTCTTCAAGGGTGCAAATCTCTCAAAGAAGGAAAGCTAGTAGCGTGTCTCGGTTTTCATGTTCATTTTTACTCCCAGCTGAAACGAGCGAAAATACTTTCTCGTTAAGGGCTCAGGGGATGTTGATGGAGTGAGTACTTGGCGGTTCTAGAGTCGTAAGAAGAATCAAGGTAGATACGGACACTTGGCGTTAGGTGAGACCATTCCGACCCTTCATGATTCAGCATCATTTAATTCTCGTTTGGAACGTACGCCAACGAAAACTCGAAGAGCGCCTAGCCATATGCATGCCATGACACTCATCTTGGTAAACTTCCCCCGTACGACGACTTAGAGTGGTGCATCTAGACGTCTCCTGCTCCATAACAATGGCTATAAAGCACAGAGTAAACATAGTATTCAGAGAGTTAGGTGGTCCATGAATCATGCTGGCGATAGCAACGGAACACGACCCTCCATATGGGACCTTGCCAGGCCCGTCTTCGAGGTGTTAAAGGACCTATAGAATCGTAGAAATACCAACAGTACGGGAGGTGTCACTGACTAGATGACTCAAGCCAAATCGCAATTCCAATGTTAGTCATCCTCGGTTATCATATGCATGTAGAACAGCAAGAGACCTAAACTCTATTTAACAAGGGCGGCTATGTCTGAAATAAGCTAGGCGGTCCATTAAGAGGCAACCACTATTTGTTTGAGGCAATGACTCAGTGCATGTAGGTCACCATCAAGAGCATGTAGGTCACCACCAAGAGCATGCAAATAAAAGATGAACTAAAGGAGACACAGGACCCACCTGTAGATTGGGTTGGGAATGGAAAAGGAAACCTCACCCTGGGCACATACGTACAATTAACAGAACCTAGGCTGAACACATGACTCACTACCTCAGGTTCATGTTTCGAGCCCCGTACATATATACGGACCGAATTGAACATGGGTTATAAAAGCAAAATGGCTTAAGTGGTAGAGGGCATGACCTACGACCCCATTGCTTTTGCTTCGAATCCCATGCACGACATTTTCGTTTTAATTGAAGAAGAATGTCTTATTCCAATCCAGCCCCTGCATTCCCCTTATTCCAATCCAGCCCCTACATTTCCCTTTATTCCAATTAAGCCCTGTATTCCCTTTATCCCTACCAAGCATTCCCCTTTATTTCAATCAAGCCCAATTCATTTTCTTTTGCCTTGGAAATATTTTTGGGAATCACTAGTCTCACGTGATGAGTTCTAAATGAGAAACTGGCGGTTTTCACTACTGTTCGATATTTAGATATTCATATAGGCCCCAGCGCAGCCTTAAGCTGCCTTGGACCTTATGCATATGTGGACTAAAATTTCCTCCTAAAACAATAAAACATGTAAAAAATACTTTTGGGAATGATTAGTCTCACGCGATGAGCTCTAAATAGGAAATTGGTGGTTTTCACTGTTGTTCGATATTTAGAGATTCATATAGGTCCCAATGCAGCCTTATTTGCCTCGGATCTTGTGCATATGTGGGTTAAAAGTTCCTCTCAAACTTTGTTTCTTCTTTCTTTTCAAAAGTTTCTTCCAAATCCTTTACCTTACCTCTGAAGGTCAAGCATTCACAAACCAGAACTACGTAAATCTTGAGTTTTCCATTGCACCGGGGTATACGTAGAAGCAGGATTAAGTCCTGTCAGGTTAACCTTCATCAACCTATTTATTTTTATATTAAGTAAAGGATCAAACAGTTTTCAAATGAATCACACACTTAATTTAAGGGTACCGTTCTTCGAAATGGGTGAGTGGGATGCCCACACCTTCCCCACTTGTAAACCGAGTCCGAACCTAAATCTCTCCCTCGAGTTAGAATTTTTCCAATTAGTTTTCCCTTAAATAAAAATTTGGTAGTGATTCCACATAATTAATAAAAATTCTATTTTTCAAATTTTAGCGAGTTCGTCGTCTCGTCGAAATTACAGTTGCGACATATATATGATTTTATATAAAATAAATATTAAATTATATAAAAATATTATAATAATGTATAAATTATTTAATTTATATATTAATTATTATCTTAAATTGTGTATCTCGTAATATGATTAATATAGATGCATTAATTCCTAATATAACATTTGATAAACATTACGTAAAATAAAAATATTATAATAATATATAAAATTATTTATCTTAAATATTTATAATCAAATAATATGTAAAATACTGCTTTTACTTTTATTACTATCAGTATTACCATCATCACTATAATAATAATATTTTATTTTTTATTTTATTATTTTAAAAAAATTAATTATTTATTAATTAATATCTATTTTTTATAAATTTACCAATGAATGATGTTGTTTCATATATAAAATTATATTTAATTTATAATATTATAATATAATTATTATGAGATAATATATATTATTTTATATAAAATAAATATTAAATTATATAAAAATATTATTAAAATAATATATAAATTATTTATTTTATTTATTAATTATTTAAAAAATATTGATTATAAAATTAAAATAAAAAATATTAAATAATATTAAAGCACAATTATTACAATTTTTAATACATTTTAATATTATTTTTAATAAAAATATTTTTTATAAATTTTTATTAATGTTGTTAAAAATTTATTTGATGAACAGGATGAATAAAATATAAGAATATGATATAAATATAATAGGATTCAAATATAATTTGTCTTATCTAACAAATTAGATAATATTATATTATTTTATTTAATATTTAAAATAATTTACATAATGATAAAATATCATACAAGTTATTGTTTTAAATAATAAATTTATTTTTTTAAAAAATTAGATATAACTTATTTTTAAAAAATATTAAAGATAAAATACTGTTAAAAAAAAAATATGGATGGAATAAAGATCCAACTACACAAGAAAGATGACAAAAATAACAAACTAAATAATAATAATAATAATAATAATAATAATAATAATAATAATAAATAACACTTAATTATTATTATTATTATATAATTAATATAGATGTATTAATTTTTAATATAAAATTTGATAAACATGAGATAAAATAAAAATATTATAATAACATATAAAATTATTTATCTTGAATATTGATAATCAAATAATATATAAAATAAAAATTTATATAATTATATAATATTTTTTATATTATAATAACTATTTTATAAATATTGTTTTTATTTTTATTATTATCAGTATTACTATCATCATCATTATAATAATAATAATTTTTTATTTTTTATTTTATTATTTTAAAAAAATTAATTATTTATTAATTAATATCTATTTTTTATAAATTTACAAATGAATAATATTGTATTATATATAAAACTATATTTAATTTATAATATTATAATATAATTTTTATAAAATAAATTTAAAATTATATAAAATATTATAATAAAATATAAATTATTTATTTTATATATTAATCATTAAATATTATATAAAATATAAAATTATATGATTATATAATATTATTTATATTATAAATATCATCACTGTATAATTATAATTATTATTATAATTATTATCATTATAATAATAATAATAATTTACTTTTTATAAAATAATTTAATTTTTTTATTTTTATTTACTAATTTTTATATGTTAAATATAAATAAAATTATTTTATATATAAATTATATTAAATTTATAATAAAATGTTATAATATATACTATTTTTATATAAAATAAATATTAAATAATATAAAAATATTATAATAATATAATATATATAAAATTATTTATTTTAAATACTAATAATCAAATAATAAATAAAATATAAATTTATATAGTTATAAAATATTTTTTATATTATAATTACTACACCATCATTATTACCTTACGAACATTATTCGTAATTTTACTACTATTATTATATTTTTATTATCATGACAATCATCATTATAATAATAATAATATTATTATTTAATTTTATTATTTTTAAAATTTTATTATTTTAATATATCT
Organism: Canavalia ensiformis; assembly: GCA_026541065.1. Taxonomy (NCBI): domain Eukaryota; kingdom Viridiplantae; phylum Streptophyta; class Magnoliopsida; order Fabales; family Fabaceae; genus Canavalia; species Canavalia ensiformis. The sequence goes on from JAMKYM010000585.1 coordinate 509,231, forward strand.
AATTTTATTTTTTTATAATCAATACTTTTATTTATATATTTTTTATTAATTTATAATAAAATAATAGAATAAAATAATTTATTTTATTTTTTAACAACTATTAAAAAATTAAAAAAATTAATTTAAATTTAAAAATTAAAAATTAAAAATTATTAATTATTGCTAACAAACTTTAAATTTTTTTCTATTATAATTTTATTAAAGTCAAATAAAATATTAAACCTGTCTTTGATAAAAATATCAACGTTAAAAAAGAATAAAAATTTTTAAATTTTATTTTATACATTATCATAAATTTAAGTAGTTAATTTATTTACTAATTATTTTTTCAAATCATTCCAATTTAATCAAATATATGAGGTAATTTAAATTTATTGGTAATGTTATTATAAAAAACTTATCATATATTAACAATTACCTTTAATAATAGTTTCTAAATTATAAATATAGATATTCTCTGTAAATGTTAAATTTTATCATTTATCATTTTAATAATAATTGTTAAAATATAGGTGTAAATATTTTATATCTACAAATAGAAGGAATATCATATATATAATTATTATGTACCTACGAATATTAAATTTTGTCATAATTATTTTATCGATAATTATTAAATTGTATATATTGGTATTTTACATTTATATATTTTTAAGGTATAAAGTAAAGTAAATTGTAAATATAAATATCATATATCTATAAATATAAAATAAATTGTACGTACAAGCATCAAACATATGAATTGAAAATTTTTATTAGTAATTATTTTATATATAAATAATATTAAAAAATTGGTATTAAAATATTAAAAGTAAAATTTATTTTTTAATTAAATTTAAAATATTTTTTAATATATTAATTATGAAAATATAATTATGAAAATTTTAAAACTATATTTTATAAATGAGTAAAAAAGTTTTATAAAAATATTTTTGAAAAATTATATTTTTAAAATGTTTTATTTAAATAATATAAAAATTAAAAAATAAATTGTAAAAACTTATGATACAAATTTTTATTAATATAATATATAATAAATGGATTTGTAAATTAAATTGAAATTAAGATAAAATTATAATAATTTTAATATTTAATTTATTTTTAAAAATATCTTTAAATATTATGATATATATAAATTTACCCTTTTTATTTATTTTATTTTTAATTTCATACGATTAAATAAGAAATAATAAATATTAAAAAAATAAGAGCGGAGCGGGAAAAAAGAAATTCGAATTTTTCATCTTACTCTCTTCCTCTCCTCCTTCTGGGTTCACTTCATTTAACAATGGATGTTAAGAACTATCAAGTGATTGAGCTCGTCAACGATGGTTTCTTCGGCAAGGTGTGAAGGGAATGCGCAAACATCTGATACAAGTACGCTTCTATTCCTATTAGCATTTTTCTAGATCCTATTAGCGTTTCTTTGACATTTGATTCTCATTTTCTATTTCCAATCCTTTTAATTTTTTGTTTAGTCTTGCGATGAGGTTCACAGCAAATTTTTAGCATAGCCAATTCCAAACCTTTGCATGGATTTAGTATAAAAGGTTTGTAAACATTCGATTCGACTTTCTTTCTATAAAATGCGCAAGTTACTGTGCAATACTATATTCATTTTCTGATTTCAGATACTTAGTATTCTTAGTGATGGTATAGATTGGAAGGTAAAACGATATGAAACAGTATTTTCTTATACCTACTCAGTTTTTTACTATAATCTTTATTGATCATGCACTGTTGGGTTTCTCTCAGCTTGCTTTGGATTATTTCACATTTCATTTTTCTTATTTATGATTATTGATTATTATTATTTCTGATTTATCAAGGAGTGGAAATTTTGTTATCTGGGATCTTTAAGATAGGAAATCGATCTTCAGTTTCTGTGTAAGATTCCGATTCAATAGTTCCATATATAATTTTCTTTATAGGAATAATATAACAAGTATCATTGGTTTTTTCCAAAGAGAATGCAGAACTGTTAGCTATGACATATGTTATAGATGAAGGGTCGTTCAAACATCAGTTGGATTCATGTTTTTTTCTCAATTCTTGGTAAGTTTCTAAGGCTGGGAATTCTGACGTGATTTGTATTTTGTTTAACTTAAACCTAATTACTTTTCCTAGTATGTAATGTGTAGGAAAATTTGGAGCCATTTTTGCTTCAATTTCAACTCCAATAGTTGCTGCTTTATACCGCATTTTCTTTGCTTATGTAGATATGTATAATCAGCTTAAAGAAGCTATATTTTTACTATAAAATTTCATTAAATTTAATTTGATCTTGTTCTGATAATCCCGTGTTGTTTGAGCAAGTACCAGTTTCCTTTAATTTTACAATTTGAACAGCATTAGAACTTAATTCATCTTAAGCTTCTTTATTTTCATGGAGTTCTCCATCTTACAATGCTATAATAAATACATAGAGCATTTAAAGGCTACGATCCTATATATACTCGCCCTAGATGGGTATCCATTTTTTTCGTTCTTTCATTAATTTTGATGCAATCAAAGTGTTATTCACTATCTTTAAGAGTATAATTTGACTTGTCATATTGTACAATTATTTTATTAATACGACAACACATAATAAAATATATTACAAGATATTTATAATTAAGGTTAAATATATTTTTAGTCCTTTTAAAATGTTTAAATTTTGGTTTTGATTTCTCAAATTTAAAACCTTTGATTTAGGTCTTTCATTTTTTAAAATATATTTATTATTGTTCATATATTAACTAAGTTATATTAAAATTAAAATACATTAATCATGAATAGAGGATCATAATCAAAACATTCCATAAAATGATTAAAATTTTCTTTAATAATAATTGATCTAACTTGATTTAATATAACTTAAATTAATATTAAGGATTATAATCATGATATTTTAGAAAATAAGGGATTTAAACCAAAAATTTTAAAATTGAAGGACCAAAACCAAAATTTAAATATTTTAGAGGGATTAAAAACATATTTAACCCTTATAATTATTATGCTACACTCTGGACACACTAGCAAATTCAAAGCTAGAAAAATATTTCAGAAGTTAATCACCATGCTTGAAACCTGTGTATGAGACACCATAAATTTGGACGCTAACATTCGTTCGGAACAACTTATCAAGAAAGATTGTTGCTGAGATGAAAATGATTCTAACATTCCTTGATAACAGGGTGAAGATCAGTGTTGTTAAACTCGCACAATAACGTGTAAACCTGCGCGATTCCATGATGTGGGGTTCATCTGGCGTGCTAAAATGCGAACGAAATAGGAAGATAACTAGTAATGTAGTGGACACATCGTTCTAGAACGTGCACTCGTGGCACATGGTGAAGCGGTAGTGTTCACCTAGTCGGATATGCAATTGGATTGGGATATACCCAAAAGCAGGTCGTGACCAAGAAACAGGAAAAAAATGGGTTGCGACCAAATAATAGGGGAAAAATTGGTCACGATTAAAAACTGATCGGAACTATATTAAAGTGACAAAATAGATTGCGACCTTGCCAAATGAGTCACGATGTTCCCTAATGGAGCATGATTTCAAAATGATCTTTGCACTTCTAATAAATGGACCACGAGCTACGAGTTGCGACTCGTGGGTTCATCTTTTCTTTTTTTTTTGAAATGTCATCTCCTCACTCTTTACTTATTTATGTTTTCAAGAATCTTAACTTTTCTTTCACTGAACCTATAACTTATCTTTCCAAATGTCACCTGAACTTTGATACAATTTTACATGATTAAGTTTATAAAAAAAAAAACATAACTCAGAGAGAAGGTTTATTAAAAAAAAGGAAAGTTAAAAAAGATAAAAGATGTAATTGGAATTCACGTAAATGCACTTTCAAGAAAAAGCGGTAGATATTATCGTGATTTTTATGAATGCAAATCAAGAAGATCTCTATGAAATGACTTTTAAGAAAATATTTTATTTATTTTATTAGTTTTAGTTTTCAATTGTTAGGATTTGATTAAATTATTTGATTAAGATTTGTTAAGATTTAATTAGAAATATGTTAAATATTTGAATTGTATTATAGATAGATACTATTAGGATTTAGTTATGGTTTCCTTATATTAGTAATTACACAATTATAAATAGCTCTTCTATGAACAATGGATGGAGATTTATTGATGAATAATAGTATTTTCTCTTTGAAAGTTTTTCATCTTTGTGTGAGTTGATTCCTTTGGTTCTTGGATAAAGAATTACCTTTGATAACATTGGTTCTTTTGGCAGGTCGCAGTAAGGGTCATGTTCTTCTTGATAACTTCAGTGCTCTCCGTTAGGTCACGGTTTGTGTCAGATTCTTTATTCTCAAGTCATTTTATTATCGTTTCTATTTTTCGATTTATTTAACCTACGTCGTGAAGATTGAGACCACCCCCATCGATTCATATCACATGGATTCACCTTTTCTTCTCTTCTCAAAATGCCATCTCCTCACTCTTTGCTTATTTAAGTTTCCAAGAGCCTTAACTTTTCCTTCATTGAACCTGTAACTTTTTTTTTCCCAAACGTCACCCTTTACTTATTTAAGTCTCCAAGAGCCTTAACTTTTCCTTCATTGAACTTGTAACTTTTTTTTTCCAAACATCACCTTTGCTTATTTAAGTCTCCAAGAGCCTTAGCTTTTCCTTCACTAAACCTATAAATTTTTTTTCCCAAACATCATCCCTTCATTTTGTTCTACACTTCTACCTTCTCTATTTTGTTGTAAATTTTCTAGCTGTATTTAGTTCAAAATTAAATTGAAAAAATGGATGATGGTAGTTCCTCCATTGGTGGTAACAAGGCTAGTAGAGTTGACCAAGAAAAAATAAATAAGCAAGGTGCTGCATCATTAATTTCCATTGTTGTTAGAGCTTCAAAAAATCATAAGAATGTTGCTGAAATGATAATAGATGTGGGATGGAAATATATTATTTTTGTTAATGGAGATTCAAAAAAAAGTAAAATGTAAATATTGCAAAAAGGTGATCAAAGGTGGGGTTTATCGCTTCAAACATCATTTGGTTGGGATGAAGAAGGATATTGGAGCTTGCATTGGAGTCCCTGATGATGTTAAAAGAAAATGTGGGGCATTGTTTCTTCAATGCAAGAGAAGCTTATTGAAAAGGCAAACTTAAGAGAGTTAGAACTAGAAGGAGGCTTTAAGATGGATTCATTTCTGTGAGCACCAATTTTTGTCCGAGTCGAGACAAATCAATTTAAATTATTAGGGATAAATGTAAAAGGTAGAAAGACAAGAATAAAAGGCATACATAAGTAAATGAGCAATAACAATGAAAGTAATAATAAAAATTATATATATATATATATATAAAAAAAAGGAAAAAAAACCAAATAAAAAGCAGAAATAATAATAAAAGAAAATAACAAGGAAAAACCATCAAAGGAAAAAGAGAGAAAGAAAAGGGTGCTGGAAGGTAGTTAAATTAGTTAGAACCATGGTCAAAAGATAACCATGGTTTAGAATAAATAACCTTGGTTAATGAGGGAGTATAAAAGAAATTTTTAAAAAAAGGAAAAGGGAAAAAAGGGGGGGACTGGCTGAGGAAAATACTGGAGGTTCTCTTTGAAATTTCTGGAAGGATTTTCGGTTTCTCTCAGAAGCACGATTGCACGTTTGGGAGACTCGGCATTAGATTCATCGTTCTTACCTCCAATTGGACTGATCCCGAGGGGCGTAGCCGAATTTAGCCTGGAAACGCTTCGATTCTAAGGCTGGTTGCAACTTCGCCATTGAAAAACCACGCGTACCTCACATTCGGAGGCGGATTCTGGAAAATTCCTAGAGATTTCTTCCATTCTCAAGCTCAATTTTCGCAGTAACACTTCCAATTCACCAAGGTGTCTCGCAATACTCCTGCGGAGGTCGATTCTAATCTGGTTGAGAAGGAAATCTATGGTTCTCAGTTTGAGCTTTGTCCAGGTCAGTCTCCTTGAGGAATTCTTTGAGTTTAAACGTTTAAATCTCCTTATCTCCTAGCTGAAATGAATATGTTTATGATGAAATGTGTGAACCTAACGCATGTCCGCATCTCGAGGTAATCGGTTGAGAGAAACCAGTCCTAGTTGTATGACTGGATCAGATTCTTGCATAGAAAAACCTGTTAACCGATGGCATTATATCTCCATAACACTTGGCCAAACATCGATTCAGTTGGTCAGGACATGTTAGTCACATGATTCTTGCAAAATTCCCTAGATCATAATCTGAATTCAATTTGAATCCATAGTATAACCGTCACAAGTAGGAGTGAACTCACCAAGGTGATGCCGGTTTTATTTAATGCAGGAGTAATTCAATGGTACCTTATATGTTTCAGATTGTGTATTGGAAGTTATAATGTATATTGATCATGGTGAATTAATTCTAGCATAAGTCGAGATCAGACACCACGAGCCTCATCAGATATATACATATGACTTTAGCCATGGTAAAGCTCCTCGCAGCTTAAGCGTGAGTTTGTGACTAGTAAGGATCCGTTGTTGCATCGGTGTGGCCTTAGCCACTAGCTTGAACCGAGTTTGTTGAGCCCATGTTACCGTAGGGATGAGTAAGTCAGCCTTCAAACTCCTCGGCAGCAGTAGGAGGGGGATAAGTGAGAAGCATGAGGCTAATAGTTAGTGGGAAAGGCAATCTGTAGGTGTAAAAATCACACACCTTTCCCCAAAGACTATCTAGATGTTTGGCATGCTCGCCCTGGGATTAATACTTTTAATCATTCGATACCTGCCCAGTTCCTATAACCACTTGGTAAAATCTGGGAGTTGACTAAGTCTTAATGTCTTTAGGGATCTATATTTGTTCTCTGCCTCAGGGTATGACTCTTGGCTAGGCCTCGTCTCGAACCATACTTTCCGTTGGTTATGGGATACTCAAAGTCGCAAGGCAGTGTAAATTGAATCAAATCCAACAAGAGTAATGAACCGATAGAATGGTCGAATAAATTTTCAGCCTAAGAATGACCAAGACAAGATGTAGTCTGTTTCACAACATATGTTGAATCAAATCAATCGCTGGACCCCGTAGAAACTCAAACCTCGAGGGCAGGGAACTCGTGGCAAGAATAAGTAAAGGAAATCCCGAATGCAAATTCTCCAATGTCAGTCTTGATTAAGAACCTGAGATGCAAAGTTGACCATTTACTAGGTTTAGAGACCCGAGACACTAACCCAAGCAGACCAAATGCAACTATGCCGTTGTTAAGTAACAGGTTCAGAACCTACATCCTAGGCCTGCAAGAGATTATTCACAATGATCCTGTGTCACAGCAGTTATGGCTGCTAATATGGATCAATCCACCAGCTGGAACTCCAAGATTAAGGGCCTGATTCTCTGATTCTGAAACAACCACCTAGGAATTTTTCTCAGCAGGTAAAGGTGAACCTAGAGGTCTGGTCTGGATCTCCACCAAATTTTCCAAATGTCCCAATCCTATGAAACCACTAGGATAGATTAGCTTGCCAAAACCAGGTGCAGTATTTAGACCTGCCAGGTTTAAAAAGCCTTATGAATATAGCAACACAATGCTAGGATGTAGTCTTGATCCATGTGGAGGTAGGAGAATGAACCGCTTGGGATTTGATCTTTAATCAATTCACCTTGGAGCACAATCAATGCTCACTCCATGGCCTGCAAGCAATTCTAATTCTTAACATAGGCAGATGGGGATCACAATAGTTTTTGGGACAGCCTTATGACAGGTTTAGATCCAAGGATCCTTAGCCTGTGCGTAAATAAACCGCCATGTGCCAACCACAATAACCTCGCTTCCCGGCCTAGCCGCACCCCTCAACCCGCACTTAATGGATGATGAAAAGTTGAGTTTAGAGCAAGCCCCGGCTGGTCCATGCTAGTTGTGTCTTCTAGGCCTACTACTTAGAATAAATTCACACAAGATCCCCATGAAGCCATCCTGACTTCTGATATCTGTTATATTCAGGGGGAACTGGCCATGAGTCGATTCAAGTCACCTGGGTCTTCCCTTGTTTAAATACCCGGTCTGAACATCTGACATGTAGCTAGGGACTATGGCAGCAGCCTGCCAAGGCTAGTTTCCACACCCATACCTGGCTTAAAAAGCCCTTGGCCAAGGATGTCTATAAGGACTAATGGATTTGTGAGAAGAGGGAGACCCCAACCTAGTGCAGTCTTAGTTCATGAGGGAATAGGAGGAGTAAACTGCAAGAATCAGGGCCTTAGTTAGTTCTCCTTCGAGCACAGTTTATGCTCCCTTCATAGTCTTCAAGTAGACTCAACCACACCTCGCTTACCGTACGGGCTGAAAACTACATCAGCCTTAACAATAAGCAAAATCGTTGAAGGATAGACCTCAAACCTCACATATCGAGACGCTAGATGTACCGCTTAAGAGAACAATACCAGCCAATGAGTTCTTCACGTCCCTAACTGTAAAGGCTAGGCTTTCTGAATCCTGCAGGGCCATCCGATTAACATACTTATCCCGAGTTGTAACAGGAGTTTGAGAATGGCCCGTGCACGAAATTCATTACTTTGCGCCTGGTTGGCCAAGTAGGCTCAGGTCTAGGATAGGTCATTGGGACTTCCCACCTCAAGGTAAGCTCCGCCTAATGTAGTAATGACAGTGAACCCGCTTCAAAGCCAAGAAATCAGCACCTAACAAAGCACTTAAATGTGCAACCAAGCTAGGCCTAGTTCTATCTTGGTCAAGAAAGTGTGTAGAAGAATCCTATGAATAGTATAGAAGCCTTCATTAACTCGCCGAGGTAGAAGCATCGATCAAGATCGGGAGTTTTAGGTCCTAAACTAGCCAGCCTGGCTTAGCCAAGCACGAGAGGTTGGACTCGTGGAAGCCCGAAACCCGATTCAAATGTTAAAGTAAAGCGTAAATACATTATGTTACTAGGGGAATTGAGCTTTCTTACACTCCATCTTGCCAGTAAGATGGAAATTGTCCCTTTGCACAATGTTCAAACCTACAAGTATGTCCGCTCCCGAGATCGCATGGAACATGTGTGAGAATGGATGTTCCTTTGGCTTTGAAAATTCTTAAAGAAACCGGAATTAAAACATATATCAGGTTAGATTCTCACAAATAAAACCCATTGTAATCATAAGGTTACATGTAAATAAAGATAAGATTATCAAAAGATGTGTGAAGTTAACCATTCTCCCGCACCGTGAGAGGTTACTTACATGAGGCATAAGCTATTGCGAATCTCCTAACTGTTCAGTTGTTGATTGCTCCGTCTAGAAACACCAGAAAATCCATTATTGCCTTCAAAGACAGATGTTATGGTTCTAAGATTAGCCTCATACAGGCATGTCATGATCCTTTTCTAGCACTTCGAATTTGTTTACTGTGTTTTATTTAGTATTCCTCTATAGTAGCAAGAGACAATGCTACCGTATATGCTTGGTTGACGAATTTTTTTAGCCAATAGGTTTGAATAAAGAGGCGGAGTGTAGTCCATGTGGCCTAGTCCGAAAACAAACATACATAATGTAACCTAACAAATTGAGATCCAATCTCATTAGTGAATTGCAAGATCATTAACTTTTGCATGAACAGCCCAAAGAATAAAGAAGACAATAGAAGTCCCTGGCCTATGACACCTAGAACTAGTCTCAATCAATAAATTTGAGCCTCAAGATCTAATCATGACCTCTCACAATCCCATCCTAGGCTCCTCAATTTTGTAAAAAAGAAAAACCTCCAATAACCTAATCTGTGAAGTAAATATACAGAAACCTTATGTTGCTCTGCATAAACTAATTTTGAATCTTAAATTAAGGACCTGATCCTGGTGGTTATAGACCTGCAAGGACCTTACTAATCTGAATCCCTTCCATCAGTGGGCAAATGGTCAATCCCTCAGGATCTGGCCTGCTTGCTGGGGGCAGTTCCATAGCACAGTGCACTGTCCCTTCTGAACTCAGCAAGGTTCATCTCAACCTAAATATATGAGAATCTGGGCCCCTAGTATAGTGTTTGTTTGAGTGCAATATACCTACCTGGTTTGAATATTTGATAGCGAGGAACATAATAGGCATAAACTTGAATGGCTGCCTTAATCAGGATAGATGAAAAAACTTCCTAGATTAAACGGTATGTGTCTGAACAATCGGATAGATTACTCGATCAGTGTTGCTATAGTCAAACTTGGGTTCTGAAGATCTTGGCTAGGATCGAGTTGAACCCATCTTCAGACATTTTCCCATAAAACTCCGATTCTGTTCAAAGACCTTATTTTCTTAACTGGGATTTGTCTAAGCGGATTCTGATACGAGCAGGCAGTCTTCTCTGCTGTTTTGTGTCAAGATTCGTGCAAGCTCAAACGCGGCTTACGACGGTTTGAGCTCTCCAAAGACATTTTCCCATAAAAATCCGACTCTGTTCAAAGACCTTATTTTCTTAACTGGGATTTGTCTAAGCGGATTCTAATACGAGCAGCGCTCTTCTCATTGTTTTTGTGTCATGATCGTTCAGGTAAGCTCAAACGCGGCTTACGACGGTTTGAGCTCGGCAAAGACATTTTCCCATAAAACTCCGATTCTGTTCAAAGACCTTATTTTTTAATTGGGATCTGCTTAAGCGGATTCCGATACGAGCAGGCAGTCTTCTCTGCTGTTTTGTGTCAGGATTCGTGCAAGCTCAAATGCGGCTTACGACGGTTTGAGCTTTGTAGAGACATTTTCCCAATAAAATTCCGTCCTTATGAGAAGACGCCAGTTTTTATTAGGATTTGCCTAAATGGAGTCTAATGCAAGTAGGCAGTTTTCTCTGCTATTTGTGTTAGGATTCATGCAAACTCAAGCGCGGCTTACGACGGTTTGAGCTTCGCAAGGACATTTTCCAATAAAACTCTGGCTTTATTCCCAAATCCCTTTTCTTCGATTAGAGGTTTACCGAAGTAAAACCATGCTGGCTTAAGCTTTGCTCGAACGCTTTCTCTAACAAGATTCTACTCATTTAGGCTATGCGAGTATGCAACTCCCGTCCCAGACCTTCCTCCATCTATCGATCATTTATCCTTTACTCCTTTTATCCTCCTTTCCTTCTTTTCCCTAAAAGAAGTCAAGTCTCTTAAAACCAGAACTACGTAAGCCTTGAATTTCCCATTGCACCGGGGAATACGTAGGAGCAGGATCAAGTCCTGTCAGGCCAACCTCCATCAACCTATTTATTTTCAAATTAATTAAGGGATCAAACTATTTTCAAATAATCACACACTCAGTTTAAGGGTACTGTTCCTTGAACAAAGTAGAGGGTGCCTAACACCTTCCCTACTCGTAACCGACTCCGAACTGACCATCCTTGAGTCAGGGTTTTCCAAATCTTTTTCCCTTAAACAAAAATTTGGTGGCGACTCCACATCATAATCAAATCAAATTATTTTCAAATTTTAGCGAGTTCGTCGTCTCGTCGTAATTACGGTTGCGACAGATGGCGACTCCACTGGGGATATTAGAGAGTCAAGCCCTTTTTCAAAATGGAGTGTATAAATGCATGTTGATCCCTTTCCTATTTATTTCCACGATCTATTGATTGTATGGTTCATCTTTTTATTTATTTGTTTGTTTGTTTGTCTACTTATTCTCTATATAACCTTAGGATAGATGAACAGTAAATTATTATGCATATTCTGCGCGATTTCCCAATCGTTGTGTGTCCCAAAATAACGTGCCCTCCATACATTATAATGCATAATCACGAGTGGGCCCGACTCTGTCCGAGCGAAACCTAAGACTAGAGGGGTCTAGTGGTGTCACTTGAGATGCACGTCTCGTTTGGCTATCATGAAAACTCCAGCTAGAGTGCGTCCTTTTCATAGTGCCCTGTAACTGGTAGCCTTCTCTACGACCCACCTTTTGTGAAAGTGCATACATTAAATATCCTAGTCCCCTAGGACAGGTAACCTCACAATAGGACACGAAGAGGGCACGCTTCCCAGCTATGCTGAAAACCGCACTTGCCTATCTATACCATGTTAAATTTACATCATGCATTAGAATGTAACAATGCAAAGAAAGGAAAAAGAGAAAATGGAAAGATAATAAATGATGATGAAAAAGAGGAAAAGAAAAAAAAGAAGAAAAAAAGAAGTTAAGAAAAAAAGGAAATAGAAGAGGTGGTATCTATAGCATGCTTGGGTGCATATACGGCACCTCATATCAAATTCCTGCATTTTAATCTCCTCCGCATATCATTTCCCCATTCCAAGACATTATCATTTCATATCATGCATCGATGCATAGCGCTCCATACCACGATGGATGTACGCTGTCTCATGCCATATCATATTTTAATACGAGTCAGGCCATGCCCAGCATATCATTCCATATTATGCTCCCATGCATGACTTCATCGTATCTAAATTAATGTTGTTTGCTTGAAATTTTCTTGGCATTAATGCTTCAACTTATATGCTTCGCATTAAATTATTCGATCACACATCTAATTATTTTCCTTGTGTTTGTTTTCTTTTGAGGGAATCAGATTCTTGATGGCATCTAAAAGAGGTGAAATGGAAATTAATGGGTCGAATTGAGGAAAAACGCAAGATAAGGGCCAAATGACCGATTTGTCAAGTCCTGGGAGCCTTTGACCGTAAAATTGTTGCAGACAATCCAGAAGTTAACGTTCGAAAAGAAATATGGGAATATCTTAAACCTGCTAAGGATTAGGGTGCAAGAAGAGGCCATCACCGCCATGGTCCAATATTACGACCCGCCATTGCGATGCTTTACTTTTGGGGACTTCCAGCTAGCCCCGACCCTGGAAGAATATGAACAAATCATCGGTTTGCCGCTGGAAGGAAGCAAGCCCTACAGTCACTTGGAACACCCTGGTCATATATGGCTTGGTATTATTCCCCCAGGTCGATAACTTCATAGACTTGGCCGCAATCAGCGTATTCTTAGCCCGAAAGAATAGATCAAACCCTTGATCCGCATTGCTCGCGACTTATACTGCACGTTGGATCTATGTTATGGGAAAAACAAAAGAAGGGTAGCTCACGTTTACCTATATTCTATGTTTGGATCACAAGACATGTATTCAAGAGAGAGATGAAAGTCCAAGTGTCCCATCTCCGATCTGTTGTGTTATCAGCTGAAAGAAATGAACGGGAGAGAATGGGTAGAGCACCTATCCAGCTTGACAGAGGGCAAGATCAGGTGGCAGCCGTCATGGCAACAAAAGACCTCAGTCATCTATCATTGCAAAGGATTCCACAACGTCCCTCTCATGGGAACAAAAGGATGTATCAATTACAACCCCATACTGGGACAACGTCAACTTGCCTATCCCATCCGAGGTCCCCCATCGGCAGAATTGTTGACTCCTTTTAATGTATACTACGAAGGAGACTTCGCGGAGCCTTTGAAAGGTACGGAAGTGGGAGATAGTCACGTAAAAGGGAAAGAATTAGGGTTAGAAGTTGTGCAGCCAAAGGAGAATACAGGCAATGGGTCAAAGAAAGAGTGCAACAGATCAAATTGCCTTTTAAACCTCAAATAGCGCCCTCAGAAAGCCAACCAGTACAAGAAGAGGAAATTGAAGACGAAATTGTCAAAGAACTGAAAGCAAAGCTAGAAAGCATGACCACCAAGAGTAATAAGTTGGAAGAAAGATTGTTGAAGGCCCAACAAGAAAATGCCGAATTAAAAAGACAGAACCAAGAGAAAGATGTCGCCCTTGAAAGTCTCCGAGAACAACAAAAGTCAGAGAGAGAATATACAGCTAAAATCCACATGAATTTACAAGCGGCCAATAAAGAATTAGGAATAAGAGCACAAGAGAAGGATACAGCTCTACAGGAAAGCCGAAGAATGAAAGATATGATTGATCAACTCAGAGACCGAGTCCATAAGGTCAGGCGCGAAAAGGATCAGGCAACAAACGAAAGAAATCAAGCACGAGCAGAAAAAAGCCGAATAATGGACGAAAGAAGCGTGTTGCAGACCACATAGAAGAGCTGAATCAGCAAATTCAAAACTCAAAGTAGCCGAATGGGGTACAATGAATGACGAAGAAAGATGGAAGGTTATCGAGGTAATCGAATGCAACAGTAGGGCATTAGTGATATCGGAGATGAGATGCGATGGTATAAAGACACAGCCGACCATTGGACTAGATGTTTCGGGAGGCTAGCCAGCTTGGCAAACATGGCCATCGAAGAAATACCACCATTGCTCAAGAAGGCTGAGACTTCATTACACCCGCTCCATACCCCAGTAGAAGTCGAGGAATTTATCCACTTTTGTAAAGAACTGATCTTAAGGATGAAAAAATACATTGTTCTAGCAGAAAGGGATGGATAGAATGTACCTTAAAACTTGCACTTTGAATGAAAATCTGACTCTGCATTAATCTCTCGACGCATTAATTTCCATTTCATACCCAAAGCGTACCAACAAACGATGCCTATCGAGACATCTAAATCCTTCACATTTTTAACTTAAAGTAATATTTCACTTGTTTGATTTATAATTTATTAAATTTAAAATTTTCGTAAAACACAATAGCAAAGCCACGTTTCCCAAGATCCATAGACGCGCTCTCGAACAAAGATGATGAACGAGCTAGAATCCCGTAACTAAGAGCCGAGAAATGAGGTGGCCGACCTGAAAGAGCGGTAGCTAAATTGATGAAGATGTCGGGAAAACCCAGAGGACCCTCTGGTGGAGAAGCGGCCCGATGGCTAATGTTTCGCCCCGCACATCAATGTGGATCAAGAATACGTGTGCCACCGGGATTCACACCTCCATTCTCGTCCTAACACACAACAAGCTCCCTGATTTCCATAAATCCGGGTGAAAATCCTCACAACTATCCCTCACACACTTACCCCCCTGTCACTCACCACACAAACCCTCCTGTCAACTACCACATAAACCCTACCGCATATCCATCACAGACAAACCCCATCGCCTCTTTTCCTCAAAACACCATCCCTAATTACACCTACATGAACACCACTACCACTGAGAATCCCGCATACTCCGTCCTCTCAGAATCCACATATCCACCGCACCCGCAACAACCACCACCCCATCCTTATGGGCTCGCCACTACTCAACCTAACCTTTATCCTCCCCCGACAGACAGGCAGAAATGAAAAAAGCAAATCCCTCCGACCCTAAGTCCATCTCAAGCACAGTGGCAACATTTGGAGGAGAGTCAGTGAGCTGGGAGGCAAAGGGTTACGGATGATGCATGCTTCTGATCTCTCGTTTGGTCCCGATGTAGTAATCCCGCCCAAATTCAAAATACCGGAATTTGAAAATACAAGGGGACAAAGCTGCCCAAGAAGCCATTTGACCATGTATTGCGTAAAAATGGCTTCCCACGCCCATGACGATAAACCATCGATTCATTGCTTTCCAAGACAAACTCCTTCTTTACTGAGCAAGAAATTTAGTTGGTATACGAGTTGGAAAGGGCGTATGTCCGCTCTTGGAAGGACCTCGCCGACGCTTTCCTCAAACAGTATAAATACAACATCGAGATGGCCCCTGACCGGACCCAATTACAAAATATGATTAAGAAAGAGGAGGAGACCTTCAAGGAGTACGCGCAGAGGTGGAGGGAACTACCGTCAAGTCCAGCCACCCTGTTCGAACGGGGAGATGATAAGCATGTTTATGGAGACCTCCCGCTCCTTTTTATGATAAAATGGTAGGAAGCGTGTCACCCAATTTCTCCGATATGGTAACCGATCTGAGAACGCATTGAGAGTGGCCTACGCCGAGGGCGTATCGTCCACAATACGGTTGGTAATGTGAATACGAAAAAACCAGCCAATAGTTCTTGGAAAAAGAAAGACGGAGAAACTCACTTTGTCACTCACGACCCGCACCGTCCGGTGAACGCACCACCACCCCCCAACTATCAGATACCATATCCACTACAGTATCCATCACAATATCCACCACAATATCCGCCCCAGTATTCACCCCAATACCCTCAAATGGTAGCTACAGCCCAACCTAACTACCAACCACCTTACGCACCTCCTGCATCTTCCCGACCCACGACCCCGTTCATCGCCCAGCCACCACAAGCCATGCCACCCCCATCACAAAAAACATGGAATCAAAACACCAACCCAAACACTAACCAACCCCAAAAAAGGACAAATAATGAAAGAAAGCCGGTGCAATTCGATCCAATACCCATGAGCTATACCGACTTGCTACCCCGATTATTCCAAAACTCCTTGATAGCACCATGCCCCATGAAGCCATTGGAACCTCCGTATCCGAAATGGTATGACCCGGCAGCAAAATGCGACTACCATGCTGGGGCCATAGGACATTCTACTGAAAACTGTCAGGGGTTGAAATATAAGGTCCAGAGCCTGATAAATGCAAAGTGGCTCAATTTTGAGAAAGATACTCCGAATGTAGGGAGCAATCCATTGCCTAATCATACGGGGCCGTCTATAAATTGTATCGAGGTCGACCTGGAAATAAACATGCTCAATGAGGCCTTCCCAGGATGCCCCAGGCCGTTGATCATCAAATACACCGAGGAATCCGCTGTCCCAACCCCAAGTGGGCTAAAACCTGTGACAATAAAGATCCCGGGGCCCTTCCCATACCATAGCAACAAAGAAGTACCTTGGAAATACGACATAGAAGTTTCTGGAGGGAAAGAAGAAGAAGACAAGTCTGAAGGTACCACGGACTCAATACCCAATATTGTAAATATAGCTGGTATAGGTGGCATGACAAGGAGTGGCCGCATATACACTCCTAGAGAAGAAAGAAAGGAACAGCCGTGCGGCGAGGCGATCTTGGCTGGTCCAGAGCCAGAAACCAGCAAAAGAGACGAGGTAGAGGAATTGAAAAGACCTGTCTCTGATGAGGAAGCTTGTGAATTTTTGAAAATGATAAGGCAAAGTGAATACACTGTGGTCGAGTACCAATCAGATGCCGAAGGATCTCATTATCGGGACTTCGATGAACTCGAGCCTCTACCTGGAAGGTTTTGCTAAAGATACTCAATGAAGCTCATGTGGTGCATAACCTGTCAGTGGAGAAGTTTGAGGGCATCGCAAGCAATATAACAGCCAATAACTTCCTCACTTTTGCCGACCACGAAATACCTGAAGAAGGGGCCGGACATAACAAAGCTCTCCATATATCCATGAAATGTATGGACCACATCCTGGCGAGGGTGCTGATCGATAATGGGTCATCTCTGAATGTAATGCCTAAAGTAACTCTGTCTAAGCTGCCGCACCAAGCTTCCCAGTTAAAGACAAGTTCGATGGTCGTCAGGGTATTTGATGGGTCCCGAAGGGAAGTCACAGGAGAGATTGATCTGCCAGTACAGATTGGGCCAATTACCTTTAACGTGACCTTTCAGGTCATGGACATACTGCCTGGATATAGCTGTTTATTGGGCAGACCCTGGATACATTCAGCAAGAGCGGTGCCATCCAGCTTGCATCAAAAGCTAAAATTCATCACAGACGATAGGTTGATTATCGTCTCGGCCGAGGAAGATTTTTTAGTCAGTAGACCCACCAACCCTCCTTATATTGAAGCTGCTGAAGAAGCTTTGGAAACACAATTCCAAGCCCTAGAGATTGCTAATGTCACAACCATTAAGGAAGGGGAAGCGGTAGGCCAACCTCGGCCTTCAAAAGCGTTATTAATGATGGCCAAGATAATGTTGAAAAATGGGTTTAAACCCGGAGGCAAACTGGGGCAAAATGAAGAAGGATTGATCCAACCCCTGCAGTTGAATAAGAACAAACGTCGATATGGGCTTGGGTATAAGCCTACTAAGAAGGACAAAGAAGGATGGAAGAGGGTCCCTCTGCGTCACCTATCAGAGGATTTTTGGAGCGCGGGATACGAAGTCCCAGATCTTGTGGCCATGCTGGATAAAGGAAAGATGATGTTCAGCATTGATGATTTAGTGACGGCCTGCCCGCCTGGGCAAGAATTGAGCAATTGGGAGACAATCGAACTTCCCATGACTTTTAATTCGGTCTCAATGTAATTTTGTAATTGCCATATACTCTGGAAAAATAGAACAACATTGTATACACATTCTGATCAATATAATACAATTGAACTTTCTATTGATTACTTTCTCTTGCTTTTCCCCAATACCCCCGTGTCTCACTTCCGTTTCACTCATTTTTCCATAACGCAGATCTCAAAATAACCCATTTAATACCAGTCACGCTAGTATTGTATCAAGCAATTTCGACTGTCTCAATAATCAAGCGGATGAAGAAATCGAATTTGACTACGAACCTCCGGAGGAATTGCTCAGGTTGATAGACAGAGAATCCAAGGCTATACAACCTCATGAAGAGTCTACCGAGCTAATAAATTTGGGGACAGAAGAAAATAAGAAAGAGGTAAAAATAGGCTCGTTCGTCAGGGGAGATAACCGCTCTCGGCTAATGGCATTGCTACATCAAGATAACGATATCTTCGCTCTGGTCTTTACCAGGATATGCTGTGGTTGATACGTCCATTGTCGAGCACAAACTGCCCTTAAAACCTGGATGTCCACCAGTTAAACAAAAGTTAAGAAGAATGAAGCCGGAAATGTCCTTGAAAATTAGGGAAGAAGTGAGAAAACAATTCGATGCTGGCTTTTTGGCTGTTGCAAAATACCCGGAGTGGGTGGCAAACATAGTACCTGTCCCTAAGAAAGATGGAAAAGTCCTAACGTGCGTAGATTATAGAGACTTGAACCGGCAAGCCCAAAAGACGACTTTCCGTTACCTCATATAGACGTGCCGGTTGATAATACGGCCAGCTCATGCTTTTCGCTCATGGATGGCTTTTCAGTTATAACCAAATTAAGATGTCTCGAAGAAGATATGGAGAAAACTACCTTCATTACAAGCGCTGGGGGAACTTTCTCTCACACAAGGTCATGCCTTTTGGTTTAAAAATGCCGAGCCACCTATCAGAGGGCCATGGTGACGCTGTTCCACGATATGATCCATAAAGAAATTGAAGTATACGTGGACGACATGATAGCCAAGTCCAGAACCGAAGATGATCACTTAAATGATTTGCAAAAATTATTCGAAAGACTCGAAAATTCAAATTGAGAAACCACCAAGTGTACATTCGGAGTGAAGTCGGAAAATTACTAGGGTTCATCATTAGTGAACGGGGATAGAAGTCGACCTGACAAGGTTCGAGCTATATTGGAGATGCCCGCCCGCGAACCGAGAAGAAGGTTCGAGGATTCCTGGGGAGACTGAACTATATTGCTCTTGTTCATATCCCGGCCAATAACAACTACCGTGGAGCCATTTTCAAGTCTTAATAAAAATCAACCCATGAACTGGGATGAAGATTGTCAAGAGGCATTCGAAAGAATCAAGCTCTATCTACAGAACCCACCGATCCTCGTACCCCCGGTGTCCGGAAGACCTCTACTTATGTACTCGACAAAGGATCGATAAATCCACGGGTGCGTATCGCCAACGAGATGCATCCGAAGGAAAGAGCACGCGATTTATTACTTGAGCAAAAAGTTCACCGATTACGAAGCAAAATACTCCCTGTTGGAACGAACCTGCTGCGCACTAACTTGGGCCGCGCATCATTTGAGACAATATATGCTGAGCCACACCACCTGGTTGGTATCTAGGATGGACCCAATCAAATATATTTTCGAGAAGCCCGCCTTGTCTGGAAGGATCGCTCGGTGGCAGGTTCTGCTATCAGAATATGACATCATATATGTGACACAGAAAGCGATCAAAGGTAGCGCTCTCGCCGATTACCTGGCTCAACAACCTTTGAATGACTACCATCCTATGCAGCATGAGTTCCCCGATGAAGATCTGCTGGCAGTATATGGTCTGGAGAAACAAGAGACAAAGGAAAAATGGACGATGATGTTCGATGGTGCTTCAAATATAATGGGTCATGGTATTGGAGTCATATTAATTTCCCTAAGACCAAAGATGTACCCATTACTGACCAGATTAACCTTTGATTGCACCAATAATGTGGCTGAATACGAGGCCTGCATAATGGGAATCCAAGCAGCAATTGAAGCTGATGTCAAACATTTACAGGTTTACGGCGATTCCGCCCTGGTTATTCATCAGATCAAAGGAGAATGGGAAACCAGGGATGCGAAGCTAATTCCGTATCAAGCCTATATTAGGGAATTGTTGGAACACTTCGAAGAGATCACCTTTTCTCACATACCCAGGGAGGACAATCAGCTAGCAGATGCTCTGGCTACCCTATCCTCCATGTTTAAGATTAACCGCGACGAGGACATACCTCTTATCCAAATTCAACACCGGGAGCGGCAAGCTTTCTGCCAGTTGGTCGAAGAAGAGTCAGACGGTAAACCATGGTACCATGACATAAGGCGTTTCTTGAAAAATAGGGAATATCCTGTTGACGCCGGGAGAATGACAAGAGAACCTCGCACGGTTGGCCACAAACTTTTTCCTTAATGGCGAAATCCTCTACAAAAAGAATCACGATATGGTTTTACTTAGGTGTGTGGATACAGCAGAGGCCAATAAAATCTTGAAAGAGGTCCACGAGGGATCCTTTGGTACCCATGCCAATGGACACGCCATGGCAAGAAAGATCCTTAGAGCAGGATATTATTGGTTAACCATGGAAAATGACTGCTACAAATATGCCAAGACTTGTCACAAATGCCAGATATACGCAGACAATGTCAATGTACCACCCACCTCCCTGAACGTGTTATCTTCACCATGGCCGCTCGCAATGGGTATGGACGTCATCGGACCAATTGAGCCCAAGGCTTCCAACGGACACCGATTCATACTGGTGGCCATAGACTATTTCACCAAGTGGGTAGAGGCGGTTTCCTTTATCAACGTAACCCGAAGTGTGGTAGTAAAATTCGTGAAAAGGGAATTAATTTGCCGATATGGGTTACCAAACAAACTCATCACAAACAACGGCACCAACTTGAATAACAAGATGATGAAAGAGTTATGTGACCAATTCAAAATCCAGCATCACAATTCTTCCCCGTATCGACCAAAGATGAATGGGGCAGTAGAAGCAGCCAATAAAAATATCAAGAAGATCGTTCAGAAGATGGTGCTAACATACCGAGACTGGCATGAAATGCTCCCTTACGCTCTTCATGCCTACCGTACTTCGGTTCGCACATCGACTGGGGCAACTCCATTCTCACTCGTATACGGAATGGAAGTTGTCCTTCCCATTGAAGTAGAAATCCCTTCACTAAGGATTTTAATGGAGGCGAAACTAGAAGAAGCAGAGTGGGTTCAAACTCGGGTGGACCAATTAAACCTCATCGATGAAAAGAGGCTGACAGCAATGTGCCATGGGCAGCTTTACCAAAAGAGGATGAAGAGAGCCTTTGAAAAGAAGGTTCATCCTCGACAATTTCGAGAAGGTGATCTGGTACTCAAGAAAGTGCTGCCAGTACAAAAGGCATCACAAGGAAAATGGGCTCCAAATTACCATGGGCCGTACGTGGTTAGGAGAGTTTTCTCAGGAGGGGCTTTAATTCTAGCAGATATGAATGGAAAAGATCTGCCTAACCCAACTAATTCAGATGCTGTAAAAAGATACTATGCCTAGAGATACGGAAAAGGCAAATCAGAAAAAGCCCGCTAGGTCGAAAACCCGCAAGGGCGACCTAGGAAAAAGTTAGGGCAAATCAGAAAAAGCCCGCTAGGTCGAAAACCCGCAAGGGCGACCTAGGCAAAAGTTAGGGCACATCAAAAGGCCCGCTAGGTTGAAAACCCGCAAGGGCGACCTAGGCAAAAGTTAGGGCAAATCAGAAAAAGCCCGCTAGGTCGAAAACCCGCAAGGGCGACCTAGGCAAAAGTTAGGCAAACCGAAAAAGCCCGCTAGGTTGAAAACCCGTGGCGGCGTCCTAGGCAAAAGTTAGGGCAAATCAAAAGCCCGCTAGGTTGAAAACCCGGCAAGGGCGACCTAGCAAAAGTTAGGGCAACCGAAAAGCGTCGAAACCAAAAAGGCACCTAGGCAAAAGTTAGTGGCAAATCGAAAAGCCCGCTTAGGTCGAAACCGCAAAGAGCGACCTAGGCAAAAGTTAGGCAAATCAAGAAGCCCGCTAGGTTGAAACCCGCAAGGGCGACCTAGGCAAAAGTTAGGGCAAATCGAAACCCGTTAGCTGAAACCGCAAGGCGGCCTACGCAAAAGGCTAGACCAACCAAAAAACCGCAAGAGCGGTCCGACAAAAACAAAAGAAAAATAGCAAGGAAGGCAAGACTAACCCACTGCACCCCTATCGACATCGGGGCAAATCTCGGGAAAAGGCAAAGATTTGGTCAAGAATGATTGGACATCACGGACACCGGGCAAATAAAAAACGAAAAAGGGGGAATGATTTAGGACGGTACGCACAAGTTCGAACCAACACTCGGGGCAAATTCCGCTTTTAAGAAGCAGATTTGTTGAGATACGAGATGTTGCGTAAATACAATACTAGCGTGAACTTGGTCAAGACCTCATATCTCTCAAATCTGCACCCTCTGATACATCCCAATACGTCAAGACCAAATCTTCTCCCTTACTTCCGCTTTTACCCAATGTTTAATTGTATCATCATTGATCGATATATGTATAAAATTTAAATCGCTTTTATAAATGGCAATTACTTTATTAGAGACTACATTAAAGTCATGTTTGGTTTGAGATTTTCTTCATGATTGATAATTCTCCAATAATCAAAATGATGCATCTTGTTCAGCACGGCCGTAGGTTGGCTGAATTACTAGACATGAAACGAGAGAAGACGAAATCTTTGATTCTAGCTTGCTTCAGACTTAGAGGGTCGTGCTATAAGGAACTGAAGAGACCCAACTCTGCTAATAAAAAGGGAGGTTTTCAAAATTAGCTAACAAACAATACCAATTTTGTCAAATAAATTCAGCCTATTTAGGCACCGTGATTTTAATTTTTCTCGATCTTGGCTTATTTTTTAATTTTGTCACCTATTCAGCCGATTTTAAATTCCTACATTTTGGCTTATTTAGGCCCCTCATGTTTAATTTTCTGCATTCAGCTTATTCAGCGCGATTTTAAATTTTTGCATTTTGGCTTATTTAGGCCCTCATGTTTAATTTCCGCATAGCCTATTCAGCGCTGATTTTAAATTCTCGCATTTTGGCTTATTTAGGCCCTCATGTTTAATTCGTTCAGCCTATTCAGCGCCGCATTTTACTTCTTCGCACCTCACCTATTCAGCGCCGCATTTTAAATTCCCCGATTTTGGCTTATTTAGGCCCCCTCATGTTTAATTTCCGATAGCCTATCCAGGCGCCGTGATTTTAAATTCCCGATTTTGGCTTATTTAGGCCCCTCATGTTTAATTTGCTCAAACCTATTCAGCGCCGTGATTTTAAATTTTGCATTTTGGCTTATTTAGGCCCCTCATGTTTAATTTCCGATAGCCTATTCAGTTACAGATTTAAATTTCGCATTTTGGCTTATTTAGGCCCCTCATGTTTAATTCCCGTTCAGCCTATTCAGGCGCTGCATTTTACTTCTCTGCACCTCAGCCTATTCAGGCGCTGCATTTTAAATTCCTGCATTTTGGCTTATTTAGGCCCCTCATGTTTAATTTCCGCATAGCCTATTCAGGCGCTGCATTTTAAATTCCTGCATTTTGGCTTATTTAGGCCCCTCATGTTTAATTTCCGCATAGCCTATTCAGGCGCTGCATTTTAAATTCCTGCATTTTGGCTTATTTAGGCCCCTCATGTTTAATTCCCGTTCAGCCTTATTCAGCGCCGTGATTTTACTTCTTCGCACTCCCGACTTATTCAAAGGGCCGTACATTTTAAATTCCTGCCTTTTGGCTTATTTAGGCCCCCATGTTTAATTTCCGTTCAGCCTATGCAGGCGCTGCATTTTAAATTCCTGCATCTTGGCTTATTCAGGCCCATCACATTCTTGCCCAGCCTATTTGGGCGCCAATTTTAATTTTATACATCTTGGCTTATTCAGGCCCACCATGTTTAAATTCTTGCTCAGCCTATTTAGGCACAGTACTTTAATTCTCCGCATCTTGGTTTATTCAGGACCGTCATGTTTAAGTTCTCGTCCAGCCTATTTAGGCGCTGTGTTTTAATCTTCTACATCTTAGTTTAGTCAGACCCATCATGTGTAAACTCCAACCCAGCCTATTCTGGCGTCACATTTTTTTTAACTTTCAACATCTCAGCGTATTCAGGCATACCCTGTTTAAATTTCGTCTAAACTATCAAGGCATACCCGGTAAATTAGTATAAGCCCAGTATACATAGGCCAAAGTCATCGGGAAGAGTCAATCGGTCGTTCAAGACAGGTTACACCCGTGGCTCTCACCTCGGACAAAGGATGCTCATGTCTTTACTCACTCCTAATCATAATAATATCGAGGAAGACATCCTCTGTATTATCTGTCAGGAGATGAGTAAAGAGGGGCAAACTGTGAGCACCAATTTTTGTCCGAGTCGAGACAAATCAATTTAAATTATTAGGGATAAATGTAAAAGGTAGAAAGACAAGAATAAAAGGCATACATAAGTAAATGAGCAATAACAATGAAAGTAATAATAAAAATTATATATATATAAAAAAAAAAAGGAAAAAAAACCAAATAAAAAGCAGAAATAATAATAAAAGAAAATAACAAGGAAAAACCATCAAAGGAAAAAGAGAGAAAGAAAAGGGTGCTGGAAGGTAGTTAAATTAGTTAGAACCAGGGTCAAAAGATAACCATGGTTTAGAATAAATAACCTTGGTTAATGAGGGAGTATAAAAGAAATTTTTAAAAAAAGGAAAAGGGAAAAAGGGGGGGACTGGCTGAGGAAAATACTGGAGGTTCTCTCTGAAATTTCTGGAAGGATTTTCGGTTTCTCTCAGAAGCACGATTGCACGTTTGGGAGACTCGGCATTAGATTCATCGTTCTTACCTCCAATTGGACTGATCCCGAGGGGCGTAGCCGACTTAGCCTGGAAACGCTCGATTCTAAGGCTGGTTGCAACTTCGCCATTGAAAACCACGCGCAGACTCACATTCGGAGGCGGATTCTCCGGAAAATTCCTAGAGATTTCTTCCATTCTCAAGCTCAATTTTCTAGCAACACTTCCAATTCACCAAGGTGTTCGCAATACCCCCGCGGAGGTCGATTCTAATCTGGTTGAGAAGGAAATCATGGTTCTCGCTTGAGCTTCGTCTGTGTCGGCCTCCTTGAGGAATTCTTTGAGTTTAAACGTTTAAATCTCCTTATCTCCTAGCTGAAATGAATATGTTTATGATGAAATGTGTGAACCTAATTGCATGTCTGCATCTCGAGGTAATCGGTTGTGAGAGAAACCAGTCCTAGTCAGTATGGACCGGATCGATTCTTGCATAGAAAAACCCGCAACCGATGGCATTATATCTCCATAACACTTGGCCAAACATCGATTCAGTTGGTCAGACATGTTAGTCATATGATTCTTGCAAAATTCCCTAGATCATAATCTCGAATTCAATTTGAATCCATAGTATAACCGTCACATAAGTAGGAGTGAACTCACCAAGGTGATGCCTGGTTTTATTTAATGGGAGTAATTCAATGGTACCTTATATGTTTCGGATGTGTATTGGAAGTTATAATGTATATTGATCATGGTGAATTAATTCTAGCATAAGTCCGCATGTTGCACCATGAGCTCCTCATCGATATATACATATGACTTTAGCCATGTCCTAGCCATGGTAAAGCTCCCTCTGCAGACTTAAGCGTGAGTTTGTGACTAGTAAGGGATCTGTCAGTTGCATCAATTGTGGCCTTAGCCACTAGTTTCGGAATCCGAGTTTGTTGAGCCCATGTTACTCGTAGGATGAGTAAGTCACCCTTCAAACTCTAGTAACTGGCAGCAGTAAGGAGGGGGATAAGTGAGTAGAAGGAGGCTAATAGTTCAGGGGAAAGGCACAGGTAGGCAGAAGTAAAATCACAGTCCCTTTCCCCCAGCACTATCTAGATGTTTGGCATGCTCGTCTGGATTAATACTTTTAATCATTCGATACCAGGCCCAGTTCCTATAACCACTTGGTAAAATCTGGGAGTTGACTAAGTCTTAATGTCTTTAGGGATCTATATTTGTTCTGGCCTGGTATGACTCTTGGCTAGGGCCTCGTTCCGAACCATACTTTCCGTTAGTTACGGGATACTCAAAGTCGCAGCAGCAGTGGTAAATTGAATCTGAAATCCAACAGTAGCAATGAACCGATAGCAATGGTCAGAATAAATTTTTAGCCTAAGAATGACCAAGACAGTTATGTAGCCTGTTCACAACATATGTTGAATCAAATCTGAATCGGTTGACCTGTAGAAACTCAAACCTGAGGAGTAGGAACTCGTGTAGTGAATAAGTAAAAGGAAATCCTGAATGCAGTCCTACAATGCTGTCCTTGATTAAGAACCTGATATGCAGCAGACCATTTACTAGGTTTAGAGACCTGAGACACTAACCCGAAGCAGGACCAAATGCAACTAGCAGTTTTCTGGTTAGTTAAGTAACAGGTTCAGAACCTACATCCTAGGCCTGCAAGAGATTATTCACAATGATCCTGTGTCACAGCAGTTATGGCTGCTAATATGGATCAATCCACCAGCTGGAACTCCAAGATTAAGGGCCTGATTCTCTGATTCTGAAACAACCACCTAGGAATTTTTCTCAGCAGGTAAAGGTGAACCTAGAGGTCTGGTCTGGATCTCCACCAAATTTTCCAAATGTCCCAATCCTATGAAACCACTAGGATAGATTAGCTTGCCAAAACCAGGTGCAGTATTTAGACCTGCCAGGTTTAAAAAGCCTTATGAATATAGCAACGCCAATAACAGCAGGATGTAGTCTTGATCCATGTGGAGGTAGGAGAATTGAACTGCTGGGATTTGATCTTTAATCAATTCACCTTGGAGCACAATCAATGCTCACTCCATGGCCTGCAAGCAATTCTAATTCTTAACATAGGCAGATGGGGATCACAATAGTTTTTGGGACAGCCTTATGACAGGTTTAGATCCAAGGATCCTTAGCCTGTGCAGAAATAAATCAGTTACAGGCCAACCACAATAACCCGCTTTCCTGGCCTAGCTGCACCTCAACCTGCACTTAATGGATGATGAAAAGTTGAGTTTAGAGCAAGCCCTGGCTGGTCCATGCTAGTTGTGTCTTCTAGGCCTACTACTTAGAATAAATTCACACAAGATCCCCATGAAGCCATCCTGACCTTTGATATCTGTTATATTCAGGGGAACGGTCATGAGTCAGTTCTGAAGTCACCAGTCTTCCCTTGTTTAAATACCTGGTCTGAACATCTGACATGTAGCTAGGGACTATGGCAGCAGCCTGCCAAGGCTAGTTTCCACACCCATACCTGGCTTAAAAAGCCCTTGGCCAAGGATGTCTATAAGGACTAATGGATTTGTGAGAAGAGGGAGACCTCCTGCAACCTAGTGCAGTCTTAGTTCATGAGGGAATAGGAGGAGTAAACTGCAAGAATCAGGGCCTTAGTTAGTTCTCCTTCGAGCACAGTTTATGCTCCCTTCATAGTCTTCAAGTAGACTCAACCACACCTCAGTTTTTACTGTATGGGCTGAAAACTACATTCAGGCCTTAACAATAAGCAAAACTGTTGGAAGGATAGACCTCAAACCTGTCATATCAGTAGACAGTTTAGGATGTACCAGTTTAAGAGAACAATACCAGCCAATGAGTTCTTCACGTCCCTAACCAGAATAGTGGCTAGCTTTCTTGAATCTGTTAGGCCATCCGATTAACATACTTATCCCGAGTTGTAACAGGAGTTTGAGAATGGCCCATGCACGAAATTCATTACTTTGCGCCTGGTTGGCCAAGTAGGCTCAGGTCTAGGATAGGCTGCTGGGACTTCCCACTGCCAAGGTAAGCCTGGCCTAATGTAGTAATGACAGAACCCGGTTTCAAAGCCAAGAAATCAGCACCTAACAAAGCACCCTTAAATGTGCAACTGAAGCTAGGCCTAGTTCTATCTTGGTCAGTAAAGATGTGTAGAAGAATCCTATGAATAGTATAGGAAGCCTTCATTAACTCTGCTGAGGTAGAAGCATCAGTCAAGATCAGGAGTTTAGGTCCCAACTAGCCAGCCTGGCTTAGCCAAGCACGAGGAGGTTGACCTGTGGAAGCCTGAAACCTGATTCAAATGTTAAAGTAAAGCAGAAATACATTATGTTACTAGGGGAATTGAGCTTTCTTACACTCCATCTTGCTGTAAGATGGAAATTGTCCCTTTGCACAATGTTCAAAACCTACAAGTATGTCCTGCCTGAGATCAGCATGAACCATGTGTGAGAATGGATGTTCCTTTGGCTTTGAAAATTCTTAAAGAAACTGGAATTAAAACATATATCAGGTTAGGATTCTCACAAATAACAGCCCATTGTAATCATAAGGTTACATGTAAATAGCATAAGATTATCAAAAGGACAAGTGAAGTTAACCATTCTCCCTGCACTGTGAGCTGGTTACGCATGGAGGCATAAGCTATTATGAATCTCCTAATCTGGTTCAGCTGTTGATTGCTCTGTCTAGAAACAGGAAAATCCATTATTGCCTTCAAAGACAGATGTTATGGTTCGGCATTAGCCTCATACATGCATGTCATGATCCTCTTCTAGCACTTCTGAATTTGTTTCATTGTGTTTCATATTTAGTATCTCCTCTATAGTAGCAAGAGACAATGCTACTGTATATGCTGGTTGACGAATTTTTTTAGCCAATAGGTTTGAATAAAAGAGGCAGGAGTGTAGTCCATGTGGCCTAGTCTGAAAACAAACATACATAATGTAACCTAAGCAAATTGAGATCCAATCTCATTAGTAATTGCAAGATCATTAATCTGCTTGCATGAACAGCCCAGTAACAGCAGCACAATAGAAGTCCCTGGCCTATGACACCTAGAACTAGTCTCAATCAATAAATTTGAGCCTCAAGATCTAATCATGACCTCTCACAATCCCATCCTAGGCTCCTCAATTCTGTAAAAAAGAAAAACCTCCAATAACCTAATCTGTGAAGTAAATATACAGAAACCTTATGTTGCTCTGCATAAACTAATTTTGAATCTTAAATTAAGGACCTGATCCTGGTGGTTATAGACCTGCAAGGACCTTACTAATCTGAATCCCTTCCATCAGTGGGCAAATGGTCAATCCCTCAGGATCTGGCCTGCTTGCTGGGGGCAGTTCCATAGCACAGTGCACTGTCCCTTCTGAACTCAGCAAGGTTCATCTCAACCTAAATATATGAGAATCTGGGCCCCTAGTATAGTGTTTGTTTGAGTGCAATATACCTACCTGGTTTGAATATTTGATAGTGAGGAACACAATAGGCATAAACTTGAATGGCTGCCTTAATCAGGATAGATGAAAAAACTTCCTAGATTAAACGGTATGTGTCTGAACAATCGGATAGATTACTCGATCAGTGTTGCTATAGTCAAACTTGGGTTCTGAAGATCTTGGCTAGGATCGAGTTGAACCCATCTTCAGACATTTTCCCATAAAACTCCGATTCTGTTCAAAGACCTTATTTTCTTAACTGGGATTTGTCTAATGATTCGAGCACGAGAAAAGGCAGCCTTCTCACTCGTTTTGTGTCGGATTCGTAAAGCTCAAACGCGGCTTACGACGGTTTGAGCTCTCCAAAGACATTTTCCCATAAAAATCCGACTCTGTTCAAAGACCTTATTTTCTTAACTGGGATTTGTCTAAGCGGATTCTAATACGAGCAAAAGGGGGCTTTCTGTTTTGCTTTGTGTCAGATTTGTAAGCTCAAACGCATGCTTACGACGGTTTGAGCTCGCAAAGACATTTTCCCATAAACTCCGATTCTGTTCAAAGACTTTATTTTTTAATGGGACTCGCTTTTTGCGGATTCCGATACTCTGACAGCAGTCTTCTCTGCTGTTTTGTGTCAGGATTCGTGCAAGCTCAAATGCGGCTTACGACGGTTTGAGCTTTGTAGAGACATTTTCCCAATAAAATTCCGTCCCATGAGAAGACGCGGTTTTTATTAGATTTGCCTAAATGGAGTCTAATGCAAGTAAATTTTCTTCGCTATTTGTGTTAGGATTCATGCAAACTCAAGCGCGCTTCGACGGTTTGAGCTTCGCAAGGACATTTTCCAATAAAACTCTGGCTTTATTCCCAAATCCCTTTTCTTCGATTAGAGGTTTACCGAAGTAAAACCATGCTGGCTTAAGCTTTGCTCGAACGCTTTCTCTAACAAGATTCTACTCATTTAGGCTATGCGAGTATGCAACTCCCGTCCCAGACCTTCCTCCATCTATCGATCATTTATCCTTTACTCCTTTTATCCTTCTTTCCTTCTTTTCCCTAAAAGAAGTCAAGTCTCTTAAAACCAGAACTACGTAAGCCTTGAATTTCCCATTGCACCGGGGAATACGTAGGAGCAGGATCAAGTCCTGTCAGGCCAACCTCCATCAACCTATTTATTTTCAAATTAATTAAGGGATCAAACTATTTTCAAATAATCACACACTCAGTTTAAGGGTACTGTTCCTTGGAACAGGCGAGTGGGGTGCCTAACACCTTCCCTACTCGTAACCGACTCCCGAACTTCGAATCTCATCCTTGAGTCAGGGTTTTCCAAATCTTTTTCCCTTAAACAAAAATTTGGTGGCGACTCCACATCATAATCAAATCAAATTATTTTCAAATTTTAGCGAGTTCGTCGTCTCGTCGTAATTACGGTTGCGACAATTTCTAGACGAAATTGGAAGGAGGAAAAGGAAAGAAGCAACCAATCCTGTAGAACTTTTTATAAAAAAAAGGTGTATGCTCTCAAGCCAGTATCAATTCCATTTTCAAAGCAAGTTTGAGGGAGGAGAGATGCCTAGAAGTTGCTTCATTTTTATATAATAATGCAATTTCTTTTAATGTGGTAAAAAACGAAGAATTTCACAAAATATGTGAAATGATTGCTTGAAATGGTATAAGATTTAAGCCACCATCCTACCATGAGGTTAAAGTGAAGTATTTGAAGCAAGAAGTAGAATTGACCAAGTAAGTTTTGGAGCAATATAATGTTAAATGGCAAAAAACAGGATGTACTATCATAACTGATAATGGACTAACAAGTGAAGGAGGACCATAATTAATTTTTTGGTAAATAGTTTTGAGGGGAAAATTTTCTTGAAATCTATTGATGCATCTAATATTATTAAAACTACTGATAAAATTTTTAAGATGATAGATGATGTTGTAGAAGAGATTGGTGAGGACAGTGTAGTCCAAATTGTCACTGACAATGCTGCAAATTACAAGGTAGCTAGAGAACTCTTGATGAAGAAGAGGAAAAAGATTTATTGGACACTTTGCGTAGCGCATTGCATTAACTTAATTCTAGAGAATTTTGAGAGAAGTTACCACTTCACAAAGAGACAATAGAAAGTGGTAAAAGAGTTACAACTTACATCTACTCTAAGAGTATTTTGATTTTCTTATTACATAACTTTATTAATGGAAAGGATCTTGTAAGACCTGCCATCACCAGATTTGCTACATCTTACTTGACTTTGGATTGCTTAAATGATAATAAGGAAGCATTGATAAGAATGTTTGCATCTAATCCATGGAAAGATAGTCAATTGGCAAAAACTAAGAATGGAATATATGTTGAAAACTTGGTGATGGATAAGGAGTTTTGGAAAAATATTTTGAATTATTTGACGAGTGCTTATCCTCTAATTAAAATGTTGCATTTGGTAGACTCATATGAGAAGCTTGCAATGAGATTCATTTATGAAGAGATGGACTGAGTTAAGGAAAAGATAGAAAAAGCTTTCAATAGTATAAACAAAAGGTATAATAGATTATATTATATAATATTAAACATGTTTTTAAATATAGACTATAATTATAGCATTAACTCTTATATAAGAAAATGAAAACTAATTAAACTCTTTTCTTCTCATTATTTAGTTATATTCCTCTATGAAAAATTATTGATGAAAGGTGGGACAATCAATTGCATACACCTTTGAAACGTGACCTTTATGATTATCTTGAAAGAATGGTGGAAGACATTCATTTAATAAATAAGATTGATAGATGACTTGAAAATTTCAAAAATATATCAAAATATTTTGATAGTAAAGTGACTTAACTTAGTTTTAAAAATAAGATTCTAGGATAATGATAGGAATCTTGATGTAGCTTATGATAAAATTCAGAAAGATAAACATCACATAAATGATGATCCTCAAGCTTGATGTATTAATGATTTGATGCTTATTGAAATTTTAAACTTAGAATTAAAAGGATTATTTTTTATATTTTTAACTTTTTGTTTTGTATTTTTACTTTCATTATTTTAACTTTTTATTTTATATTTTTATTTTATTTTAATTAAATTATAAATATTTTGACTTATTTTTGAATTATTAATAATTTAAGTTTATATAATAATATAATTTAGAGATATTTTTTATTATTTATAATTCTATATTTATTTTACATATTAGCAAAATTTTATAATCCGTTTTATGAGTTGATAAATTACGATTATTTATTTTTTATTCAATTTTATGTAAAATCTTAATTTTAACAATTTTAATAAAATCTTGATTTTAATGATTATTTTTTTATGGGCCATGGTAAACACATCACTAATGCTTGTACTAACGCTTGTTTGATGATCATTTGTCTCACAATTACTCCGTTGGTAAAAGTTCTCAACTTGCTTTATGTGCTTCTGAATCCTTATACTCCAGTAATTTTTTGTCTCATTAGTGTTCTTCCCAATAGATATTTTGCGATCATGATTGATGAGGATCACGAGTGAGGTGAAGCATCACCCTGGGTGATTTGTCATAAGGTATTATAACCCTTCTCTGTGGGGGTGACACTTGGAAAAAGAAGTAAGAGGTAAGATTTCATTCTTTCTATCTTAGGTCAGTTTATTTTTCTTTATTTTTAGATATTTGATTGAGAGATAAAGATATAACATAAACAATTTTTTTATTGGAATCATAATGTAGCATGCTCATTGATAATATATATTTGAAGCCATAATTACTTCTTAAACTCCATATTTTAAACGATTGTGTAAATTACAGTGAATTATGCAATCATTCTGTATATTGCGTTATGTTCCTTATATCAATCTTTTCAAATTCAACTGTTATATAATTAATTTTGAACATCAATATTTGTAAAACCAAGTTATTAATTTACTATGCAATCATTTTGTATATTGCGTTATGTTCCTTATATCAATCTTTTCAAATTCAAGTGTTATATAATTAATTTTCAACATCAATATTTGTAAAATGGAGTTATTAATCTACGATTTAAAGGTTCACATGTAGTTAAATTCAAATCCAATCAATGATAATTAAATACAATTTTTTAATATAATATAATATATTAGCTAAAAAATTAATATAAAATAATATATTAAATTAATCAAATTTGTAAATTAATAGAAGAGGAATATATTATGTATTGATATATTGTTTATGCATTATATACATGTTTTTTTATTATTGATAAATATTTTACAACTAATAATAAATATTATATTATGTTGATATGAAATTAAAAAAATAACTCTTAAAACTAAAGATAAAATTCTAAAAATAAATTATTAAAATCATAATTATTTTTATTATTTAATTTCTTAAATAGTTATAATTATTTAATAAAATTTATAAATATTTATTACCTTACATCTTTAAGTCACTAGTTAATAAGGTTGTTTAAAATAAAATAAAATAATTATTAAAGTATAAATTTCTTTCATTTTATAATATTGATTTAGAGAAGAATATAAAAGGGGAAGTTATACTTTTAGGTTGTATTAATTAAATTATTATAAATTTTTTTCTCTTATTAAAATTTACATAAATATATTAATTAATTTTTATTAATCAAATTAGAGAATTTTCTTTCAAACTAAATATGAATCTTTCTTCATCTTTTTAATTATTTTAACTAAATATTTGAACTCTTATTTTGACGTATAAATTTTTTATTGAAGCATCTCTTCTTATTATCATACTTTTTTAACAGGGATGAAAGTAAGTCGAGTCAAGCTATATTTTGAGTATTTAAGTCAAGACTTATAAGTTTGTTTAAAAGCATATATTTAAAAAAATCAATAAATAAACTTAAAATTTATATAAATAATTGATTAAAAAGATTTGCAAACTTAAAGCCTACAAGATAAAAAGGTTATTAAATAAACCTAAAACATATATATATATATATATATTAATATTATATTATGTATATAAAAAATAAAATAAATATTATACAAGTATAATATATTAAAATAAATATAAATATATAATATATAAATATAAATAGGCCCCTAAATAAGTTAAATAGGTTTTTTTATAAGTCTAGACCTAACTTGTTTATCTAAAAAGACTTTTTAACAAATCTGAGCCTATCTATTTATTAAACAAGTCGAATCAAGATAGGTTTTAAACGAATCAAGCCGTAGGCCTTTGTCAGACGATCTTGTTCACTTCCATTCCTAACTTCTAATTTTAATTTATTTTTTTATTTTTTTATAAGTAAGAAAGAAACATATTTATGAAATCTCTTTTTTATTTCTAATTATTACTAGTGGTTAGACCCGTGCGTTGCACGACTGTTATTTGTGGTGATAAAATAAAAAATTGTAATATATGTTATATAATTAAAATTAGTAAATACAGATTTATAATGTGTTAACATTACATTAATATGTAAGTTAAAAAATATACGATTCAGAAACATATAAAAATAAGAATCACATAAATATTGGATAACCATTGCATAAGTTGCGTCAATAATTCTTTAAAACGGTAGATGTTTAAAAATGAAACAGAAATAAAGATTTAAAATGTTTAGTTATCCATGGAGACATTATAACATTAGGCCTCCTATTGTGATTTGAAAAAATTATAGTGTCATTTTCATGGATGCCGCAAAAACCGTAGAATTTTGGCCAGCCATTATTCAGGTGGCCGATGTAGTCATTTGTTTCCGGACTCTTTATCCATATCATTCTAATGATTATATAGCAAACCTCGCCATAGTCAAGAGTGACATCCTTTGGCATGTGTGGAAGTGCAGTTCTTGTAAATGAAATTGGCAGTGCCTGTTAAAAATGAAGGTTAATTTAATTGTATATGGTGAAAACTGATGAATAAATCTATTTATAATAGGAAAACATAAAGGAGGATGAAATTTTGTACCAATTTATTTTCCATCTAAAACTTGTTCAGAGTTTTGCAACATTGGTTGTCAAAAGGAATAGGTCCACACATGAATTTAGCACGATACTCATCAAGCATTTGTTTCATTTTCATTTTTGAAGAAGGACGTAAACACTCAATTATGTCCGAGACCTTATTTTTAAAATTAATTCGTGAATAAACCATAATTTAAACAATAAGTAAATATTAATATTAATAAACAAAACAAAAAACAGAAAAGCAGACAAATAAACAGAAAGCAGAAAAATAAATAAACAGAAAACAACAAAATAAAAAAAAATATAACTAAATAAAATAGAGAAAAGAAAATTCAAAATAACAAAAAATAATAACAAAATACAAAAGAGAAAAGATTGAATTAAAAATATAAAAATAGAAAAAGAAAATAAAGAAAAAATAAATAAAATAAGAAGAAATAAAGACAAAACAGAGTGATAGAAAAATTGAACTATAAATAATAATAATAATAATAAAATAAAAAGAAAGAAAAAAAACTGAAAATATAAAATAATAATAATAATAATAATAATAATAATAATAATAAAGCAAAAGCAAAGAAAAAAGATAAATAAAAGAAAATAAAAAGTAATAAAAATAGAAAATAAATAATCAAAAGAAAAATAATGAAAAACTGTAAAAAAAAAAAAGCAAAAACAAAATAACAGAAAGAAAAAAAAAAAAAAAAAAAAGAGAAATAGCTTCAAAATTTAGTTAGATTTCGGTTAGTTGGTTAGGAGTCAGTGAGTTTCTTAGTTAAAGGGCAGGATTGCAAAAAGAAAAGGGGACTTTTGTCTCTTAATGGCGGTTTCTTTCTCAAAAATCTCCACAGCTTCTTGGATCCTTTCAAGAAGCAAGCTTAGAGGGTTAGAAAAACTTCTCTGGATCTTTGAACTGAGGAACCAGCAACGAGATCTCCTTTGCTTCATTTGCCATCACCAGGCCTACTCTAGTTGTCCTTGAATATTTCAATTCAGTATTATTCCTCATTGGAAGGGATTTAAGAAAGGATTTTTGAATTATGGCTAGAGGAAAAAATTCATTTACTCTCTAGCTCTCCCTGGTTTTCTGGAATTTTTTCTTCAGTCCTCAGAAGCGTTTGAAAGTTTTCCTTTACTGGTGTTGATCACATGATGAGCGGCTCCATCATCTCCAAGAACCAGTGGAAAAGTTTGCTCAAACCACGATCATATTCATTCACGTCTTCATCAGTCCAGCGCAGAAACGAAAGATAGAGTCCAACCTCTTCTCAGAAACGTGAAAAGTTCAGGTACGCCATCTCGCACGACCTTGTTTCTGAGAATTTGTAATTCAATGGCCAAGTAAGCATAAATTTATCATTGATTTTGGTAGAAATGTAGATTCATGCCAAAATTGCATCGATAAGCGACTTTCATTTGTATGTGCATGACAATCTATAAGTCCTGATTCAACTGCATGTCAATTAGCCTAATATAATACTGCCCATTGTTCCCTCCACTTTAGCATTGAATTAAAATTAAATCACCACAACAGAACAAACTACAAAAGCCTATAATTGTTAGTTTCCCTACAAACTCCACCAGGCTGCATATTAGGTGTTCGACATCGTTCGTTACATGCACTTTCAATGCACCACCACTAACTTCACGTCATGTTTTGAACATGCCAGTGAGTAAGGTTTTCACCCAATATCGATACCACCCTTTTTCTGAGGATGTATTTTGTCTAGGATGCGATCTAATCAAGCTTCAAGGTTGTTGAACTACCTCCTGTCCATTTGGCCAAATCAACATGCTCCTAAGCTAGAGTGGAGGTGACCCCGTTCCTGGAATTGCTTTGTACAGAGTCTGGAGCAGGCATACACAATCCCGATCCCATCCTGGCTGCCTTCTCCCATTTTGATTAAAATGATGACTATTAAATCTTAATCATAGGCTGGACGTGTTGGTTAACACGTGGTGTGCAATTATCAGGTCCTAAACTCGATTCCCGCTCGAAGCTTTTTCCTCAAATAGCGCTACAATGATTGGGCCACCTTGGCTGCTAATGGGCCTCAAGCCAATTATTGCTCCTTCTCACAACACCATAGTGGGCTTCTGATTCGAAAACATCAGAACGAGCCCATTGATGCTCATGGGCAGCTTTGAATCAGACCGAGCCCATCAACACTCATGGATTATGCCTATATAAGTATCCCTGGCTACCATTTTGTATTCAAATAGGCCATATTGTTGGGCCGAAATCGGGCTTTTTAATTATATTAACAAGCCACATAAATCAATTTAAAATAATTTAAGCAATGTCATTATGGTCAAGCCCAATTTTTATTTTTGAATCAGATTTATTTTTTTGTCAAGTCCGACTCTTGTTTTTGAATCAAATTCAATCCTTCTCAATTTAGGTCAAGCCCACTTTTCTTCTAAATTTAATCTCATTCAAACATAAATTCTAAAACAAGGTTTATCAATTCAAAGCACAAATGAAGGTAAGCAAATTTTAAATCAAATCTAATTCCTTTTCTCAAAATTCCAAGACAAACAAGTTTTAAATTAAATTTAATTCTTTCTCTCCGAATTCCAATTCAAGTATCATTTAAAATCAAAATCATTTTATTCCTCTCAAATTCAAATCAAGTTCAATTCCTCAAATTTCAAAGTCAAGTTCATTTTACTCATTCCAATCCTCTTCCTCCCTTTCGAAATGAATCAAGTTTAAATCTTTTTCTCTATTTCAAATAAACCAAATCTAATTCTCTTCCTCGATTCCAAATCAAGCTCATTTTATTTATTTTTGTAAACCAAGTTTATCCCTTTTCCCAAATTATCAAATCAAAATTCTTCAAAGTCAAATCAAGTTTAATTCTTTCTTTCGAATCAAATCGAGTTTAATTCCTTTTCCGAAATCAAATCAAGCTCAATTCCTTTCTTCAAATCAAATCAAGCTCAATTCCTTTTCTCAAAAATAAAATCAAGTTTAACTCTTTTGCTTCCAATTTTCAATCAAGTTCATTTTAAATCAAGTCCATTTCAAAATCAAGTTCATTTTCAATCAAGTTCATTTTAAATCAAGTCCATTTCAAAATCAAGTTCATCTTAAATCAAGTTTAGTTCAATTTCTCAAATTCAAAATCAAGTCCTTTTTCCTTAAATCAAGTTCAATTATTCATCAAAAATTCAAAATCAAGTTCATTTCAAATCAAGTTCGTTTTAAATCAAGTTTTTTATAAATCTAGTTTGTTTTAAATCAAGTTCATTTTAAATCAAGTTCGTTCCAAAGTCAAGTTCATTTTGTTCAAACCAAATTATTTTTACCTAAACCCTTTTATCCTTATTATTTTCAAATTAAATTCATTTTGAAATCCCAAGTCTCACGCGATGAGCTCTAAATGGGAAACTGGCGGTTTCACTGCTGTTCGATGTTTAGTGATTCATATGGATTACAGTGCAGCCCTCGTTTGCCTTAGACCCTATGCATATATGGATTAAGGATTTTCTTTAAAATATTTTCAAAATACCTTGTTCCTTTCCAAGCATCTCGAAGGTCAAGCCTTCAAACCAGAACTACGTAAGCCTTGAGTTTCCCATTGCACCGAGGAATACGTAGGAGTAGGATCAAGTCCTATCAGGCTATCTTTCATCAATCTATTTATTTTCACTCTAATTAAAGGGATCAAACAGTTTTCAAATGAATCACACACTTAGTTTAAGGGTACCGTTATTCGGAACGGGCAAGTGGGGTGCCTAACACCTTCCCCACTCGTAACCGACTCCCGAACCTAAATCTCTTCCTCAAGTTAGGGTTTTTCCAAATCTTTTCCCTCAAATAAAATTTGGTGGCGGCTCCACTTAATCCAATTCAAATTCTATTTTAAAATTTTACCGAGTTCGTCGTTTCATCGGAATTACGGTTGCGACAAAGGAAAAGATCTTTCTTCTTTAGGGTATTTTATTTGTGTTTGATGTTAAAAGCATGCAGGAAAAAGTTGTCATTGTCAGTGTATTTGAGTTGAAGCCAACCTCCATTCTTCAACTTTGGGTATATATCTTTGATTGTCTCCCATCCATCGCTAATGATTATTGTGTTGTTGCTTTTGAGGACATCAAACATAATTGTGGTGTGTGCTGAATCTCTTAATTTGATGATATCAGGGATATCATCAATGTAGCTTTTAGCAAACAATGAAGGCAGGGTTTCGAATGGCTAAATAAAAGAAAAGTTGTGCATTATGTTGATGTTAATAAGATATCAAGGTAATGATACTAAAAAAGAAGAAATTTACAAACCTGATCTAGATCATACTGCATCCAGAATATTGTCCACTTTGGGGGTGATCTGCTACTTTAGCCTTGCTCCATTTAAACTCAAGTAGTAATACAATTATGTAATATAAGATTTTGTTAAACAGTGAGAAAAAGGTGGAGAAGTAAAATTGATACAGAATCGGTTTGTACCTATAAATGAAATAATAATAGTTGAGACTGTTATGCAAAAAAATCATGTGCACGACATTGGACACTATCATTTGGAATTGCAAGTTTTTGTGTAGTGGCAGGTATAACCATTCAACAAATATGATGAAGTCTACTGACCACAATGTTATATATGTCAATGTATATATTTTCTTTGTTTAGACAGTATATACATACATATAAAGATTAACGAAAGAAAATTTTTTTGCAGGGTGCGAATCAATGAAGTGATAGTTTAGAAGATATATGCTTTGATTTATACAAAACCTTAAACATGGAAGATAGAGAACAGTATACATGTATGATTGTATTTTGATTTGTAAAACCTGGTGTCCCGAGTTCTGTGTTGAGCGAAACTTGTGTGGATGGTGTAAACACTCAATTATGTCCCAGGTCCCATTTGAAAAAAAATATTTTATTTAATTAGTGAAGAAATCATAATTTAAATAATAAATAAGAAAAATATCTGGAAATAAAAATAACAGAAAATAATAATGAAGAAAAAGAAAGAATAAAAGCGAAATAAAACAAAATGAAAAAAATAATAAATGATGAAAATAAACAAAAATAAATAAAGAGAAAAATTGAAATAAAACTAGGAAAAAGAATAAGAAAACAGAAAAATTGAAAACAAAAATGGAAAAGAGTAAGGAAATATATATATATATATATATATATATATATATATATATATATATATATAAAGAGAAAATAATGAAGTTGGAAAAATTAGAAAAAAAAAGAATAAAATAATAAGATAAATGAATAAAATAATAAATCAAAATAAAAAAATAATAAACAAAAAGGAAAAAAACAAAAATTGAAAAAAGGAAAAAAGAAAAGTGTTTGAAAAACTCTATCAATAGGAGAAAGGAAATTGGGAAGGGGGTTCTTTTCTCATTTTTTGGAAATTCCTAAGAGGAGGACTTGGAGTCTTAGGAGGGGATTTTCATAATTTTCGAAGGGAGGACCTATGATTCTCTACCTCTACCTTCAATTCAGCCCTTGGCTTCCAGGAAACCAGTTCTTCATCACCTTCAATTGGAGGTTAGATCCGACTTTTATTCCTCTTAAGTTTCTTATTTCTTCTTGGATTTCCGAGTTCATTTTCGTCTCTGTTTTCTGTTTTGATTTTTGATCGGCCAAATGATCTCCGATTTTGGTGAATTTTGTTTCATTTTCTTCTTCTTTCTCTATAGTTTCTGGAATGATATTATTTGTCCAATTTGGATCTGAAATGAAATTTATATCGCCTAATTACCGAAGCATGTTCATCTCGGTGCGCAAATTAACCTAGCTTGTTTGATTTGTGCATAACTTGCTCATTTTTTATTGGATTTATGTCAAACTTGTTTTGTTTGATTCCTATAATCCATATCTTTCAATTGATCAATTTTTATTTTTCAGATCTACCAAAAAATATTTTCGAAAATTTCTAAGATTTGAATTCAAATTTTGGCGCCAAAATCTTGTGT
This sequence comes from Canavalia ensiformis, assembly GCA_026541065.1. Taxonomy (NCBI): domain Eukaryota; kingdom Viridiplantae; phylum Streptophyta; class Magnoliopsida; order Fabales; family Fabaceae; genus Canavalia; species Canavalia ensiformis. The sequence continues at coordinate 550,455 of JAMKYM010000585.1, forward strand.
GTTCTTGAGGTTGATCTTCCTCTCTATTTTTAATTTTTGTTTTTAATCGGTCAAATGATCTCCGATTTCATTATTTTTGTGGCTTTTTTTTCGTATTTCTCTCTAGTTTCTGGAATGATATTATTTGTCTAATTTGGATCTAAAATTAAATTTCTATCGCTTGATTACTGAAGCATGTTCGCAATTCTTTTCCTTAATTTCAAATCAAGTCAAGTTTATTTCAAATCAAGCCCAAAATTCAAATCAAGTTTATTTTATTTTAAATCAAGTCCAATTTTATTTCATAAAATTCAAATCAAGTTCATTTTGTTTTAAATCAAGTCCCATTGTGCATTCCTTAATCTCACGCAACGAGCTCTAAAAACGAACTGGTAGTTTTTTTTGTTGTTCGCTGTTTAGAGATTCGTATGGGTCCAAGTGCAGCCGTAGTTGTCTTGGGCCTTGTGCATATGTGAATTGGGATTGCCTTCCTCTTTTCCAAACAAATAAAAACTCATTTTGCATTCCTTACTTTCACGCAACGAGCCTTCAAAAAGAATCGTAGCTTTTTCTCGTGATTTGTTTAGAGACCATTATGGGTCCAAGTCTCGTAGTAGTTGTCTTGGGCCTTGTGCATATATGGATTGGGATTGCCTTCCTCTTTTCCAAACAAATAAAAACTCATTTTTGCGTTCCTTAATCGCACAGAACGAGCTCTAAAAACGAACTGGTAGCTTTTTCTACTGTTCGCTTGTTTAGAGATTCGTATGGATCCTAGTGCAGTCGTAGTTGTCTTGGGCCTTGTGCATATGTGGATTTGGGACTACGCTTCTCCTTTTTTACAAAATAAAAATCTCGTTTTGCATTCCTTAATGTCACGCGACGAGCTCTAAGCACGAACTGGTAGCTTTTTCTACTGTTCGCTGTTTAGAGATTCGTATGGGTCCAAGTGCAGCCGTAGTTGTCTTGGGCCCTGTGCATATGTGGATTAGGAAGCATCCTTAAAATATTTTCAAAAAGAACCTGTTCACCTTTTCAAGCACCTTTGAAGGTCAAGCCTTCAAATCAACCAGAAGTATGTAAGCCTTGAGTTTCCCATTGCACCGGGAAATACGTAGGAGTAGGATCAAGTCCTGCCAGGCTAACCTCCATCAAGTTATTTATTTTCACTCTAATTAAGGGATTAAACATTTTCAAAAATCACACACTCAGTTTAAGAGTGCCGTTCTTCGGAACAGGCGAGTGGGGTGCCTAACACCTTTCCCACTCGTAACCGACTCCCGAACCTAAATCTCTTCCTCTAGTTAGGGTTTTTCCAAATCTTTTTCCCTTAAATAAAAATTTGGTGGCGACTCCACATTAATCAATAAAAATCAGTTTCAAATTTTAGTGAGTTCGTCGTCTAATCGGAATTACGGTTGCGACAGATGGCGACTTCGCTGGGGACTTTAGAGAGTCAAGCCCATTTGACTGAATGTGTATTGCTTTGATCCCTTTCTAATTTATTTGCACGATTTATTTCGTTCATCTTTTGTATGTTTATTCCTCTACGAAACAAACTCTAGGGTAGATGAATAATAATTGTTTTAAACTCGTTAAATATATATATATATATATATATATATATATATATATATATATATACATATCTGTGTGATTTCCCCAATTGCAGGTATCCCAAAATTATGTGCCCTCATACATTATGCATATACATTTATCATGAGTGGGCCCTTGTACCTGGGTTTGAGTGAAGCCTAGGACTAGAGGGATCTAGTGGTGTCACTTTGGGGCTTACGTCCTATGAAAATCTCGGCTAGAGTGCGTCCTATTTGTAATGCCCTACAACTGGTAGCTTTTTCTGCTGTTGTGGCAAGCATTACAAACTTGAACTTGGCTCTAGTAACCTTATACCTCAAGATTACAAACCACCTTATGAGAGGTTCATGCATAAAAGGCCATAGACCTTTAGGACAGGTAAGCCACATAAGAGGCGAAGAGGGCACACACACCCCTTTCAAGATACAAGGTTCACTGCTCACAGGCACTTATTTGAGCCAAACTATTCGAAGTGGCAAAGGGGAGTCGAGATCTGAAATTGGGGAAATACAGAAAATCAAAAAGAAAATCAAGGAAAATTATATAAACAAAGGTTGAAAAACAAAAATCAAGTCAAGATAAAAATCGAGAAAATCAAGGAAAATAAAAATTCCTAGGAAAAATTAGGATAAAGAATTTTGAAAATACAAAATATAAAAATATTCAAAAAGGAAGAAAATGAAAATTTGAAAACCTAAAAAATGCTAACAAAACTTTTTCAAACAAAACTAGGGGTTTCTAGCCAAAAATAAAAAAATAAAATAAAATACCTAAAATATAAAAATCAAGGGTGAATAAATAAAGCTACTCTTAATTATTTCCAAATCATTCAAACTTCAAAACCCTCAAATTATTTGTGCATAACATGCATTTTCATTCGTTCATAAATTTATCATTAAAAAAGGAGATTTTGAAAAATCATCCCATTCATACTCATTTTCCATCAACATCTTTATCATTCATGATTTTTGCATTCAAATTATTTCTCAAAGAAATTAATTTTTAACTTTAACAGAAAAATTAGAGAAAGACTTCCTCGACATTCTTATAGAACCAGATCACAATCAAGAATCATGGATGAGCTGGAGAGACAAAATGAGGAGTTGAGAAATGAGGTCAAGACTTTGAAAGAACAGATGGCCAATCTGATGGAGGCCATCCAATTGTCTAAATAGAAGGAGGCAAAAGAATCCCTACTGGCAGAACTGATAGATCCATTATACCCTCCTGGCTTCAATCCTCAAAACACTTCACCATTAACCATGCCTCCACCAACCGAAGGAGTTCATTATGGGTATTCTTATGGGCATGCACCCTCACACAACCAAACACAAACCCAAGCACATAACCTACCTCCTAACACCACTCCAAAGCTTACCAAACGGCCGTAGGGGGAACGAATCCTATGTTCACCCAAGGGCCTTACCCTATATACATACCATCTTCTCAACTTCACCACACGCCCGAGGAACACCCAAGCCATCCTTCGAATGAGGATATTAAAAAGTGGAAAATCCTAGAGGACAAGATCCGGGTAATTGAGGGGAGCGCTTACGAAGCCAGAGACGCATCTGATCTGTGCTTGGTTCCAGATGTGGTCATCCCTCCTAAATTCAAGGTTCCTGAATTTGAAAAATATCAAGGAACTGGCTGCCCAAAGAGTCACTTGGCCATGTACTGCAGGAAGATGTCTCCCTGTATGCACGATGATAAGCTGCTTGTCCATTTCTTTCAAGACAGCTTAACTGGGGCAGCTGCAACTTGGTATATTCAGCTAGAGCGGACACACATCTGTTCATGGAGGGATCTAGCTGAGGCCTTCCTCAAGCAGTACCAGTATAATGTGGAGATGGATCCCAATCGAACTCAGCTCCAGAACATGGCCAAGAAAGGAGATGAGACCTTCAAGCAGTACGCTCAACGATGGAGGGAGTTAGCTGCCCAAGTACAACCTTCTCTCTCCGAGAAAGAGCTGGTCAGTATGTTCGTCGACACACTCCTAGATCCTTTCTATGACAAGATGATAGGAAGTGTGACTTCTAGCTTCTCTGATGTCGTCATCATTGGAGAAAGGATCGAAGGCGGCATGCGCCGTTGAAGGATCACACACAAATCTACAAGGACAACTGATACCTCTGTAGAAAAGAAGAAGACGGGGGAGACTTTTAATGTTGCTTCAAGTTGAGGACAGTACATATCCCCGATGGCACCTTATGGACCAATTGGCTTTCAACCTTCACCCTACACACCATACCCTTACATCGCCACGACATACCAAACACCCTACCCTCCAAATTACAACTATCCGATGCAAATCTGACCGCCCACACCATAAACGGTCCAAACACAAGCCATGAGCCCAAATCCCAGCCAAATGCAAAAGAGGGAGAAGAATCCTGTCTAGTTTGATGCAAACGCCATATGTGATTACCATGTGGGGTACATTGGTCATTCTACAGAAAACTGTCACGTCTTGAAACCTAAGGTGCAAAGCCTGATTGACGTGAAATGGCTAGATTTTGGGAGGATTGCTCCTAATGTGGGAAATAATCCAGTGCCGAATCACGAGAACTCATCAACTAGTTAAGAAAGAGGCGCAATAAGTTGCCTTATACAAATCGAGCTATCAAGGAAAATCATCCAGGATTTGTTATATTTTTCAAAATCAATCTTTTGTAAATAAATCTCAATGAATAATGAAAAAATTACATTTTTCATGTTTCTTGCGCACATGCTTCACATTATTGGCCTTACTTCTATAAATTTACCATTCTTTTCATCATTCAACCCATCACTTAATCCTATACCCAATACAACAAATGCTTGATGGTGGCAATGCCAGTGTTGTAATAAATAATTTCGAACGTCGGATTAATCAAACTCAAAGAGAAACACCAAATGAGGAAGCAAAATAAGCAACCAGGGATTCTAGATCATATGTCAAATAAAAATATCCCGCTGGAACCAAGTTCAAGCCCAGACAAAATTAGGGAAGCAAAATAAGATCCGCTGAATTGGAAGCCAAAATGATCCCGGCAAGATCAATATATAACTACACAAAATTCGAGAAAAAGAAGAAAACTCGTTGGATTAAAATCAAGAAATGGTCCAGGAAAAATCAGAGTCAAAATTCAAAATTCAAGAAGAAGGAGAACCCGCTGGATTAAAAGCAAAGATAATCCAGGAAAAATAGGTTCAAAAGATTAAATCGACAAAGGTATGATCGAAAAGGTCCTTTCTGGGTTCCAAAAAACAATTCAAGCAAAAAAAGGCCCGCTAGGTTGACAATCGACCTCGGCAAAGTTAGGGCATCCAAACAAAAAGCCTGCTAGGCCGAAAACTCACAGAGATGGCCTAGGCAAAAGTTAGGGCACAATCAAACGGAAGGCCCACTAGGTCGAAAACCCTCAAAGGGCGACCTAGGAAAAATTTAGGGAACAATCAAACAAAAGCCCGCTAGGCCGAAAACCCACATAGATGGCCTAGGCAAAAGTTAGGGCACTAGGTCGACAATCCTCAAAACACGACCTAGGCAAAAATTAGGGCATACAATCAAGAGCTCGCTAGGTTGAAAACCCGCAAGAACGACCTAGGCAAAAGTTAGGGCACAATCAAACAAGCCCGCTAGGTCGACAATCCTCAAAATGACCTAGGAAAAAGTTAGGGCACAATCGAACAAAGGCCCGCTATGTCGACAATCCTCAAAACACGACCTAGGCAAAACTAGGGCACATGCATGAAAAGCCTGCTAGGTCGAAAACCCGTAAGGGCGACCTAGGCAAAAGTTAGGGCAAAATGAAGGGCCTGTTGGGTTGAAAACTCAAAGGAACAACCCAGGAAAAGTTAAGGTCAAACCAGGAATCCCAGGATAATCTAACATTCCGCACCTCATGCCTTCCTAAAACTGGGGCAAAATTTTTGCCATTTCTCAAGTTTGGTTAATTTGACAATCAAGATTATGAAAAGCAGCATTGACATTTTTCATCAAAAGGTGCCATTTGGATAATCGAACCCACATCATTCTTTTTCTGCCAAGCACACCAAACCTCCCATACAAAACTCTATATCCTTCCATCAAGCCAAAATCACTTCGCACACTTCAAGGTCACACATGCCAAAAAGAAACGTGAAAAAAATGTGAAAAATATAAAATGATTAACTTTGAAAAGTCATGATAAGTTGGATGAATCCTCTACTCTCGCAACGCAACATATCACGATTGTTTCCCAAATGATCATCCCCTTTTCAAACATAATGTCACCCAGTCAAAAAGGAGTGTGCCTTATTCAATAATGCTGACCATTGTTGGGTCTCAAAGATCCTGAAAAAGAAGGTTCTGACATTGGTCAAGAAGCCAAGAGATAGAGTCGATCCAGCTCGGCCTGATTCTTGATTCCTTTCACACCAACTATAAGGTTGTCGAGAAAGGACGTGTCACAAAAAAAAATCAAAAATCAAGAGATAAAAAGTTTTTTAACCACCTCATGGTTTGCATTCATCCATGATATCCATTTCATCAAATAATTATTTCAAGCATCAAAAAGCAGTCAATAAGATTGAAACATCACATCCTCTCTATTCAAGCATCACAAACATCGCATCCTTTTCATTCATTCAAGCATCACAATAAGTATCTTGTCATTCAAGCATAATTAAAAAGATCAAGCTCAAACTGGGGGAAACGCTTACCCACAAAATTCAATTTGAGGTCATCCTCAAATTCCGAATCAAGTTCAAACTGGGGCAAATAATGGCCCACAAAAATCCAATTTAAGGTCATCCTCAAATTCTGAATCAAGTTCAAACTGGGGCAAACGCTTGCCCACAAAAATTTAATTTGAGGGCATCCTCAAATTCTGGATTAAGTCCAAACTGGGGTGAGCGCTTGCCCACAAAATTCAATTTGAGATCATCCTCAGATTTTGGATTGAGTCCAAACTAGGGCAAACACTTGCCCACAAAAATTCAATTTGAGGGCATCCTCAAATTCTGGATCAAGTCAAAACTGGGGCAAACACTTGCCCACAAAAAATTCAATTTGAGGGCATCCTCAAATTCCGGATCAAGTCCAAATTGGGGCAAACGCTTGCCCCAAAAATTCAATTTGAGGTAATCCTCAAATTCTAAATCAAGTTCAGACTGGGGCAAACGTTTGCCTAAGGAAGATTTAAATTCAAAGAACCATATCAAGCTAACGCAAACATGTGCCCAGAAAAATTCAAGAGGAGCCATTCCTCAAATTCATCGAGATTCAAACTGGGATAAACGCTTGCCTAAAATCCCCTCAAGTTAAGGCATTCCTCAATTGCCAAAATCTTCCAAACTGGGGAAAATGTTTGCCCTGAGTTCCTTCAAATCAAGACATCCCTCAATTATCATGAATTTGCTAAACTAGGGCAAAAGGCTTGCCCAAAGAGAATAATTATCGAGTGCTTAATTATCCTTCGAGTTCAAGGTAGAATAAGCTATTTGTTTTAATTCAAGAAAAACAGATTTCAAAATAAGTTGTCCGAGGCAACTGACGAAGAAGCCCATATTCCACCCTCACATGCATACCCAGGGCACATCCTATCCTTTTCCACACTTGTCCTAAACATGTCACTCCTTGCCTGCCCTAAACAGGCCATCTTTTCAAGTTAGTGTAGATCACTCTTTACCTGTCTTAACAGGTCATTCTTGTTTTGCCTGTCCTGACAGGCCATCTTTTCAAGTTAGTGTAAGATCACTCTTTACTTGTCTTAACAGGTTTGCATTTATCTTGGTCATAGCAGGATTTCATTTTCATTCTTCCCGACAATAGCGGGACCTCGTCTGCATTTTCCTGTCAACAACAAGACATCAAGCATGTTTAAATTCAGTCCACCTGTCTTAACAGGTTTGCATTTATCCTGGCAACAGCAGGATTTCATTTGCATTCTTCTCGGCAACAGCGGGACCTCATTTGGATTTTCCTGTCAACAACAAGACATCAAGCATGTTTAAATTCACTCCGCCTGTCTTAACAGGTTTGCATTTATTCTGGCAACAGTAGGATTTCATCTGCATTCTTCCCGGCAACAGCGGGACCTCATTTGCATTTTCCTGTCAACAACAGGACTTCAAGCATGTTTAGATTTTGTCCGCCTGTCTTAACATGCTTGTATTTATCCTAGCAACAGTAGGATTTCATTTGCATATTCCCGGCAACAACGGGACCCCCCTTTGCATTCTTTCCCATCAACAATGGGATTCACATCAAGTTTACTTTTTTTGCATCTTGGCCTATGATGTCAGGCCTCCCTCAAGTTTACTTTTCTGCATTTTGGCCTATAGTGTCAGGCCACCATCAAGTTTAGATTTCTGCACCTTGGCCTATGATGTCAGGCAGCCATCAAGTTTACTTTTCTACATCTCGGCCTATATTGTCAGGCCTCATCAAGTTTATTTTTCTGCACCTTGGCCTATGTTGTCAGGCCTCATCAAGTTTATTTTCCTGTATTCTTGGCCTATGATGTCAGGCCACCCTCAAGTTTACTTTTTTGCATTTTGGCCTATGTTGTCAGGCCTCATTAAGTTTATTTTTCTGCATCTTAGCCTATGTTTTCAGGCCTTATCAAGTTTACTTTTCTGGACCTTGGCCTATGTTGTCAAGCCTCATCAAGTTTACTTTTTTGCACTTTGGCCTATATTGTCAGGCCTCATCAAGTTTAATTTCTTACACCTTGGCCTATGTTGTCAGGCCTCATCAAGTTTACATTTCTGCATTTTGGCCTATGATGTCAGGCCTCTCTTAAGTTTACTTCTCTGCACCTTGGCCTATGCTGTCAGGCCTCATCAAGTTTAATTTCCTGCACCTTGGCCTATGTTGTCAGGCCTCATCAAGTTTACATTTATGCATTTTGGCCTATGATGTCAGGCCTCCCTTAAGTTTACTTCTCTGCACCTTGGCCTATGCTGTCAGGCCTCACCAAGTTTATTTTTCCGCACCTTGGCCTATGTTGTCAGGCCTCATCAAGTTTACTTTTCTGCACTTTGGCCTATAGTGTCAGGCCACCCTCAAGTTTACATTTCTGCATTCTTGGCCTATTGTCGCAACCGTAATTCTGACGAGACGACGAACTCGCTAAAATTTTAAAATAGAATTTTATAAGATTATGTGGAGCCACCACCAAATTTTTATTTAAGGGAAAAGATTTGGAAAAAAACCCTAACTCGAGGAAGAGATTTAGGTTCGGGAGTTGATTATGAGTGGGGAAGGTGTTAGGCACCCCACTCGCCCGTTTCAAAGAACGGTACCCTTAAACTGAGCGTGTGATTTTTGAAAATTGTTTGATCCCTTAATTAATGTGAAAAAAATAGATTGATGGAGGTTAGCCTGACATGACTTGATCCTACTCCTACGTATTCCCCGGTGCAATGGGAAACTCAAGGCTTACGTAATTCTGGTTTGTGAAGGCTTGACCTTCAGAGGTATTTAAAGGACAAATAGAATTTTGAGGAGATTCTCATTCTTTGAAAGGACCTTTAGCCCACTCATGCACAAGACCCGAGGCGGCAACGGCAACACAGGGGCCTATACAGATTGTTAAACATTGAAAAGCAGGTGAACCGCTAGTTCCTCGTTTAGAGCCCATTGCGTGAGACCAAGGATCCCAAAATATCTGAAAAAGAGATTTTTATTTTTGAACAGACCTTTAGTCCACTCATGCACAAGACCCGAGGCGGCTACGGCAGACATAGGCCTATACAGACTGTTAAACGCTGAACAGCAGGTGAACCGCCAGTTCCTCATTTATAGCCCATTGCGTGAGACCAAGGATCCCAAAATATCTAAAGAAGAGCTTTTTATTTTTGAAAGGACCTTTAGTCCACTCATGCACAAGACCCAAGGCGGCTACGGCAGCACGGGGGCCTATACAGACTGTTAAACGCTGAACAACAGGTGGACCGCCAGTTCCTCGTTTAGAGCCCGTTGCGTGAGACCAAGAATCCCAAAATATTTGGAAAAGAATTTTATTTTACAGAAAAGGGTCAAAAAGGAGAGTTTATTTTGGCCATTAGACAAAGAACTTGATTTTTGGAAAGAAGGAAATTTTGTTTGAGATTTGGGGAAGTATAGGGGGTAAAATTTGAGTGATATGAAGTGACGGGGTTAATTGATAATTATGGAAAATTTGGGGGTAAAATTATAAATATGGAAAATTTGAGGGTGAAATTATAATTATGGAAAGTTTGGGGGTGAAATTGTAATTATGGAAAATTCAAGGGTGAAATCGTAATTGTGGAAAGTTTGGGGGGTGAAATTGTAATTATGAATGATTTGGAGGGTGAAATTGTAATTATGGAAAGTTTGGGGGGTGAAATTGTAATTATGGAAGATTTGGAGGGTGAAATTGTAATTATGGAAAATTTGGGGTTGAAATTATGATTATGGGGAATTTAGGGGTTAAACTATGATTATAGGGGATTTAGGGGTTAAATTCTAATTCCTGAAATCCTGGGGGTCAATCTGCAATTTCCAGAAATTCTGGGGTCAATCTGCAATTACCAGACCTTTGGGGGATCACTCAGCAATTACCAGAAATTGGGGTAATGGGGCCAAAATATGGCGTATGGGGTTCGAAAATGGGGACAAAAGGGCTGCGACCTGGACGCTTGACCATTTGAGCTACACTACTCTTGTGTCCCATATCTCATTTAGCCCATGCTTGTGTATGCTGAATGACTATCTTATTTTCCAAATGATTTTCGTTGGTGGGTCCCGCGCCTGTTTTTGACCGGTCCTTTTAGGGTGTGCATGTGCATGACGTAACAAAGGTGGAACCAAGGCCCAACCCCAGCAACGACGCCCCTCATTTGAGCCCGCGACGATGTGATTTCGATCACGTATTTAAGCTCCAACCCATGGTCTGGGTAGCGATCACTTTGCAACTGATTCGATTGAACTCAAACTACACTAGACTTGACGGGATCCATGCACAGGTAGCTCTCACCCTAATTCATTCTAATCCCTCCTCTCCTCGAGCCCCCCAAGAGCCTCAAATACCATTGCTAACGATACCCCTTTATGCTAAGTCTCTCAGGGCAGGGGAACGGGGTGAAGTGCGCCACTCCTTTATGAAACAACTCGGTGGAATGAGTGCCCTGTTACTCTTTGTACTTGTGGTTACCTAGGAGGGATGAGGAAGGGGATGTCCACGGTTTACTCGTCCCGTTCTTGTCACCCAAGCAAAATGCCGAATCTCCTTCAGTGGCTTAACGCCTAGCCTTTCCTGTTGGTCTTGGGTAACTCCATGGTTAAACTGGTCATCAAACACCCTCGGCGTCAAGGACGACTCCAAGGTGCAAACAGGGCCCCCTTACACAGACTTGGCTTGGATTCCTACTCCTTGAGTGGGCTTTCACTTAGGTAAAAGCTTGGGTACTATGTGCCTTGAGATAGGACGAGCTAGGGGCCCAGGGGAGCTTGGACTGGAGGCTGCTCTGTTCACGCTTCCGATGTTTTTACTTGCTTTTGTCAACGTTTCTTGCCTCATCGGTGGCTGTAGGAGTAGAGAGGCGAGTGGAACAGCAACCTCACACATTATTATAATCATCTTCTAAGGTGCAGAACCTCCCCACCCTCTGCTCGACCATGGTCTTTGTCACCCCTGTTTTTATTCAACTCTGCTTCTCGCATCATTAGCTTCGTTCACGGCCGGTGCTCGCCGGACGGGAGTGCACCATACACCTTAAGCCTCCCTCCCTTGTTTAGCCTGGCGCCAAGGCTTCCTATAGTATGCATACAACCAGTGCCTTGACACTTCCTTCTAATCCGACCACATGTTCAGCGTCGGAGCTAGATCCGTACTCTATATGCAATCTCTATTGGTTCACTATGATCCTATAGGTTTTTGATTTCGAACACTCCTAACCTCAAATCTAAGGGAATTTCCTCACGAAATCCACTCGTTATTATAGTGGAGCAATCAGCACTCAAGTTTTTCAATCTATATAGGGAGCGTGCAGGTGTGTTTCATTGATTGTAGCAGCTTTACCTTAGGTGAAGTTTTTCTTCAGGTCACATGAATCAGACATAGAATTGTGACAAAATCCTCCTCGATTATATTTGGAAGTTTCGCTCAATTATATATTCAAACACATGTTCAACTCCATCTTACAATTCATGAACATCCACATGCCATTCGGCCTATTCATTAGCGTAAGAAAATGGAACTAACCTGAGTGCGACTGATACGGGTGAGGAACCTTCGCCGGAACTGATCTGAGCAATTCTTCTTTCCAAGGCGGAGTGGATCGTGCACACTGAGGAGTAGAAATTGCGATCCTCTGAGAATGCCAAGAATTCTTCCAGAGAGTTTCTTTCGAATCCTTCGCCCTTTTCCGCTCCAATAGTATCTAACCCTTCTTTTGGACTAGAGCCCCCTTTTTATACCCCTTAATCTCAACCTATCTCTCTTCATTTTTGAGGTCCCGCTCCTTTTCCCCCTTTTTCTTTTTCTTTCCTTTGTTTATTTTTGCACCCTTTTCCTTTTTTCTCTTTTATCCTTTATTTGTTTAATCGACAGTTTGTTTATTATTTTTCTCCCTTTTTCTGATTATTTTCGTCGTTTTTCACGTTAATCTATCTTTTTATTGTATCTATTTACTTACCCCTGTACATATTTTTCTCCTTATTTTTTTACTTTTATTTTTCTTTCTCCTTATTTCGGATTATTACTATTTATTTACTTATCTAATCATTTTTAACACTCTTAATTATTTCTTTTAGCTTTTCGTTCCTTTCCTTTTTTTATTATGTGTATATATATATATATATATATATATATATATATTCATTTTTTATCCTTTTTTATTATTTTACTTTATTATTTTATTTTATTATTATTTTCTTTTATTACTTTTCTCATTATTTTTTCCCTATATTTTTTATTTTATTTCTTTACTTCTTTTAGCTTTCTCGTTCTTTTTTTTTATTCACTTTACCTTATTTATTTCGTCCTATTTTGTGTTTCCTTCCGCATCTATCTTTGTTTTTCCATTTACTTTTATTTCTTTGCTTCTTGTTCAATAATTTGTTACTTAAATTAGGTTTAATTAATAAATTTAGCAATCGGGAGCCTCAGACATAATTGGATGTTTACAGTTTGCTCCTCTTTACTCATTTTCCTACCGGATAATATGAGAAGTAATTCTCGGAATTATCATGGTACAGAATGAGTAAAGACGTGAACACTTTATGTCCGAGGCGGGTTTTTGGAGGAATCCAACAATCGTGAGCCGCCTTGGACTTGAAGATGGGTGCTTGTGAAAGGGATGACTTCTGAGTGCCCTTGCGGGCTTCTTGTGGCTTGATTGCATGGCCTAATTAGGCCACGAAAGTTAATGGCATACAGGCAAAGGAGAAAAGTGGCCTACTCGAGACAGAAGAGCCTATCAGAGCTAACATGTGAGGTATGTACAAAATGGCCTGATGACATAGACCGAGCTATTGAACTTTACAATGCAAGGCTTGACATCATAGGCTGGAATGCTGGAATTTAGACATGCAAAGGCCTGTCAACATAGGCTGAAGGTGCAGAAATTAAAATGCAAGGCCTGACATCATAGGCCAAAGGTGCAGAAATTTAAACATGCAGTGGCCTGACAACATAAGCCGGAGGTACAGAATTTAAAATGCAAGGCCTGACATCATAGGCCAAGGGTGCAGGAATTTAAACATACAGTGGCCTGATAATATAGGCCAGAGGTGCGGAATTTAAAATGCAAGGCCTGACATCATAGGCCGAGGGTGCAGAAATTTAAACATGCAGTGGCCTGACAACATAGGCCGGAAGTGCGGAATTTAAAATGCAAGGCCTGACATCATAGGCTGAGGGTGCAGGAATTTAAACATGCAGTGTCTTGACAACATAGGCCGGAGGTGCGGAATTTAAAATGCAAGGCCTGACATCATAGGCCGAGGGTACAGAAATTCAAACATGCAATGACCTGACAACATAGGCCGGAGGTGCAAAAATTAAAATGCAAGGCCTGACATCATAGGCCGGAGTGCATAATTTTAAACATGCAATGGCCTGACAACATAGGTCGGAGGTGCAGAAATCAAAATGCAAGACCTGACATCATAGGCCGAAGGTGCAGAAATTTAAACATGCAATGACCTGACAACATAGGCCGGAGGTGCAGAAATTAGAATGCAATGGCCTGACAACATAGGCCGGAGGTGTAGAAATTAGAATGCAAGGCCTGACATCATAGGTCGAAGGTGCAGAAATTTAAACATGCAATGGCCTAACAACATAGGCCGGAGTGCGGAATTTAAAATGTAATGGGATGGCTTACTAGTAGGCTTGAGGGGGAGAACTTTGCGACTTTGTGTTCAGACTCCGACATCCCGACTTTCCTCGAGCACTGATCGTGTTCTTCAGAGTGAGCTAGACTCCATGAATTGCTTGCTTCCTTCCTCCCTTTTGCAAGCATATCTTTTGCGCGCGTCATTCTTTTAAAAGATAAGATTTCAATTAGTAAGAACTAGCAATTAGGGAAATTTCGATATAACTTCGACATTGAACAGCACCGATAATGGTAATTGTCATTCAAAATTTAAGTGATTTCATTTTGCATATACATTTGGACAAGATAAAATATAGTTGCATGTGGTGGATAATTTTCAAGATGATCAAAATGATGTAGATCATTTTATGGTTTACTGTCTGGCGGCATGATTTTCGTCAGTGGGATGCCTTTGAGACGGTTAGTGCTAGTATTGTATTTCGGTGATGTCTTTATGTCTTGCCAACCCTGCTTCTGAAGAAACAAAATTTTTCCCTAGTTCATTCGATTTGCCCCTAGACCGGTCTTGAACCTCTCGTTTTAACCGCATCCGAGCTTAGTTCTGTTCATCGCCTTTCAGAACCCCGAATATTTGCCAATTTTGCTCTAGTATAAATACCAGATCATCATTTGACCACTAATTTGCCAGAGTATAAGGACCAGATCATCATTTGACCACAGATTTGCCCCAGTACGAACGAAGACTGCCTGTCGCTCTTTTTTCAGCTTTCTTAACTGGAGGGGCCGACTCCCCACACTTCTCCCTTATTCATTTTATTGGTGCCGCTTTGTCATGATTTTTGCTTAGGCCGCTCTCACGGATTTTCGACCTAGCGGGCCTTTTTATGCTTGAATTGCCCTAACTTTTGCCTAGGCCGCCCTTGCGGGTTTTCGACCTAGCGGGCCTTTTTACTTGAATTGCCCTAACTTTTACCTAGGCCGCCCTTGCGGGTTTTCAACCTAGCGGGCTTTTTTGCTTGAATTGCCCTAATTTTAGCCTAGGCCGCCCTTACGGATTTTCGACCTAGCGGGCCTTTTGATGCTTGAATTGCCCTAACTTTTGCCTAGGCCGCCCTTGCGGGTTTTTGACCTAGTGGACCTTTTTTGCTTGAATTGCCCTAATTTTAGCTTAGGCCGCCCTTGCGGGTTTTTGATCTAGGGGGCCTTATTTAAGCATAATATCTCTTTACAACATCTGAGTTAATAGGGTTAGGCAAGTCCTTCCCGTCCATGTCTGCTAGGATCAAGGCGCCTCCAGAGAAAGCCTTCTTAACTACATAAGGTCCCTGATAATTTGGGGACCATTTCCCGTGTAGCGCTTTCTGCATCGGCAACAACCTGACTGGCCAAATCTCCTTCCCGGAACTCCCGAGATGGACCTTTTACTCAATGCTTTCTTCATTCTCTTGGTGATACTGGTCGGGCATATCGTCGTTAGCCTTTTTCTCTATTAGGTTCAATTGGGTCCATATCCGGAACCGCACCCACTTCCGCCTTCTTCCAGCCAGCATCCATCGTAGACTCTCAATAAGTGGATCTCCACTTTGATCGGAGCACGACTTCCATCCCGTACACCGTTGAGAAGGGGTTGTCCTCGCAGGGCGTTTACAGAGGATCAGCGCATATGTGACAAGCGAGGAGCATTTCCCATGCATTCTCTGCATCTGTTACCCATCTTCGGATGATTTTTTTGATATTTTTGTTGGCTGCCTCAACTCACCTGTTCTCATCGGTTCGGTAGGGGTATGAGTTATGATGTTGGATCTTGAATTAGCCGCGACCCAACTGACATCATCTTATTGTTCAAATTGAGTGATTATCCAGTGAATGAGTCTACCGGGCGACCCGTATCGGCATGCTCGACTCCTTTTTCGCGAACCGACCACTACATTGCCGAGTTACACTAGCATATGAGGCGGCCTCGGCTCCATTTGGTGAAGTATTCACTGGCCACCAGTATGGACGGTGTCCATTGGACGCTTTAAATTCGATCGGGCCGATGACATCTATCCCCTGACAGACGTAATGGCCAAAGTGATGACAACACATTCATGGCATTGCCGACGACACCGTGGGACATTGTGCATATACCTGCCTGTGGCAGGTCTTGGCATGCTTGTAACGGTCAGTCTCCGGAGTCACCAATAATATCGGGCCTAAGAATCTTCTCGCCATTGCATGTTCGTTGGCTGAGCACCAAAAGACCTTCACAAACTTCCTTTAAGGATTTTGTCGGCTTCTCTGTGTCTACACATCCGAGGCGTAACCATGTAGTGATTCCTTTATACCAGATTTCTCAGTTGAGGGGAAAAACCCTGGCTAGTTATCTTGTGGATCTCTTCGTCATTCTAGATGCATTGATGGATGTCATTGCTCTTCACGAGTTGTCTGGATGTCATGGTGTTAGGGCTTCCATCCGGTTCGACCTCTACCGCCTCAGCGTAGCGCCGACTGCTGACATGTCGAATGTATGACAAAGGCATATCTTCTTCTCTCCGATTTCAAACATAGGCGATAATGCAGCTAGGCATCTATGTAACCGATTATCTTCTCGAGGTATGTCGAGAAGGTGACCTCTCAAATCATCTAAGCGGCTTCCGAGGCGAGCTTGATAAAGGCACTGCTTGCATCTCTCGGTCTCCGACTCTCCTTTGACCTGGTGGATGACCAGCGAATCATCAGAGACCTCTGAAGCGCTTCACATTAGCTTTGATTGCGCTTGAATCCCTAAAATACAAGCTTCATATTCTGCCATTGTTGAGTGCAATGAAAGCTAGTTGCGGTGATGATAGTATATATTGTTTTAGGGAAATCAGTATAACTCTATCCATGGCTCATCATATTGAGCGCGTCATCAAACAACATTGTCCATTTTTCTTCACTCATCTTTTCTTCTTCATAGGATATTGCCATCAAGTCTCATCTCGAATATTCATAGCACCGGTAATCCTCCGTGCTTTGTTGGGCCAAATCTTCGATAGCGTGCGTTGCCTTATGGACAGATTGCGGTCACATCACGAGATATCATTCAAAGCATCATTTGCCATTTTGCAATTAGTCCCCGACAACGCAGAACTATCGACTATGTGCCTGATGGATCCATCCTGGATATTAGCCACGTGTGTGCTCAAGCATATATCATCTTAGCGGTGTGTCAACAGCTGTACCAGCGCGAAGTTAGCCATAATAGAGTATCTAAGCCACGAACTTGTGAACGTTTTGCTCAAAATATACTGCTCTCTTCCTTCTCGGACTAACGCATTGTTGATCGAACACACAACATCATTGACCGGTCCATATTACCTGAGATACAAGATTAAGAGCCTCCACGAGGTCGGTGGTACGGGACCAACGGGTTTTCGTGTCAAAGCACTTGATATTTCGAAAGCCTGCCAGTAATCCTGTCCCAACTCATAGTGTTGATTCTTGGCCAGCTAAAGATCAAGCTCATGTAGTGGCATCAACCGGAAGATAAATGGGAGATATGATTAGTCTTCTAAGAAGTCTCGGATCTCTTTCTGGTCTTTGGAGCCGGCATATCTATGATGGCTCGAACTTTGTCGGGATCGACCTCGATACCTTTCATGACGATGAGCCCGAATAGCTTTCACGACTCCTGACCTCGAAGGTACATTTGGGTTCAGTTGCAGCAGTGGACGTTTTGAAGCCTCTAAACGACTTTCGGAGGTGCAGATGGTACATCTTAAATCCGAGATTTGGCTAATCGTGTCGCCTCATGCAGACTTCTATCTCCTATGAATATATCATGGGAATGGTGTTACCATGCCCTGTTGATAGTTTCTGACATTTTTGAAATGTCAAGCATTATGTCGAGCAAAGGTTCCCACTAAACCATGCATGAAGGTGGTCTTTTCTCTATCTTCTGATCATCTTAACTGAGTTTGCAGCACGAGAAACCATCCATGAATGAAAAATAAGGAAGGTAAGGTAATGGTTCATCGACCAAACACGTCGATGGTGAGGCAGGGAAGTATCACTAAGCCTGTCGCTCAGGTCTCTAGAGTCTGCACACATCCAGACCTTGCATCTTTCTTGGAGATTAGGCTACTCATATTAGGACCACTCAGGGGCAATTTGTGACCCAACAAGAGCAGTCAGAACCGTTTCCTCACTTCCTCCCGGATTTTTAGGGACATTTCCGGCTTCATCCTCCTCAGCTTCTGTTTGACTGGTGCACATCCGGCTTTCATAGGCAGCTTGTGCTCCACTATAGAAGTATCCAAGCCCGGCGTGTCTTGATACAACCAGGCGAAAATATCACCATAGTCTTGTAGGAGCGAGACCAATCGCTCACGATTGTCCTCGGTGATGAGCATGCCGATCTTGACCTCTCTTTTGTTTTCCTTGGTCCCCAAGTTTATCAGATCCACGGGTTCCTGATGGGGTTTGATCACTTTGGATTCGCGTTCCACCAATCTCAACATCTCGTCGGTGGGTTCGCATTCAAATTCTATCTGTCTCCTCATCGGCCGGGTTGACAATGCAATTGAAATCACCTGATACAATACTAGCACTGTCAGATCTGCGAGTTTAGGTATGAGCGAAAGAATAAGATACGTATATTTAGTAGAGGGACATTTATTAGGGAGAGGAAAGGGAAGATTTTTGGGTAATGCAACTGTAATTATCATTTATCAAACAAGTATGTACAAAATGTTGTATGATTTGAAACAGAATTTTACTATGACAATTACAAAATTACATTTGAACTGAACTAAAAAGTCGAGGTAGGTCAAAAATTTCCCAATTATTCAGTTCTTGTCCAGGGGGACAGGCCGTCACCAGATCTTCAATATCAACCATCCTCTCTGTCGATGGCTGCGACCATGCCAGGGTGTTCAAGCCGCATCGAAACTTTGTGAGATACGGCCTGGAAGTGGCCTCAGCGACCGGGGCACTGGGTTGCCTGATCTTCTTCTCGTGGGCTTGTATCCCAACCCGACTCTGCCGTCTCATTCTTCATTTAAGGCCAAGCTGAGATAAGCCACCATTATTTTTCCCCAGTTTATCGCTAGGCTTGAACTCGTTATTCAACATCATCCAGGCCATCATCATCAGTGCTTTAGGGGGCCCCTTTCGGTCAACCACCTCCCCCTCCTTGATGGTGGTAACATTAGCAACTTCCAAGGCTTGGAAATGTGTTTCCATAGCCTCTTCCGCCACCTCAATGTATGGAGGGTTGGTGGGTTTGCTGACCAAGTAGTCTTCCTCCGCAGAGACGATAATTAGCCTATCGTCTAAGATAAATTTCAGCTTCTGGTGCAAAGTCAAAGGGACCGCTTTAGCGGCGTGGATCCAGGGCCTACCTAACAGGCAACTGTAGGCCGGTTGAATTTCCATTATCTGAAAGGTTATATTGAAGACAACGGGGCCAATGTGGACTAGCAGTTCTACTTCCCCGATTACCTCCCTCTTTGACCCAGCCGAGCCCTAACCACCATGGGCACAGGCTTGAGGGTGGACCTTCTCATGTGACAGTTTGAGCAATGTAGTGAGGCATTGACACAGGGAAAACCATTATCCACCTGGAACTCGACGGGGGATGTGGTCCATGCACTTCTTGAGATAGTACGCCTTATTATACTGCCCGCCATTGTTGCGGATCTCGCGGTCGCGAAGGTGAGGAAATTATTGCGCGAATGGTGAGTGGCAATCCCTTCAAGTTGTTGCACGATATGTTGTGGACCACGCGAGCCGTTTATTACCTTGATGGTAATATCTTGGGCTCGAATTCATCATTAGTGGCCGGCGAGTGAAATATTGGCGGGTATGGTTGCGCTACTCGATCATCAGCAGCTATTGCTTGCCTGATTGTCTTTAAAAGTCGCAGCGTCTTCTTCGAAACAAAGCTTCTTGGTTCCTTTTCATTGGCCGTCTACTCGCTTTGAGAGCTTCTAGACCTGCCAATATCGCCTCGCCACAAGGCGGTTTTCCTCTTTCCTCAGTAGGGGAATAGATACGATTGCTTCTGGTCATACCTCCGATCCCAGCTATATTAACCACGTCCGGGGTTGGATAGGCCGAAGCTTCTGGCCTTGGTTCCTCTTCTATCTTACCGCCAGATACCTCCAACTCATACTTCCTCGGCACCGCTTGGTTGCTTTGGTATAGGAAAGGCCCAGGAACCTTTATTACAACGGGTCTCATCCCTTTGGGTGTCGGCGGGGTCGACGCCTCGGTGTATCAAATGACCAGTGGTCTAGGGTGTCCAAGAAGAGATTCATTGACCATGTTGACTTCCCCCTCTATCTCAATACAATTCACCGAAGGCCCCGGTCCTCCGTGATTCGGTAGCGGATTATTCCCCACGCTCGGTGCATCTTTTTCGAAATTAAGCCATTTGGCATTAATCAACTTTTGGACCCGATGTTTCAAGGCCAAATAATTTTCCGTGGAATGTCCGGCTATTCCGGCGTGATATTCGCATTTGGCCTCGGGATTATACCACTTCGGGTATGGGGGTTCCGGTGGCTTCATGGGACATAGTGCAATTAGTGAGTTTTGAATTAATCGGGGTAGCAGTTCTGAGTAACTCATCGGGATAGGGTCGAATTGCACTATTTTTCTTGGGTTTTTTGTTTTTTGTGGAGGTGGGTTAGAGTTGGCGTTTTGGATCCATGGTCTTGGGGGTTGTTGCAGGAATAATGGTTGTGGGGGGAAAGTCGGTTGTTGAGGGAATGTTTGTGATGGTGGAGTCATATGTGTTGGGCTTGTTTGGAATGGAGTCGGTGGGTTGTAGGTTGGTTGATAGGAAGGTTGGGTCGCGGCCACCATGTGCGGGGGTGTTTGGAATTGAGGTTGATACAGCATTTGGTAGTTGGGAGGAATGACGGTTGGTTGGTATGTAGGTAAGGTTGTGGCCGCCCTGTTGAGGTCGGCTAAGACGTGGTGAGTTTCAGCTTCTTTCTTTTTCCATGAGCCGTTCCCCGGTTTCTTCTCGTTCGTACTACCGGCGGCGGTGTGAACAATCTTTCCTCAACGCAGGCCGCTCTCAATGGGTTCTCTGATCAACACGTTGTCGGAGAAATTGGCGGACACACTGCCCACCATCTTGTCATAAAAGGGAGTCGGGAGGGTCTCCATGAAAGTACTGATCATTTCTCGGTCCAATAGAGGTTGTTGGACTTGAGCGGCTAGTTCCCTCCACCGTTAGGCACACTCTTTGAAGGACTCATTTTCCCTCTTCATCATGTTTTGCAGCTGAGTCCGGTCAGGAGCCATCTCCATGTTGTATTTGTATTGCTTGAGGAAGGCATCAGCCAAATCCTTCCAACTGTGGATGTGTGACCTCTCCAGCTGGGTATACCAACTGGCCGCTGCTCCAACCAGATTATCTTGAAAACAGTGGATAAGCAGCTTGTCATTGTGAGAGTGGGAGGTCATTTTCCGGTAATACATCGTCAGGTGACTCTTTGGATAGTCGGTCCCCTTGTATTTCTCAAACTTGGGGGTTTTAAACTTTGGGGGTATGATGACGTCTGGCACGAGGCAAAGGTCGGAAGCCTCTACTGTTCCATACCCGCCCCCTTCGATGGCTCTGACCCTTTCTTCTAGCTGTTGCCATCTCCCTCCGAAGTGGGCTTCTTGATCAGCTGGCCTTGTCCATGGCTCATTCAGAGATTGGCCGGTATGATGGGGTACTGCGTGTGGTCCCTCGGTTCTTGTGGCATGACCGTAGGGGTGTGGTTGATGAGGGTTTGCAGGATGGGTGGTGACCGGGACCGAGTATGTAGGGTCCTCAGTGACGGTCGTATTCATGTGGGTGTAGTCAGGGTTGGTGTGAGGCGGATATGTGGCTGGCTAATTAATGTGAGGAGGGACCAATGGGTTCATGTGTGGGGGGAAGGGAGAGGAAGTGTAAGGGTAGGGTGGTGGGTTCATGTGTGTTGGGTATGAGTATGGTGGATAGCCGATGGTGTTGGCAGGAGGGAGGTATGTTGGTGGGTTAAGGTGGTGAATATGGGTGGTAGGGTTTGTGTGCGGAGGCCCAGTAGGGGGATTTGGATGGTATTGGTGAGTGGTAGGGATGTGGAGCAGAAGTGCATTGGGGTTTTCAACAGTCACCCCTTGAGAACCTAGCCCGTAGGAAGGTTCGTAACCTGGTGGCATCCCATAGGGCCACACTCTTTGTTCTTGCGACCGCCAGTGGCATCGAAACAGTTTAGCGGCCCGGTGCCTCGGTCCTCGAAGGCCCTACGTGGCACTTCCAGCAAATCTCACTGGCTTGGCGACCTGATCTTTCAGCTCGGCCACCTCATTTCCCAGTTCCTCGTTTTGCATCTCTAGCTCAATCATGATTTTCGTCCTTGATCGAGTGCTATAAAAATGCCCGGGAAGTCGTGAGTCCGCTATCTTTGTTATCTGCGCAAAGTTAAATTAATTAATTAATTGATTGGAAAAATAAATTTTTGGGTCCATAATAAATAAGGGGGACCAGAATCTCTTGAACGTCGTTTGCCAATTGATCACATCTTTTGTGTTTCGAGCATGAGATGGAAATTAATATGAAATCATGTGCAGAGATGAAGCCGTTTTATTCAAATCAAAGACAAGGTTTATTTTACACTTTGTTCCTCTTGCTGGGCTAATACAACATACTTTTTCATTCTTAGGACTGAATCTTCACAAAATTGAATGAAAGTTGCAACTTCAGGCGGGGTGTGAAGTGGATGTAGTGATGCTTCAGCCTTCTTAAGCAGTTGTGGCACTTCCTCTATTGCCGTGTTTGCTAGGCTGGCCAACCGGTCGAAACACTTAGTCCAATGATCGGCCGTGTCTTTGTACCACTTGTTCTCATCTTGTAGACAGGCCGCTTATGCCCTTTCACGCATTCGTATGACTTCGATGACCTTCCATTTTTCTTCGTTCACTTCATTCGCCATGCTTTAAGTAGGCCGTCGATCTATTTTTTCATCTCTTCTACCCGTTGCAGCAGGTCATTCCTTTCTTCAATTACATAATTCGCCTCCAATTGGATTCTATCATTTGTAGCTAGGATCTGGTTTTTCTCCTCCCTGATCGTGTGGAGTCTAACCCTCATTTGTTGCATGGCGCTTCTCAGCTGTCGGTTTTCTTGGAGCGCAGCGTCCCTCTCTTAGACTCTCATCCCGAGCTCCTTGTTAGCGGCTTGGAGGTTTAGGTGAACCCGGGCGGCATGCTCGCGTTCGCCCTTTTGCTGTTCTCGGATGCTCTTTATGACAGTTTCATTCACCTGTTTTTCTCTTTTTAACGCATCTCACTCTTACTAAGTTTTTACGAGCTTTCTTCTAGTTGGCTGTTCTTCTTAGTCATGGCCTCTAATTTTTCTTTCAAATTCTTCACAGCCTCATCTTCGAATACTACAGGTGAAGGCTGACTTCCAGAAGGGATGGCTGGAGGTCTGAATGGAAATTTGATATGTTGTACCCTGTCCCTGACACATTGCTTGTACTCTTCTTTGGCGGCACAGCTCCGAGCTCCCAACTCTTTCCCTTTGCGTGTGACATCCTCCCAAGCTTCTCGAACTTTCCGGAGACTATCGACGAAATCTCCTTCATATTTCAAGAAGAAAGAGGCCACTTGCTCGTCTGATGGTAGGGTCTTGAGCGGATAAGCCAGCTGCCTTTGGCCCAGTATTGGATTGTAGTTGATACAACCCTTGGATCCCATGAGCGGTACATTTGGGAACCCCTTGCAATGATAGATGATGCTTGTTCTTTGTTGCCATGAAGGTTGCCATCTGATCCGCTCCTCGGTTAGGCTAGCAAAGTGAGCTGACCATTCATCATTACTCATGGACTTTATCTGGTAACACAGCAAATCTGATACAGGACATTGTATCTTCGTGTTCCTCTTGAAGATGTGGGCTGTTATCCATACATACAACATAGGCAAACAACAAATCAACCTCGTTCTCTTCTTTTCGTGGCAAAAGTTCAGCGTATTGTAGACGTCCGCCAATAAAGCTGTAACAAGGTTTTCTACTTTATTCCTCCTTGCCAAGAATATGTCCACAACATTTAAATCCACAAAATCCTCCATGTAAGGGCAAAGCACCAGCCCGTAAATGGTGAGAGCTAGCACATCCATGTACACGACCCACTGGTGTTTCTTGTCCAAGTGTTGCATATATTCCTCCAAGAACTCCCTGGTGAACCCTTTGACTAGGCTCTTAGTTTGGTAATCGGTCAGTCGGTCTTTGGACTGTAGACCTAGGGCCTGTGCGGCAACCTGGAAGGTGGAATGGTGTTCCAAGTGCTGGTATGGCCTACTCCTTTCCAACGGCAGATCCAAATTTTTTTCGAACTCCTCCAAGGTAGGAGCTAGCTGGAAATCTGGGAAAGTGAAGCATCGAAAGGGAGGGTCGTAGTACTGCACCATGGCTGTAAGGGCCCCTTCCTGTTCCTGGACCTTCAGCAACTTCAGTATGTTGCCATATTTTTTGCAGAAGGACATCTGTTGTATGCTTGACAGCTTGTTCCCAAGCATTTCCAAACTCGCCAGGTCTATCACCTTGACCCCAATGCGTCTCCTCTTCTTCAACTGCCCGGAATCCATATTAATTTCCATTTCACCTCTTTCACGACAGTCGCTGAGAATCTGGCCCCCAAAAAAAAAGAAAAAGGAAACAAAGTAAACATGTTAGACTCAGGGATGAATAGGTTTGATGCATGATGCATAATGAAGACAATAAATATGGTTAAATTCTTTTTATCGTCTGTTTTTCTCTCCCTCTTTTCTTTTATTTTGTCTTTTCTTCTGTTCTTTTTTCTCTCTTTTTCCTATATACATTCTTTTTTCTTTCTTTTCTTTCTTCTCCTCCTCTTTTTTACTACTTCCCTTATTTTGTCCATTCTCTTTTCTTTTCTTCCTTCCATTCTCCTCTCTTCTCCTATTATTTTCTTCTCTCCTCCTTTCATTTATTTCTTTTCTCTCTTTTTCTCTTTTTGGAGTTTCTTTTTCTCTCATTTTTCTTTTTCCTTTTTCTCTCTCCTTTATTTTATGCTTCCTATCTATTCTCCCATTGTAGGTAAATAATGTACTTACAACACGAATGTCGGGTAACCGGAGTGTGCCCTCCTATGTCCTAGCGAGGTAACCTGTCCTATGGATCTAGGTCTTTTAATGCATGAACCTCTACAAGGTGGTTTGTAATCCTAAAGGTGTAGAGGTCACTAGAGCCAAGTTCCGGTCCATAATGCTTGTCACAATAGTAGAAGTAGCCACTAGTTACGGGGCATTATGAATAGGATGCACTGTAGCTGGGATTTTCGTGATAGCCACACAGGACGTAGGCCCCAGCGTGACACCACTAGATCCCTCTAATCCTAGGCAGCACTCAGACCCGGGTATAGGGCCTCACTCATGATAAAATGTAATGCAATGTATAGAAGGCACATTATTTGGGATACTTGCAATTGTGGAAATCGTGCAAATATGTACAATAATTTATTGTTCGTCTATCCTAAGGTTATACAGAGAATAAACAAAACAATGAACCACAGATAAATAAGCAAAAAAACAAACCCTGCAATAAATAAAACATGCACATAAACAAAGAAGGGATCAGAATTAAACACACTCAAATGAAATGGGCTTGACTCTCTAGATTTCCCCAGTGAAGTCGCCATCTGTCGCAACTGTAATTCCGACGAGACGACGAGCTAGCTAAAATTTTAAAATGGAATTTTATAAGATTATGTGGAGCCGCCACCAAATTTTTATTTAAGGGAAAAGATTTGGAAAAAAACCTTGACTCGAGGAAGAGATTTAGGTTCGGGAGTCGATTACGAGTGGGGAAGGTATTAGGCACCCCACTCGCCCGTTCTGAAGAACGGTACCCTTAAACTGAGTGTGTGATTTTTGAAAATTGTCTGATCCCTTAATTAATGTGAAAATAAATAGATTGATGGAGGTTAGCCTGACAGGACTTGATCTTGCTCCTACGTATTTCCCGGTGCAATGGGAAACTCAAGGCTTACGTAGTTCAGGTTTGTGAAGGCGTGACCTTCAGAGGTATTTAAAGGACAACTAGAATTTTGAGGAGATTATCATTCTTTGAAAGGACCTTTCGCCCACTCATGGACAAGACCCGAGGCGGCTACGGCAGCATAGGGGCTTATACAGACTGTTAAACGTTGAACAGCAGGTGAACCGCCAGTTCCTTGCTTAGAGCCCATTGCGTGAGACCAAGGATTCCAAAATATTTGTAAAAGAGCTTTTTATTTTTTAACGGACCTTCAGTCCACTCATGCACAAGACCCGAGGCGGCTACGGCAGCACAGGGGCCTATACAAACTGTTAAACGCTGAACAACAGGTGGACCGCCAGTTCCTCGTTTAGAGCCTGTTGCGTGAGACCAAGAATCCCAAAATATCTGAAGAAGAGTGTTTTATTTTTGAAAGGACCTTTAGTTCACTCATGCACCAGACCCAAGGCGGCTACGGCAGCACGGGGGCCTATACAGACTGTTAAATGCTGAACAACAGGTGAACCACTAGTTCCTCGTTTAGAGCCCATTGCGTGAGACCAAGGATCCCAAAATATCTGAAGAAGAGCTTTTTATTTTTGAAAGGACCTTTAGTCCATTCATGCACAAGACCCAAGGCGGCTGCGGCAGCACGGGAGCCTATACAAACTGTTAAACACTGAACAACAGGTGGACCGCCAGTTTCTCGTTTAGAGCCTGTTTTGTGAGACCAAGAATCCCAAAATATTTGAAAGAATTTTATTTTACAGAAAGGGGTCAAAAAGGAGAGTTTATTTTGGCCATTAGACAAAGAACTTGATTTTTGGAAAGAAGGAAATTTTGTTTGAGATTTGGGGAAGTATAGGGGGTAAAATTTGAGTGATAGGAAGTTAGGGGGTTAATTGGTAATTATGGAAAATTTGGGGGTGAAATTGTAATTATGGAAAATTTGAGGGTGAAATCGTAATTGTGGAAAGTTTGGGGGGTGAAATTGTAATTATGAAAGATTTGGAGGGTGAAATTATAATTATGGAAAGTTTGGGGGGTGAAATTGTAATTATGGAAGATTTGGAGGGTGAAATTATAATTATGGAAAATTTGGGGTTGAAATTATAATTATGGGGAATATAGGGGTTAAATTATGATTATGGGGGATTTAGGGGTTAAATTCTAATTCCCAAAATCCTAGGGGTCAATCTGCAATTTCCAGAAATTTTGAGGGTCAATCTGTAATTACCAGACCTTTGGGGGATCACTCAGCAATTACCAGAAATTGGGGTAATGGGGAATAGGCCAAAATGTGGCGTCTGGGGTTCGAAAACAGGGACAAAATGGCTGCGACTCGGACGCTTGACCATTTGAGCTACACTACTCTTGTGTCCCATATCTCATTTAGCCCATGCTTGTGTATGCTGAATGACTATCTTATTTTCCAAATGATTTTCGTTGGTGGGTCCTGCGCCCGTTTTTGACCAGTCCTTTTAGAGTGTGCATGTGCATGGCGTAACAAAGGTGGAACCAAGGCCCAGCCCCAGTAACGACGCCCCTCATTTGAGCCCGCAACGACGTGATTTCGATCACATATTTCAGCTCCAACCCATGGCCTTTCACGTGCTCCCCTGGGGAGGAAGTAGCTCCGCCATGCTTTACCATTCCCTCAGGACAAACATGGTCTGGGTAGCGATCACTTTGCAGCTGATTCGATTGAACTCAAACTACACTAGACTTGACAGGATCCATGCACAGGTAGCTCTTACCCTATTTCATTCTAATCCCTCCTCTCCTCGAGCCCCCCAAGAGCCTCAAATACCATTGCTAATGATACCCCTTTATGCTAAGTCTCTCATGGCAGGGGAGCAGGGTGAAGTGTGCCACTCCTTTATGAAACAACTCGGTGGAATGGGTGCCCTGTTACTCTTGTACGTGTGGTTACCTAGGAGGGATGAGGAAGGGGATGCCCACGGTCTACTCGTCCCATTCTTGTCACCCAAGCAAAATGCCGAATCTCCTTCAGTGGCTTAACGCCTAGCCTTTCCTGTTGGTCTTGGGTAACTCCATGGTTAAACTGGTCATCAAACACCCTCAGTGTCAAGGACGACTCCAAGGCGTAAACAGGGCCCCCTTCCACAGACTTGGCTCGGATTCCTACTCCTCAAGTGGGCTTTCGCTTAGGTAAAAGCTTGGGTACTATGTGCCTTGAGATAGGACGAGCTAGGGGCTCAGGGGAGCTTGGACCAGAGGCTGCTCTGTTCGCGCTTCCGACGTTTTTACTTGCTTTCGTCAATGTTTCTTGCCTTATCGGTGGCTGTAGGAGGAGAGAGGCGAGTGGAACAACAACCTTCGCCTTATTATAATCATCTTTCAAGCTGAACCTCCCCGCCCTCTGCTCGGCCATGGTCTTTGTCACCCCTGTTTTTATTCAACTCTGCTTCTCGCATCATTAGCTTCGTTCATGGCCGGTGCTCGCCGGACGGGAGTGCACCGTACACCTTAAGCTTCCCTCCCTTGTTTAGCCTGGCGCCAAGGCTTCCTATAGTATGCATACAACCAGCGCCTTGACACTTCCTTCTAATTCGACCACATGTTCGGCGCCGGAGCTAGATCCGTAATCCATATGCAATCTCTATTGGTTCACTGTGATCCTATAGGTTTTTTATTTCGAACACTCCTAACCTCAAATCTAAGGGAATTTCCTCACGAAATCCACTCGCTATTATAGTGGAGCAATCGGCACTCAAGTTTTTCAATCTATATAGGGAGTGCGCAGGTGTGTTTCATTGATTGTAGCAGCTTTACCTTAGGCGAAGTTTTTCTTCAAGTCACATTAATCAGACATATAATTGTGACGAAATCCTCCTCGATTATATTTGGAAGTTTCGCTCAGTTATATATTCAAACACATGTTCAACTCCATCTTACAATTCATGACCATCCACATGCCATTCGGCCTATTCATTAGCGTAAGAAAATGGAACTAACCTAAGTGCGACTGATACGAGTGAGGAACCTTCGCCGGAACTGATCTGAGCAATTCTTCTTTCCAAGGCGGAGTGGATCGTGCACACTGAGGAGTAGAAATTGAGATCCTCTGAGAAACCAAGAATTCTTCCAAAGAGTTTCTTTCGAACCCTTCGCCCTTTTCCTCTCCAATAGGATCTAACTCTTCTTTTGGACTAGAGCCCCCTTTTTATACCCCTTAATCTCAACCTATCTCTCTCCATTTCTGAGGTCCCGCTCCTTTTCCCCCTTTTTCTTTTTCTTTCCTTTGTTTATTTTTGCACCCCTTTTTCCTTTTTCTCTTTTATCCTTTATTTGTTTAATTTGCAGTTTGTTTATTATTTTTCTCCCTTTTTCTGATTATTTTCGTCGTTTTTCCCGTTAATCTATCTTTTTATGGCATCTATTTACTTACCCCTATACATATTTTCTTTCTTATTTTTGTACTTTTATTTTTCTTCTCCTTATTTCGGATTATTACTATTTATTTACTTATCTAATCATTTTTAACACTCTTAATTATTTCTTTTAGCTTTTCGTTCCTTTCCTTTTATTATGTATATATATATATATATATATATATATATTTCTTTTTTTATCATTTGTTATTATTTTACTTTATTATTTTATTTTATTATTATATTATTTTATTATTATTTTCTTTTATTACTTTTCTCATTATTTTTCCTATATTTTTTATTTTATTTCTTTACTTCTTTTAGCTTTCTCGTTCTTTTTCTTTTATTCACTTTACCTTATCTATTTCCTCCTATTTTGTGTTAATTTTCGCATCTATCTTTGTTTTTCCATTTACTTTTATTTCTTTGCTTCTTGTTCAGTTATTTGTTACTTAAATTAGGGTTAATTAATATATTTAGCAATTGGGAGCCTCAAGACATAATGGGTGTTTACACCTATGATGTCAGGCCACCCTCAAGTTTACATTTCCGCAATCTTGGCTTGTGATGTCAGGCCTCCCTCAAGTTCATTTTCTGCATCTCAGCCTATGTTGTCAGGCCTCATTAAGTTTAATTTTCTGCATTCTGGCCTATGTTGTCAGGCCACCATCAAGTTTTAATTTCTGCATCATGGCCTATGTGTCGCAATCGTAATTCCGACGAGACGACGAACTTGCTAAAACTTGAAAATAGAATTTATTTGATATTTGTGGAGTCGCCACCAAATTTTTATTAAAGGAAAAAAGATTTGGAAAAAGCCCTGACTCGAGGATGAGATTCGGAGTTCGAGATTCGGTTACGAATGGGGAAGGTGTTAGGCACCCCACTCGCCTGTTTCGAAGAACAGTACCCTTGAACTGAGTGTGTGATTATCTGAAATTTGTTTTATCCCTTTAATTAGTGTGAAAATAAATACTTGATAGGGGTTAGCCTGACAGGACTTGATCCTGCTCCTACGTATTCCCCGATGCAATGGGAAACTCAAGGCTTACGTAGTTCTGGTTTGTGAAGGCTTGACCTTCAAAAGTGCTTGAAAAAGAGTACTTAGAGATTTCATTTTTTGAAAGGCTTCTTGTTTTTGGAAGGACCTTCAGTCCACTCATGCACAAGGTCCGAGGCGGCTACGGCAGCATGGGGGCCTATACGAACTACTAAACGTTGAACAGCAGGTGAACCACCAGTTCCCCATTTAGAGCCCGTTGCGTGAGACCAAAGATCCCAAAACACTTGAAAGAGGGTTTTATTTTGAAGGGACCATTAGTCCACTCATGGAGAAGGTCCAAGGCGGCTACGGCAGCACGGGGGCCTATACAGACTGTTAAACGTTGAACAACAGGTGAACCGTCAGTTCCTTGTTTAGAGCCCGTCGCGTGAGACCAATGATCCCAAAATATTTGAAAAATCCATTTTTTATTTTAAAGCAAAGGGTCAAAAAGGAGAATTTATTTTGATTATTAGACAAAGAACTTGATTTTTGGAAAGAAAGAAATTTTGTTTGAAATATGGGGTAAAATTGGAATTATAGGAAATTGGGTTTAGATTGCCATTAGGGGGAAAAAAATTTTGGGGTTAATTTTGCAACTATTGGGAACCTAGGGGTTAAAATTGAGATTATGGAGAATTTTGGGTTGAATTGAGATTATGGAAAGTTTGGGGTTGGAATTGTAATTATGGAAAGTTTGGGGTTGGAATTGTAATTATGGAGAATTTGGGGTTGAATTTTGAATTAGGGAAAATTTGAGGTTAAAATTATGATTATGGAAGTTTTGGGGGTTAATGTGAAATTATGGGAGTTTGGGGGGCAGTTTTGCAATTTTGAGGATTTGGGGGGCAATTTTGCAATTTTGGAAATTTTGGGGTTAATTTCTAATTATGGACAATCTAGGGGCAGATTTTTAATTTAGGAGGATTTGGGGTTAATTTCTGATTATGGACAATCTAGGGGCAGATTTGTAATTTGGGAGGATTTGGGGTTAATTTCTAATTATGAACAATCTAGGGGCAGAATTGCAATTAGTAGGAGTGGAGGGGTCTGATTGCAAATGATGGGAATGTAAGGGGTGTTTTGTGAATAAGAGGGAGTGCAGGAGTGGCTCTGGAGAGTCAGTGTATGGGGAGCTAACCACTTAAACTACACCATTTTATAGCTTACATTGAACACGTCCTATATCTATAGGGGTGTCCTACTTCCTCTATTGATTACTAGTGGGCCCCGTATATATTCACTCATAACCTTTTGCATAAAATTTTGCCACAGGTTCAGGCTCCCGACGTGCATGCATGGGTGTGCTGATTAGACCACTAGCTTTTGCAAAACGGTCTACAGAGCTTCGACTATGAAGGTTTTGCTCATATCAAAATTCTTATTACAACTTCACGCGTGGTTTCCTTTAGCTTCCCCTTCTTCCCTCTGCAAACTTGAAGGGCCTAAGGTTGCGGTTGACACCATAATGGTTGGACTTCATGATAGGGGTTGAGGCTAATTGTGAATGGAAAAGGATATATGGAGAGCAAGATCTTGCAATCGCAAGACATTTCATCAGCCAAGGCAGGAACCTAAGTGGGTGTGGGTTTTGGAGGCTTGGCCTAAGCAAGAAATTATATCGTCATGCCAAGGAAGAGAACCAGGCTCCATGGCCGTCATGAATGAGATTTTGCAGCCGTTCTTAACTGGATGCGTGTTGGGGAGCCCACCAAATCAATGATCACACCCCTTATCCTGGACGTATACCTCACCTAACGTGAACGAGAGAACATCTTGACTAATGCCAAGAAAACACCTTACAAGAGGCTGACCTTAGGCTTGGACCTTTTAGCCTTTGATGGTTTTTTGATAAGGAAGGTCGCGACATCTTGTACAATTGCCATAACTCTTGAGAGCCATATCGATCGCCACAGTCCCTGCATAGCCTAGCCTGAAGGTAACATCCACCTTAACATAACACTTTTCAATGGAGCCCCAAGTCAGTGTTGGATAAAAGGAACGACTCGGGATTCAGTTGCTGCCTCCATAATTCGCCTATGCACATGGGAACAACCCATTTATCTAGGTGCAAGTGAGGGCCGCTGTTTTTCCATTCGCAACCGTCCCTGTGATTCGTTGAGAAACCCTGCTACATAATGAATATCCTCGCATTGGCTCATCAACCTAGCGATCCTAGCCACGAGTATACACACAAAAATCCACTTGTAATGAGTTAGTTACTCCTTTCGTTGACACATGACTCACGACGTGGTTAAGCTATTCTCAGGTCGCTTGTAACCACTTGACTTGGAACTCCAGGACTTAAGTCATGAGCATTGCCTCACTAGGTTGGTGCTATCGTTTTTTGGACGGATAAGAGTGGCTCTCTTAGGCCAAACTTTTCTATGACAATTACTGCTTGGGTTCTATATTGCTGCTGCTCTTCTCATAACTACTCCTGACTTGTATGGAGGCGGGAGGGAACGTATGTCGTTGCATGGCCTGGAATTTCAGTTGTATGTTTTGAGGCAGAATCTCAATGTTAAAAACCCATTCGCTGAGATAGATTCCCGAAAAGATGTTCAGAATTTTGGTTCATTATTATCTGTGCCAAGGAAATCCCAACAAATTCTGGATGTAACTCAAGCCAGATCTTTCTTTAGCTACTAGGCAGTTTCTAATTTCGGCCTTTTTACTCATTCCATCGCTAACTTTGGAAATCCTTGCAGCAAACTCATATGCACTATCAATGGATCGCCAAGGATATACCGAATATGATAAGACTCTTCTTCTGAACCTGGAGGTATCATGAGGAATTCAGTTCCCGATTGTGGTATTGATGCACGTGTATGGAAGCCATGCAGCCCTACTTTCTACATCAACACTCTTATACTTTCAATCTTGATTTGCACTTTACCATCATCAAACAGAAGTTTCAGGGAGAACTCTTCCACTACTGGCACCTTATCACAGACTTACCATTCGATGGGGACTATGTTTTTGACAATGAATTCAAGGAACTTGAAGGCACCAATGATGCAACGTACAAACTATGCAAATTTCAACAATCAGAGCACTTCTAGGAAGACCGATCTCTAACCCATTGCACCCTCTATCTGAGAACGATTACCATAACAAGCGAGCATATATCCCTGTTTACCTCATGAGAAGCCAGATTGCACCAATCTTGATGGGGTCTGGATTGAACAGGTCTAGGAAAAGGATAAAGAAACTCATGGAGCCACATTTTCCCATTGATTCGAAGGGTGCCGATCACGTACCTCACAAATTTACAATAATTGACAAAACACCTATGAGATTATTTCTAATTGATCTTCAATTTCTCATCATATGCAAATCAATACTTCATCGTAAAAACATAGTAGTATTAGGCTTGAATGTCTAGCCAAATCCGATTCTCACTAGCCTAGAGTTGCATCAAGAACCAAATCCTCACACAGTGACCTTATCGCATGCGCTCAAGCACGTTTTACACAAGTTTTCCCATTCAGACGCAAGATTTTCAATTCAGACTTTAGCTAATAGATCAATATAAGGTTCCTAGTTCAAGGAAAATAGACTTGACTAACCTATTGTGAATATGTTGGAGAAGTCGCGCTCGTATGCTTATGCCTGAATCAGCAAGGCTATCTCCTCTTCTAGCTAAGGAGAGTCACTCGCGAACGCTGAATTTCTCCATTAAAACCGCTTAAGGTCCCCTGTGATCACCGTTTGAATCTGTTTTTTGCCTCTCCCGTATCAGTGAGAAGAAAGGAGGTAGCAGAAATGAGCATTTCCTCTCTAGAAACGCTCACAGATCCTTGGAGGAGAAAAACCCAGCTAGAGGAATTTTTGTCCATCTTCCCCTTCTTCTTCCCTTCCCCTACTTTTATTTTGTAACCTTGTTTTTTCTCGAAAACCTGTTATCCTTTTCTTCAAATTAGTTATTATGTTTTAATCTCTTTCCAGTTTTGTTTTTATTCTTTGTTATTTAATTTATTTTCTGTTTTCACTTCTTTTTGTTTTTTTTCTGTTTATAAAAAAATATCTTCATTAATTCTTTTTGTTTTTTATTTATTTTTTCCTATTTTTAAAACATTTTTCCCGTTTTCATTGTTTTTATTATTTTTTATTTATTTCTTATTATTTTTTTAATTTCTGAATTTATTATTCTCTTTTTTCAAACTCTTTTTTTCTTTCTTCTTTTTAAATAATTCAATTTTTCATTTTTCATTTTGTGTTTTAATATTTTTCTGTTTTTGTTTCTAATTTTAGATTCTATTTTTTCTTTCTTTTATTATTAATTATTATTATTTATTTTTCATCTTTCTTTTGCTATGTTTTCATTTTTATATTTTTTCCTCTTTATTTATTTTCCAGATTTTGTTCTTATTTTCATTTTTGTAATTTTCAAATTTTGTTTCTATTTTTATTTTTCTAATTATTTATTTACTCATTTTTCGTTTTAATTCTTTTTTTTATATTTTATTTGTTGTTTTATTTATTTACATTCTTATTTTTTCTTTTTCCTTCCTTATTACTTCTTGAGCATGTTTCTATTTCATTTCCTGCTTTTGTGTTTATTATTTAATTTAGCGTTGGTTTCTTGATTAATTTTAATAATTGGGGGCCTCAGACATAATTGAGTGTTTACACTATGTTGTCAGGCCACCATCAAGTGTTGATTTCCGCATCTCAGCCTATAGTGTCAGGCCTCCATCACGTTCAAGTTTTCTTTCTAGCACGTTCAAGTTTTCTTTCTAACACGTTCAAGTTTTCTTTCTAGTACGTTCAAGTTTTCCCTTTCTTCATGTTCAAGTCCAGCACGTTCAACTTTCTTCCTGCACGTTCCAGTTCCTTTTTGCACCATCACGTTTACTTCTCTGCATTTGGGCCTATGATGTCACACCTTGAGCATGTTTAGGTTCCTTTACCTCGGCCTATGTTGTCAGGCCACCTTGTACATAACTTACATTTTAGTTCCTGCATTAAACAGACCCTTTTCACCTCACTTTGCCTGCACTTCAGTAGTATTTGTAGTCTAATTGGGCTACATAATCAAGCCTCGCATGTTTAAAACCCCGTCGATTCATCACATGAAGCCAGAAAGGTCACTCAGAAACCACCACCTTCCACGTATTCATTTTCAAGTTCAAGGCTTCCTATGCTTGTCGGACTTCTTCAAAAGCCCTCCTCGGACATAATGTGTTCACATCTTTACTCATTCCCTACCATGATAATTCAGAGAATTATTTCTCTCATTATCAGGTAGGAAACACTTAATTATGTCCGAGGCCCCATTTGAAAAAAAATATTTTATTTAATTAGTGAATAAATCATAATTTCAAATAATAAATAAGAAAAATTTCTGGAAATAAAAATAACATAAAATAATAATGAAGGAAAATAAAGAATAAAAGCGAAATAAAACATAATGAAAAAAATAATAAATGATGAAAATAAAAAAAATAAAGAGAAAAACTGAAATAAAACTAGAAAAGGAATAAGAAAACATAAAAATTGAAAGCTTAAAAAATGGAAAAAAGAGTAAGGAAAATAAATATATATATATATATATATATATATATATATATATATAAAAAGAGAAAATAACGAAGTTGGAAAAATTAGAAAATAAAAGAATAAAATAATGAGATAAATGAATAAAATAATAAATCAAAATAAAAAAATAATAAACAAAAAACAAAAAAACAAAAATTGAAAAAAAGGAAAAAAACGAGAAAATTGTTTGAAAAACTCTATAAATAGGAGAAGGAAATTGGGAAGGGGGTTCTTTTCTCATTTTTTGGAAATTCCTGAGAGGAGGACTTGGAGTCTTAGGAGGGGATTTTTAGAATTTTCGAAGGGAGGACCTAGGATTCTCTACCTCTACCTTCAATTCAGCCCTTGGCTTCCATGAAACCATTTCTTCATCACCTTCCAATGGAGGTTAGGTCCAACTTTTATTCCTCTTAGGTTCTTGTTTCTTCTCGGATTTCCAAGTTCATTTTCGTCTCTATTTTCCGTTTTCATTTTTGATCGGCCAAATGATCTCTGATTTTTGTGAATTTTGATTTGTTTTCATCGTCTTTCTCTCTAGTTACTGGAATAATATTATTTTTCCAATTTGGATCTGAAATGAAATTTATATCGCCAGATTACCGAAGCATATTCATCCTGGTGCGCAAATTAACCTAGCTTGTTTGATTTGTGCATAACTTGCTTATTTCTGATTGGATTTATGTCAAACTTGTTTTGTTTGATTCTTATAATCCATATCTTTTAATTTATTGGTTTTTATTTTTCAGATCTACCAAAAAATATTTTCGAAAATTTCTGAGATTTGAATTCAAATTTTGGCGCCAAAATCTTGTGTGTTCTTGAGGTTGATCTTCCTCTCTGTTTTTCGTTTTTGTTTTTAATCAGTCAAATGATCTCCGATTTCCATTATTTTTGTGGCTTTTTCTTCGTATTTCTCTCTAGTTTCTGGAATAATATTATTTGTCTAATTTGGATCTAAAATGAAATTTTTATCGCTTGATTACTGAAGCATGTTCGCAATTCTTATCCTTAATTTCAAATCAAGTCATGTTTATTTCAAATCAAGCCCAATTCAAGCCCAAAATTCAAATCAAGTTTATTTTATTTTAAATCAAGTCCAATTTTATTTCATCAAATTCAAATCAAGTTCATTTTGTTTTAAATCAAGTCCCATTGTGCATTCCTTAATCTCACGCAACGAGCTCTAAAAATGAACTGGTAGTTTTTTCTGTTGTTCGCTATTTAGAGATTCGTATGGGTCCAAGTGCAGCCGTAGTTGTCTTGGGACTTGTGCATATGTGGATTGGGATTTCCTTCCTCTTTTCCAAACAAATAAAAACTCATTTTGCATTCCTTAATCTCACACAACGAGCTCTAAAAACGAACTAGTAGCTTTTTCTACTGTTCGCTGTTTAGAGATTCGTATGGGTCCAAGTGCAGCCGTAGTTGTCTTGGGTCTTGTGCATATGTGGATTGGGATTTCCTTCCTCTTTTCCAAACAAATAAAAACTCATTTTTTCATTCCTTAATCTTACGCAACGAGCTCTAAAAATGAACTGGTAGCTTTTTCTGCTGTTCGCTGTTTAGAGATTCGTATGGGTCCCAGTGTAGCCGTCGTTGTCTTGGGCCTGGTGCATATGTGGATTGGGATTGCCCTTCTCTTTTTTTACAAAATAAAAATCTCATTTTTCATTCCTTAATGTCACGCGATGAGCTCTAAGCACGAACTGATAGTTTTTTCTACTGTTCACTGTTTAGAGATTTGTATGGGTCCAAGTGCAGCTGTAGTTTTCTTGGGCGCTGTGCATATGTGGATTAGGAAGCATCCTTAAAATATTTTCAAAAAGAACCTGTTCACCTTTTCAAGCACCTTCGAAGGTCAAGCCTTCAAATCAACCAGAACTACGTAAGCCTTGAGTTCCCCATTGCATCGGGGAATACGTAGGAGCAGGATCAAGTCCTGTCAGGCTAACCTCCATCAAGTTATTTATTTTCACTCTCATTAAAGGATCAAACATTTTCAAAAATCACACACTCAGTTTAAGGGTGCTGTTCTTCGGAACAGGCGAGTGGGGTGCCTAACACCTTCCCCACTCGTAACCGACTCTCGAACCTAAATCTCTTCCTCTAGTTAGGGTTTTTCCAAATATTTTTCCCTTAAATAAAAATTTGGTGGAGAATCCATATTAATCAATAAGAATCATTTTCAAATTTTAGCGAGTTTGTCGTCTCGTCGAAATTACAGTTGCGACAGATGGTGCAAGTGCGGTGGAGATGTCGCAAGGTAGACAGGTTTTGTTGCAGCAGTTTTGTTGATGCAGAGAAAGCTAACCTCATGAGTTGTGTATTGAGTCAAGCCTGTTTTCATGGTGGAGGTCTGGTGCAGATGTCGTAGGGTGGATGGGTTTAGTTGGAGCAGTTTGGTTCACGTAGAGAAATGTAACCTATTCGGTGTTGTGGTATAGGTTGTTAGTGGTAACGGTAAATGGTAGTTTTGGAAGAGATAATGAGCAGTTAACCTAAAAAATTTAAACGTTGTTTTTTTAATATTTAATTAGGAAGTAAATCATTAATTGCGGAAGTGTATTTCAAAAGAGTATATTTTTATTACGGCTAAACATGTTTTAAAAACAGCTTTCCAAAAAGTGATGGTGTTGGGATTTTCAGGAAATGTGAGTATTAAATGCATTGGATGCTAACTCGTCTGTCTGTCATAAAAACATTTATGTGGCTTATGAAACTATACAAATCTTGTTATAAGCAGACTAAACGATTTTTAAAAAAAGTAATGGGGAGGATTTCATTTATGACCTTCAAGCATGATTGTGTAACTTATATGTTAATATTAAATGAAATATGAAATATGGTTAGGCTTTACGGTATGAGGCAGCATTGAATACGGTGATCACAGTGAGCATTGATATGGGCGTAAAAATAAAGTCTTGTAGGATTGTACACATGTTTTTGGTAGAGAATATAAATAAGGTCCAATCAGTTTGTAATTTCATTGTGAAGATTTAAATGTAGATAGTACCTGAGAAGTTCCTTAAATTTTCTTGTGGGAATGTTGTGTGAGGATGTAAAATTCATTTAGCAGCATTTTTCCTGTAGTCCATATTATTGGAAAAAAATGTGAAGAGTGGATGGTGTCAGTACAATTAATAATGTAACACTATATTAGAAATGAAATAGGTGATATAATTGGTACTTGCAGATCATTAAGTATAATTTTGTTTGTAATTAAATGGCAACAGAAGTGTATAGAAAATACCTGAAAGAAGGCTAAATGCATAGAAGGTGTTATGTTGTAGTTATTAGGTAGCATATATATGCAAATAATAGTTTAGGTTAGATGCATGGTGTAGAAATAACATGAACCTTGCATGGCCAGCATGTTTTTAAAAAGTTGTTGGCCAGATTTCAGGATTTAAATGTACAATATGATTACTTTTAAATACATAATAATACATAATATACAACACACAATATAATACAATATCCATAAAATGTACATTAAAATTAAAAAACAAAAGAAACATCAAAGATTTCGGAACACTTCTTTGTAAACAAAATTGGATATCCTATTATGACCTATGACACCTTCATCTGTAATAAGTATTTTCAGTCCATTTTTTTGGGTTACTCTTGACACTCCTACATATAGTTTCCCATGAGAGTACAACGATTTTGGAACATAAATACCAATATTTCTAAGTGATTGACCTTGGCTTTTATTAATTGTCATTGCAAAGGAGAGTGCAATAGGAAATTGTTTTCGTTGAAATTTGAATGGAATTCTGTTATCAGAAGGGGTCAATGACAACCTGGGAATGAAAATGTGTTGTCCCACATTGTTGCCAAAAATAACTTTTGCTTCCAAAATATAGTTACCCATTCGTGTTATCACCAAACGGGTGTCATTGCACATACCTGCAATCTGGTCAATGTTTCTTAGCAAAATAATGGGCATCCCAATCTTCAGAATAATTTCATGGTTTGGTAACCTGAAACAGTTGATTATATTCAGGAATTTTGAAGTATAAATATCATTGGGTTGAACAGAATGTTCATTCATGTTTGATGGATGGTCAAAACTTAGATATGTGTGACACTCTCCTGGCATTAGATGGAGCATGTAGTCATTGATAGTTTTCACAATCTCGTTTGTTGGGGCCAATATTGCACGATTGTGGAAGTATTTAGGATTATCTACATTGTTTAAGAAATCTGGGTAGGTCTGGTCAATGATAGATGCAATTGGATCACCGATTCACGTTATAAGGAATTCGGGGGGAATATCTATATCAATTGTGTCATCATTTTCATCTCCAACAATTCCTTCACCAATGCTCAGTATCCAATTTGAGAACTTTAATATGTCCCTGAATGTTTTATCCACTACTTCAAAGGAAAATTTATGTCATTGGTGTTTCATCCCAGATGAGTAACCTAGCTTTAACAATTATGTCTGCCAAAGCACTACCTTGCTTGATGTTGCAGGTGGGATCTTCATCAATGTTGATTGGAATACTGAACCTTGAGTGAGATGTTCTTCCACCTGGTAATAATAAGGCAGCAATTCCACTTGAAGCAACGGTAAGAACAATTTCTCCTTTACACCTTATTGCAGCAGAGATAAACTTCCACAAAAATGTTTTTCTAATACCTCCATAGTTGTAAAGGAAAAAAACTCTCCCATCTCCAGTGGAAACTGCATCCATTATTTTGCAGAAAATTGAATGTTGCTCAGCTGTCATGGTAGACAAAATGTTTCAAGTTGTTTTTGCAATTCTTCCCTATCATAGTCTAACTCATCTTGTATAACCCTATTATTATGATTAGAGACTATCAACATATTTGGTTGAGGCATTGTTGGATAGTCAGATAACCTTTTGTTGTGACTCTGCCAACAGTTTATAAATCTCAATAATGCTAAATGTTCAATATTTTCCTCGGATAGGTGCAAGTCTGCATAAATGGAAATTGTTATGTATATTTTACAAACATTATTAACAGGTAGTGTTCTGATAAATATGAAAAAAGTGGGATTATATGTACTTGGTTTTTGCAATGTATGCCTTTGGTTGTACAGTAAGTCATCTGTCAACAGTGAATGTGTATTCTGCCATACCAATTCAGGTTTGTCAAGTTGGTTTGATAAAAGTAATGTTCCAAATAGTCTTCTGAGAAAATATACAGTCCCCCATTGACTTGCTTGCTTGATAGCATCTATATATTCTCTATCATCATCCAACAAACCCAATGTGTAGCAAGTCTCTTTAAATGTAGGATATGTTATATCATTGACTATGCATATGTCTGCATATGACTGAGGACCTTTAACTTTATTTAAAAGCAGCCTCAAGTAATACAGTTCACCATTACCTGGAGGAACAAAATGGAGTCTCCTAATGGAGAACCCTCTTTTCCTTCTTCTCCATTTGTTAGCAGCTTGTTTCCAAACAAACTTTGTAGGAAACTCAGCATATGTTAAATTTTTGGCTTAAGGAAATTTTGTATTAGCTTCCATCCAGGCTAAAAACTTTGTCGTAGAAGATGATGGCCGATGTGCTAATTGCTGAAGACGGTCATTATCCTGAAACATAATGTAATGTTGGTCAGGAAGATGGAAAGATAGTCTCTCAACCACTGGCTCACGATAGTGGATATCAAATGCAAATGTCCTCCAAACTGCCTCACATGATGACAAATATCTACAATTGTAGTATAACTTGATCTCATCAACCGGATTGCTATTGTGGGCATTGTCATTATTTTGGTAAAAGGTTGCTATGATTCGATCATGACCCTTGTTGATATATTTAAACAAATACTTGATAGACCTTGACTAATTACACCACTCCACATTAATGTGCGCATTATACTTTAAGAGTATATACTTATTGTATGGCACAATGAATCTGTTGTCAATGATGAATTTTCCCTTCTAGATTGTTTGGCCATTGTCTCGCCTCCGATAAATTGGATATCCCTCGTTATCGATTGTAGTTCTTTGGACATATTTTTTGGGAAAAAATCTGGTGCATCTTCCATTTTGCATGCATGGGGATGATCTGTTTTGCTGACCACACGGATCGTGGACCATTAATGTTTTGACAATGTTGAAGAGGTCTTTCCCAGTTTGGGAGTCAGGTATTTCTGTAGAAATGATGTTGTCTATATCATCAATTGTCATATACTTGTTTGATGGATGGAGGAAAACCAAAATATGAGCATGAGGAAGCCCTTGTTTCTGGAACTCAATTGTGTAAACCATTGTTCAATATAAAATGAAACATGGTGAGCTTTCAAATGTTAGGTTTGACTAAATCCCAGAAATGATGGCAGTCACATGTTTATTAATTTGATGAATGGAGGATGATTAAAGGAGGAATAGATTTAGTACCTGACATGACTTTGCCGAAAACATTTCCTCATTTGATTTCCATAATAAGGTGATCAAGCTTTATCTTAAAAACACGACATAGCAAGTTTGGTCTGTCTTTAGCCCTTAAACCATGATACTGTAATGTTCTAAGTATTTCAGGCCATTTCTGATTGCATGTAAAGGTAATAAATAAGTATGGATATCCAGTCTATCTGCATATTGCCATAGCATCTTGATAGTTCTAAAACATGTACCTTGCACCACCTGTAAAAGATCAAGGTAGCACAATCCTTCTACCTAATCTCGCAGGGTTGTTTTCCCCTCTTAGAATGGCCTCAAATATTCCACAATACAATTTTTGCCCTTAACTGTTTCTGATGTGTTCTGATATATGAAAGACGTGAGGACTCTATCATAGTATATGTGTCAACCAAAAACGGTTGAAAAAGTATTCTGGAAATAAATAGGATTGGGCTCTCGTTATTTCTTTGGTGCAGCTTAAATGCAACAAATTCCCTTATAGACATTATTTTTCTTCCTTTTGTTGGTTGTTTTCCATAATTGGTGTCAGTTTGGTTTATAATTGGTCTACCATTGCAGAGAGAAATACCTTCTAAAAAACCATCTTCACCTTGGGGGAAGAGAATTGGATATTAAAGTGGAAGATATACATCATTAAGTATTGATAGGCGTTTAAGTGATTGTGTTTGAGTCTCAACAATGACATCTCAGTCACCCTCTGATGAATCAAAGTCACCAACAATGAGTGCAGCAACCTCAGATGTTGTAGGCAAATTATATCTTCTACCATCCTTTCCTCTTTTACCTGTCATTCTCGCTTCATGTTCGGCACCTTCCATCCTTTTAATCGATCTCTTGCCATTCTACACAACTTTAACATATAGGGTCGCTCCGATCAAGCACATGTTTTAAATCTTGACGATGGCTGAAGCTTTGTAATTTTTCATCATTGATCATCTCCGCACCTAAAAAAAGGGTACTTCGAATAACGTTTGGATGCTATAACAGACTTTAATAAGTAAATTGGACAAATAAATATCGGGAACCGATCCTGACAAACGCAGTTCATCCCACATACTTCATTGCTTGTATCATAATGTAGTACAAATCTGAGAATTTTGGTGCATCCATTGGCAAAAGGTAGAAGACTGCACTATTCGGTGATTCACTCTTTCTCCGCAGATAATACAAACATAGTGAGGATCCATTTCCATCATTGATCGCTTCTTTGAATTTGACTCACCCATAGATGTAAACGAAAACATCATGTTAAAGGCACCTTATATTTTGAGTGAAAATCCGCTTTCTTTGACCGCATCATCGCAGTGAGCTTTAATACCGTAGGTGGTGCATTTTTTATGTAGGGTAGTTTAACTTTTTCCTTGGCTACAATATAGTCCAAATCTTGGTTGGTCATGGTGCCACCTTTTGTTTAGACATTCAAAATGCCACATTATTGCATGACAGCAATGACATTCATGAGTTTGATCACCAATGTCCCAATAACCTATTAAAACTTTGAGAGGTATGTTTGTGTATAAAGTAAGTTCAAATAATGGAGAATATGCGTATATAATGGCGTCACTGTGGAAATGGCAGAGATGGTTAAATTGTTCACACCCAAAGGATTAAATTGATAGGGATAGAAGTAACC
This sequence comes from Canavalia ensiformis, assembly GCA_026541065.1. Lineage (NCBI taxonomy): Eukaryota > Viridiplantae > Streptophyta > Magnoliopsida > Fabales > Fabaceae > Canavalia > Canavalia ensiformis. Next base: position 594,336 of record JAMKYM010000585.1, read on the forward strand.
GTGTCGATTGCTTTCGACTGCACATTGGACAATGATCATCACACATAGGTCATCATTCATGTGATCAATGTCAAAGTAACCTATGAAAATTCAGAATTGTTTAACCATATATGCTAAGAACAAAGCTGACTTTGTATGTAGATAAACTTTGTTTAATAAGAATCTTATTAATTAGGTTCCGCTTAAGCTGAAAATGTATATTTATTGTGCTAACAATTTGTCTTTTCTTTAAAGTAATGTATTATTGACAAAATACAGATTATAATAGTAAGAAAGAATGTTATTTTGAAAGAAAAGTAAAGAATACAATGGTAAATGATGTAACCTAATTGGGATTCATTCTCGAGGAGAATGTGGGCCATTATTACAATGTAGATGAGTTTCGAGGGTTTGTTGATTAATTTATGTGTATCGTATATAAATTGAAGTTATGTTTAGGCACACTATAATACATGTATTTATTGCAAATGAAGTGCTAGTAAGATGCTTTAAATGTGTATAAGGTAATGATGACCAATTAAAGGTTTTCAGCTCCACCGTGAGCTGAATGGTAACGAAGATAAAAATGCAAGACACACAATGTCACCGACATAACCTGGACGAGATTGATTTTGACCAAGAACTGAGCTATGATCGCTATCCGCATTGAAATAATTATGTACCGAGGTCGGCCTATGATGTGTCGAAATGAGCATATTGGTTCTGAATTGGAAACACCGCTTATGGATGTAAATGGTGGGGGTACAGATGCACAATCTTTCCCGGGCAAAGCACGTGTTTTACCGTAACACGTGTTAGTCATGTAAAAATATTTAAATGTATACTTAATGGCAGAAACCAAAATGATTTACTTACTATAGTTGTATTCAGTTAATGGAGTTGTCGCACACTTTGTATGGTGTATCAAATGGAGGCTAGCCATAACATGAAATGACTGTACATTTACATCAATACCTACATGTGTTCTCAATTTGAATGACACTTGTGTAATTCTTTGATATTGTCATGAGCGTAAAGTATGTGATGATATAATTTAGAATTTAGAATATAAGTAACAATCCTAAATTTGAAACTAATGAAAATGTACTTGTGCATAAAAATTAATTAAGATCGCATTGAGGACCATGATGAATCAGCTTGGTGTTCCATATGTGGACGTGGGGTGTTCGTGGTGATTCAACGCTTTCGACAGTATGCATTGATGTCACAAATTGATTGATGCAGATCTACTTAACTCCTATGCTTCGTTTGATAAATGATTTTCTACGCTACGTAAAATCAGTAATACATTCATTATGGCTTTTTAATAATCAGAGACGTATGATATTCCCTCTTTTGATTGAGGTGTTTCGATTAACTTGACCAATGCATTATTATTTGTCCAAGGAAATTGTGCTGGAGAACACCTATTTTCTTTGAAGCAAGGTCTGTGTGAATGTCGTAATCTTCAGGTTGTTGCATTATTAGTAAATGTTTCTACTATGACATACATGAAGAATAGAAGTATTGATATATAGATGATGTTACAATTAATGCTACCGTTAATGTTACACATCATAATGGTTGTTCCGACTTTTTTGAAAGTTGTTCACCATTTAACCTGGAAAAAATGAAATTTCTTCCCAAAAAATGAAAATAGTGCACACACTTACCTCCGCTATTACCGGAGGTAAAGTATGTTTGGTACATTGATTTTGTCTACGCTTTTTCTAGCTTAAAGTCAAGACATGTTTACAA